>LPNX010860972.1:29635-35868 GCA_001517045.1 Pseudotsuga menziesii | reverse complement strand
AATACGTGGAATTTACTTAATAAATATTGAGAAAGTTCAAAACCAAAATTCCAAATTCATTTATTTTCTCAGCGCCTTAGATTAGACTTTGTGTATTTATTCTCATACATTTTCTAAAACATAGAACATGTTAGAAATGATTGTTTTACTGCCCTATCCCACATAATTCCCCTACTTATACTTCATAGAGTAGCTCCCCGAGATCTCTTCAAATGGCTACTTATAGGCAACGAATCAAACAATTTTATGCAAGATGAGGATTCCCTTCATTCATACGGGTTAATTTTATTGTGTTTCTATATAGATAAATGCTTGTTTTAGCACGATCAAGTTAGCCATCAACCACCCATTTCTTGCCTTCTCCAACCCATCATTCGTATGTGTGTAAGTGTCATTCGCTTTCATCGTCATTTCCTCCAAAAAGTATACCACCCATTTGCTTTCATCGTCATTTGAGGTGATTGGGATTATGGATGATAAATACCCCTACACGAGTCTATTAGGAATTTATAGTTCCTTTGATGACATTGCTATTATTAATTGTGTTCTATCCCATAAAGTATCCACTCAGTAATGAGCTTACCACCATTTGTTTCGAACTCATATCGTAGCGACGCTTACAAAAATCAATTAATTTGCTTATAAATGATGCATTCTTCGCACTTTGTTCATGTAATTCATCATTTCGTTGGTCTAGCCACTCGGGAAATACACACATTTCTGTTATCATATGATGCACTATTGAACTAGTGAGATCGTTCAAATTCTCACTCTGTCTTACCAAAAACAAATGAAAGCAAAAATAGAGCTTCACACCCACCAACTAATGTTTACCGCCAGTGTTTGTGTGTTCATTCACAAACCCCCCTAAGATTCATTCAAATAACGTAAACTAGTGTTTTACAAGTTCAGACCGAATTAAAAGGTCAGGGAAATGTATCTCGTTATCTAACAAGATCATCATTGTCTGGTCCTCTCATTACGTTTTTCCCTCCCTCTTACTTATAATAGTCTTTTTGCTACCGCTCATTAGGGCATATAAATATACCAAGATTTTTCAAAGCAAGGCAACTTCATGTTTGTAAAATAAAGAACAAGTTAGTTATTCAACAGTTTTAATTATTAGATATTATAGGTAAAACGTTACAAGGTATAATAAAAGATGGAATATTCAATCTATCAATAAAACCCGGACTGCAATTTATGGAGGACATATAAGAACAACTCTCATACACACAAGGAATTATATCTTACGCTAGAAATTAAGATAATGGATTAACTCAAAATAGTAGGCATTTTATTGGGCACTCATAGAATACCTTGGGTATCCCACGCCCTAAATAAATAAGCATTTAAGGGCACATTAAATGCTATATAAATGGAATTGAAAAGTGTTGAAGTTGTGTATTGATTGAATTCCTTTAGGGGTAGTATTAAAAGAAAGAGAAGCTTTGTAGTCACTGCTTACGTATGATATCTCTTGCGATCCTACCATGTTCATTCATATTACATTCTCTAAATGCTTTGAATTAAGATCCAAACCAATGAAAATACTATACTTGTGTACTCCAATCACTTCTCATTTTGTTTCCGCCACTTGGGAGCTATGCAACATTATGAAGTAACCATATAAACAATTTATTGTATTCATCACTAAGAAGGCTCGAGATGAAAATCAAAAATAAAATCCTTGGTATAAAAATGAAGTGTATGTGGAAAAATGCTACCAGGTATGTAATACCCCATGAGTTAATAATTATCATTAATTCTGGTGGAAAAATACCTTATTGATTAATTATATTTTTTTACACGAAAGTAAAAAATAAAATAGTTTGTAATAAGAACATTTTTATTTAATAAAATATGCTTAAGTGATACAAAAGTGGATATAGTTGTTGAAGAGTGTTTGCTCACACACAAGAGGAAAAAGAAAAGTGGAAAAAACCACTGATTGAGAACTTGATATGAAGGAGGCATCATCCCCAAAAATCATGTTTGCACTCCTAGTTGAGTGTTAAAGACAAGGAGGCTCATAAATGACCAAATCCTATGCAAAATACTATATATTAGTATGTTCATTAGAAGCAGAAGGTTAGCATTACAGAAAGCTAATTACGGAAAGGTTCACACAGAGGGCATTTTTTGCGGAAGGAAACTTGCGAAAAGGTCGTTGCAGAGGGTTAAATACCTGCGGAAAATGATTGTGAACTTAGGAAAATAAGGGTAAAATGTTATTTTTTTGGAAAACTAATTCTTTTGGAATTTGATTATGCATATGAGGAAAGGTTGATCAAAATTGTAATGAGAAGACTGTTCATTAAACTCTCAAGGTTCAATAATGTCGTGTTACATGACAAACTTTAATAAATGTGTTTTATATTTATATCAAATAAGAATTTTTTTATATTTTTTTATATTTTGAGGTATGTTACAACATAGCTCTTAATTAATATAGACTTGTATAATGTTTAAAATTTATAATAAATTAATAAAGATTTATATAATTTTAGAGTATAAATTTGGAAGAAAGATTAATCTAATTTTAAAATATAAATATAAATTAAAATCTTATATTTAAAGAATTCAATTTCTTTTAAAATTGATAAATATAAAATTTAGATGGTTTTATAATGATATAATGTTAATTATTACATTCTTAATTAATATAAATCAAAACATCAAATGAATGGTAAAGATTATTATTCTCTACTATATTAACAATATGATATGAGACTTTATAATTTTAACTATATTGTTAAAAATAAATACATTATAATTTTCATATGGTAAGCTATATTATTCATACTAATTATTATCTTAAATTCAAGTTCATTATGTTAACTTTTTAGGTAAACATGTAATCACATGTTTATATTATTTTTTATTAAAAGAAATTTTAACTTAATTATATTCTTCAAATTTGTATTATATTAAAATTTCATGATTTTTATTTTAAATGAACTGCATAATATAAATTATATAAATTATTTTAATAACATTAAAGGACACTTTTAAATACACTATATAATTTTAGAAAAAAATGCTTTGGTCCAATAAAAATAAGAATGGTCCACAACTTCTAAATTATGGTAATTCTTGCAATAGAAGGCACCTATTAGCTCTTATTAATCAGGTTATTCAATGTATTTGTCAACCTAGTTTATAATATTAGGTATTTTTCGAATATTACCCAATATGCATTAGTAATTGTGGTTGGTATTAGCATTAACCATAGATACCATCTCAACCTAAACGTTCATTGAAAAAAATCATTTTGATTATAGATTGGCAGGGCTGGAGTAGCTATCTTGCAACAAACCAGCCTTTTGGTACAATGAATCCTAACAGGAACATACCATAAAACACATTTTTGTAGGCGACTTAATGCTCTAAAACACAAAACTGGCCATTTTTAAAGAAAATGATCCATGAATTCATATAATATCCATGCATTAATATATAAACCCAAAATGCAAAATATTAACCGCTACAAAGGGATATACATCGAATAATATCTAGAACATTCACGTTTAAGGGCTTCATTTATTGTTATACTATAATTACATATCAACCGGAATGGAACAGAGAGTAGGGCCATCTCCCTTAATACATGTAGGGCATGATGCCGAACAGAGATAAAGAAGCCGGCATGGAACAGAGAGTAGGGCTATCTCCCTTAAAATAGGGTATCTTCGATATAGGGCTATCCTAGTTGTGGGCGATTGTTGAGCACAGAATCCATCGATATCAACGATTCCTTCAGTGGGAGAGTTTGCAATGAAGATCGGTACCGAATGGAAGGGTCTATATCTTCACCAATATCGGTACCCAAATAAGCTTCACGGGCGACTGGCGGCACGTCCGGCGGGTCATCATCGTCGTCGTCATCTCCGTCTCCATGGCGCCTGCGGCACTCGCAGTACAGTAGAGCCATGGGGTTCGTGAGGAGCAAACTCTTCAACTTCAACATCTTCCAAAACGCAAGCGGGGAGCTCTGAAGTTCTTGCTAGCGCCTATCTTTCCACTCGGCAAGGTGCGGGTGAGATTACTCTCCGTATTCTCCGGTATTTATATGGATCAAATTGGGTAGCCATGTTCGATTTGAATGCCGACTCATCGCCATGTCGCCATAGAACACACTCTGAAGGCAATGAAACACACGGGGTTCGCCTCAATTCCACGATATTCGCGTGGGATGAGCTCCCCCTCCACGCTCTCTTCCGCTTTATCACGTGTATGCACGTTTTGTGGTTCTTTGGTACTTGCGAGCTCGCAATCAAATCTAATTCAGGCTTTCCCTTTTTCTGCAGAATTATTCTTGCTTTGTGTTGTTATTGATCCATTCCGTGATCCCCACCTTCCATATTCTCTTTTTTTTGGTTTTCACCATTGCATTGATTTGTGCTCTAGTTCAATATTGACATAAAACCCTAACCCTAAATGCATAAACTCTGGCCTTTATATATATTATAAACGTGGGTTTCATTTTTATAGATATGTATAATTCCGTTGGATCTTCAATTAGAAAATAAATGGTGGTTTCTAATCTCAGGTTTTCAAAATAAAATATTTTATTAAAATTTAACAGATTATTAAATATGAGTAAAGAAAAGACAGTTTATATATATATATAACTATGGATTTCATTGTTATTTACAAATTTAATTAGGTTCTTATTATTATATTATATTATAAATATTTTCAATATATATGTGATGATGATGATGGTTAAGGTCCACTCAGACCAAACTTTGGTTTATGAGACCCAAAGAAACGAAATATTTAGTTTGTTTTAAAATTGTATTTCTATGCTCAAAGAGCTTGGAGAGAAGCCTCTCGAGCTCACTATAATTTTGACAAGTTAAAAGGCTAGGAAGGTCGAGATTACAACAAAGATTATGAAACTCCGATCTAATGTTGGTGTAAGCAGGACCTTCTAGGAGGAAGTGTTTTTCATCCTCAATGTTCATATTCTCACAGAGATCGCAGATCCTTTCTACCCATGGTGTTTTAGGAAGTGCCCAACGACCAGTTTCACTTTGAAGCTCATAAGAGTTCGTTCTTATCTTGGCTATATTAATTTTTTTCTTTGAACAAGTTAAAACCGAGAGATACTTTTGATCTTCAAGAGTAGGGTTGATGACCTCCTTATAATACCTTAATTTTCTTTTATCGTCTAAATCTTTCTCACACCACATTTTCTCATTAAACTTAGAAGTGAAAATATTTTTAATGTTATTTATATTTTGCAATGCAACATTTTCGTCAATCTCCCAACGTTTTAACCAAGCCCCGATATCTTTATACCAACCTCGCTTGAGCCTTAGGTGGTTTTGGCTGGACTTTAAAGCTAGTTTAGGAAGTCTATGGTCTCACATGTTATTAATTTTGTGCTTGTATAACAGGAGCCTAATCATAGCTAGGCTCTCGATAGGGGAAAGACCCACTTCTATAAGGAGAATAGGGTAGGGTGTATTGCTTTTAATTTTGAGGTTATACGTTATAAAATGCTTTTGGATTTGCTCAATCTTTCTCTAAGATTCTCTAGATATGCTGCATCCCCAAACCTCACACCCATATAAGATAACAGGAATGACTAAAGTTTCAAAGAGGAGCTTCTTTTTATCCCACACCACAAGGTTTGCTTCTTTACAATTATTTTTAAGACCAAAATAAGCTTTCCAACCTCCATTAATTCTTTCCTTAATGCTATAGTTCCAGTTGAGCTTGTGATGAATATCAATTCCTAGGTATTTGTAAGAAGACACTTCCTACTAGTTGTTATTGTCATAAACAAAATTAGCGTAAGTGTCCTTCTTGGATTTGATAATCATAATTTTTGTTTTGTCAATGTTAACAGCCATACCCATGGTAGAGAAAAAATCCTTAAGAAGTCTTAGTTGCTTATCAGGATCCGATGGACACCTTGCCAGAAGAACAATATCGTCAGCATAGAGAAGAAGGATGATGACTATTCTATCTAAGATCGTACCAGCACAGCTTGCATCCTCTAAACAACCTTCTAGCTTATCTATGGGTATGTGCAAGAAGTTGAGGGTCTCTTTTGGCACGTTAGATACAATACAAAACTGAAAAAACAGACATCCATCAACTTGCATGGATATTTTGAAACACTTACACAATGAATCTTGCGATTAGTAAAAAACAAGAAATGTAGGAAATTGAATGACCTTTCCAAATATATAATTTTTTTTTATTGAAAATGTTGTTAA
>LPNX010860972.1:19635-24635 GCA_001517045.1 Pseudotsuga menziesii | reverse complement strand
GGGACCTTCAATTTCCACAATAGTTGTTGAACAAACACCCCATGGAAGTATTCAAGAAGCAAAACGTAGGTGCTCATTAGGGGATGTTTCAAATCCCACATCAAGTCAAAGTGATAAGTTATCATCTCAAGACGAAGCTCATGAAGAGGCGTTGTACATGGAGCCTAATATTGAAGAGGCGTTGGACATGGAGCCTACTGTTGAAGAAGAAAATATTATCGGGACCGTTGATGAGGATGTTGGACTTCCACCATCCAATTGCCAGGAAGAGAATGAAGGACAACAAGTTGCTACTGAAACGCCAGAGCATATTGTTGATGCACTAGATTATAGAAATCCAACCCCCTTACCTCCATTAGAAAGCACACATCAATGAACTCTGAAGCGTACACAAGTTGATGAAGGACTCATCAATTTCATTGAAGGTACGATATCTAAACGTAGTATTGCTTATCAAACTCAACATATACTAAAGGAATATTTTGTTTCTAAATGTGATGGAGATAAATGTAGATTATTTTTATCATTGTTAAAATCTAGGGGCATGAATATTGTTAGGAAATCGTTAGGGATAAAGATGATAAAGACTTCTGGAGCAAGTTCTCATATAGTTAAAAGCTTAGTAGATGCCTTTGGTAAAATTGGTTAGAACACGCGGTCAAAGGACCACAATGCGGCTCGCCGTGTGTTGTCACAAGCAATTGTAAATAAGAACACCTGGGTCCTTCGTTTTCTCAATCCTACATCTAAACTAGTTAATTTGAATGTAAAAACCCTCCATAGGTATTCTATTAGAAGAGAACATCTTGACACAACCGCCTAGACAGATTTTTGGGCCTTTATTGGTCGGTTTCCACATTGTGACATGAAGCTAGTTGATGCAGTAAAGGGACTAGTGCAGAGTTTTTGGCATGATCACACAAGGCCTTCTTCAAACCAGAAGGATGTACTAAAACTGAGAAGGGGTTCAAAGGACCATGAACCACATATTAAGCATCTTCTTTATATAACACAGACATAACTATACGAGAAATTTAGGAATGAACATAGACAATTGAATTTGGGGCAAAGATCTTTTGAGAAATGTAAGCCCTAGTATGATAGAATAAATACTCTTCGTAACACTTGTTGTTGTAGATACCATGTAGAATATGAATATTACTATGAAACATTTTTGTACATTTGTCGTTTGTTGCATACTAACCATGTACAGGATTTCTCCTTGACAATACCACCGACCTCATCAAGAGAATTCATTCATAGTATCATGTGCAATAGGCCTGAGGGGCAAACTTACTATGCAAAATCCTGTTTGGATGGAACTTGCTCCAACTGTGCTGGAATGGCATTATTGAGCCAATGTATGCACGAGACTGGAGACAATGAATTTGGGAATATGGTTACAAACATGAAAAGTTTCAAATATATCAGCTATGAAATAGTCCCAGGGAAAGAAAGCAAAAGAATACAATTGGTGACATCTCAAGTACATGCATTTATCTATAAATTTATGTTTTAACAGTTGCATTTCATTCCTTACTTACAAAAAAACTTGATATTGAGATCATTTTCTTTCAACAGGTACAAGTTAGTGTCTTCGTCAAGGAATCTATTGAAAAGACACATCAATATGTTCAGCATGTCCACTTGGCACGATGGCAGGATGAGAAGTTTAGAAAATGCAGAGATACATTTCCTCATGGTACTATACTTCCAGTTGTTGATTTTGCCGAGAACTACACTCTACAACCTCAAAATGAGATCCAAAGTCAGTATTATCTCTTTGAGCAGGTTTCCTTGATGGTGCATATCACATATAGGCATGGCCCAAATAGCAGTGAAGAGCAAAGAGAAATTCTAAAGGAATATCACTTCTACATAAGTGATGATAGGTGCCATGACTTCCACTATGTACGTCATTGCTTTATCATGTTCTATGATCATTTGAAGGGCAGGAACATACAGATGGATCGACACTGGATTTGGTCTGATGGATGTGCTGGTCGGTTAAAAAATGCACGCATATTTCAATGGTTGTGTTCATTGCATAAAAACTACAAAGTTCCACATATGTGGAACTATTTTGAGACTGGGCATGGTAAAGGAGAGCATGATGGAGCCGGAGCATGTGTCAAAACCAGGAATGATTTTAAGAAACCATACTTATTTAAAAGTGTATAAATGTTGGCAAATATTACCAATTCTTAAATAGGAAACTATAAAATGATTGGCGATATTTTTCAAAAAATATTTTAATTTCCAAGGATTTTATATCGTTTATATAATAATTTGGCGATTTTTAGGGTGAAAAAATTTTACCCCATCAAAATTGGGCGAAATGGGGCTTCAAAAAATGCAAAATGGCGAATCTTTTCTGGGAGAAAAACATGGAAAAATAGCCCACTGGGATAAAATTAGCTCCTAAAATCATCCCTGGTCAAAACAGCCCTACGAAGAGAGGAATTGAAATTATCTACAATATCTACTATTCGAAATGCTTAATCTATAGTCACGCGGTACACGTCAGTAATGGGAGAGGAATCAGCTATGCGAGTAGAATCCACAAGAAAGAGACATGTGGAGAGATTTTTTTGGGAGGTGGTAGACATAGATCGTTCACATGCATGGGAATGCAAGACTATTCCTGGGACTCGTGGCTTTCCTTCGGTTCCAAGCTCTGATAACCCAGTATTTGAAATTTGGACCAAAAAACTCGCTTGTTTTTGCCCGCCTTGTTGTGATGGTGATTGGGATGTGTGTGAATCATTGGATTGGGTTGATGGATGGGATCGCATATCACTTCCACTTGATCAGCGTGCAATTGTTGAGCTAACTCCATTGGAAGAAGACCAATCTTCTATTTCTATAGATTTTGATCATGTATCAGACCTTGTACAACCTGGTATGATGCATTTACTCAACATTTTTTTGTAAAATTTACGTAGTCTTGAAACTCACATTAATGGCCTTGTATCACACAAAAAATATTTGATCATATACCTACAATCATACTATGCAGGACACATATACGTAGTGGTTGCCTCAAAAGATAGTGAATGAGGTGGTGATTACTGGTTGGCATGTTGTATAGAGGGAAAGCAAACCCTCATTATGTCCATGATTGATGATGAAAACAACCACTTCCCCATCGGGTCTATGGTTGTTAAAGGTGAATACCTTACACATGACAACAATTCAAGAAAGAAGGGTGGATATGTTTACAGGGATTACAAACCAGGTGCAAGTGTGTATCACTTTACCAACTTAATCATTGGTACAAACCTCCAGGTACGAACAATGCCTAGCTGAAATTCATCGAAGGTACGCTACTTCTTATTGGATACAGAGCACGAGAGACTAATGGAGACCATCATTATAAGAGATGGTCCAGAGGGCTTGGTTGTATGATAATAGGTGGGATCTAGCATGATGAGGTATGTATCATAATATTAATTTTCCCATAGATGTTTCTTATGAATATGTCGATTTTGTGTTCTTGTACGCTACTTCTTACCAGATACATAGCACGAGAGACTAATGGAGACCATCATTATAAGAGATGATCCAGAGGGCTTGGTTGTATGATAATATGTGGGATCTAGCATGATGAGGTATGTATCATAATTTTAATTTTCCCATGTATGTTTCTTATGAATATGTCAATTTTGTGTTCTTGTACGCTACTTCTTACCAGATACATAGCACGAGAGACTGATGGAGACCATCATTATAAGAGATGATCCAGAGGGCTTGGTTGTATGATAATAGGTGGGATCTAGCATGATGAGGTATGTATCATAATTTTAATTTTTCCATGTATGTTTCTGATGATAATGTCAATTTTGTGTTCTTTATATGCGAAATTTTCCATAATGTTGTTTATAAATATGCCAAAAGTTCTCTTATATGTCAAGTTAATGAACATGCCAAATTTTACATATGATCAATAAACCATATATATCAATCATATGAACATTTCAAGATCTCATTCACATGATATACATAACATTAGAATACATTCATGTACCTCTGTAGGTCATACCTATCAAAGTTCTTTGTAGGCTCTCTTACAAGACTAAAACCCTAATTTTTCAAGTAGGTAATATTGTTAATGTTTTCGGCCGATATATATAACTAGGATGATGGAAACAAGACGTCGCAACAATAAACTTATGTTTTAAGGCTTGTATAATTTCCTTCTTGACAACTCACCTCTTATACCCGCATGTCCATTGCCAAAGGGGTAGTGCCTAGTAGTGTTCGACTTTCATCTCATTTTTTTTATTGAGAAGTTTAATTTCTACTTAAAATATAATAAAAGATAATAAGAGATTTATTTAACTTTGTTTTTAGTTGATTATGTTTTTTTTAACATTGAAAGTGGAAGAAAATAACCTAATAATATTGACACAAACAACTCAAAAGTAACATGCTTCAACATTATGCATATGAAGTATTCAAAAGTAGCATGTGCTAACATTATGCATGTGAAGTAGGTCAACATCATGCATGTGAATATATTAAGTGATAAACTTAATAAATGAACAAAATTTGGAACCTCTCATGCTTTCGAAAGGTTAATGTTTCATGTAATGCATAATAGAAAATTTTGGGAGGTTGACATGTTGGGTCATTGGTGTAATTGAAATTGTGATATTTTAATTTTCATATAAAAGATATGATTTTATTAAGGAGTTTAATTTCCAATTAAAAGATAACAATAAACTCATTTACTCATGTTTTTCATTGATCATGTATTATAAAAATCCTGAAACAAAACAACATACTAGTAATGACACCTCGACAACTCAAAAGTAACATTAAGTCGTTGATGCACAGAAAGCCACGGGCAGTGGGGATGCAGTTGGTGTTGCCATATTTCCCATGCCCAAACCTGCTATCAGGAGTTGATGGAATTCAAAATTGTGGCTTTGTGAGGTTTTTGGCGCACTGGGCACAAGTCCACCAAGTGTCCCTGAACGGTATCTGGAGGTGACCTG
>LPNX010860972.1:6164-19570 GCA_001517045.1 Pseudotsuga menziesii | reverse complement strand
GGGGGGGGGGGGGGGGGGGGGGGGGGGGGGGGGGGGGGGGGGGCTCTCCCTCCTATCCATTTCCCGGTGACCTCCGTCTACGGTGGTTTCTGAAGCTAGGGTTTCGCTCAATAGGGGACAATGCAATCACACCAACGAGGGCCAAAGCTGGAAAGCCAAGGACGATGGGGATGTGGTTGGCATTGCCATATTTCCCATGCCGAAGCACACTAGCAGGAGTTGATGGAATTCAAAACTACAACTCCGTGAGTTTTTTGGCGCACCAGCCACAAGTCCATCAGGTGTCCCTGAACAGTATCTGGAGGTGACCTGCAACTCACCATAGATCGATGCTTGGGCCTTCGATCAATGAACTGTCAATTTCATTGGATTTGTGATGTGGGATTTTAGCTAGGGGGGACCTCTCCCTCCTGACTATTGCCCGTTGACCTCCGTCTACTGTGGTTTCTGAATCTAGGGTTTCTCTTAGTAGGGGACAATGCAGTCACGTCAACGAGAGCCAAAGCTGGAAAGCGACGGACGGTGGGGATGCGGTTGGAGTTGCCATATTTCCCATGCCCAAACACGCTAGCAGGAGTTGACGGAATTCAAAAATGCAGCTCCGTGAGGTTTTTTGCTCACCGGGCATATGTCCACCAGGTGTCCCTGAACTGTATCTAGAGGTGACCTACAACTCACCATAGATCGATGCTCGAGATTCCGATCGACGAACCCTTGATTCCGTTGGATTCGTGACATGGGATTTTAGCTAGGGGGGGCCTCTCCCTCCTGCCCATTTCCCGGTGACCTTCGTCTACGGTGGTTTATGAAGCTAGGGTTTCCCTTAATAGGGGACAATGCAGTCACACCAATGAGGGCCAAAGCTGGACAATGCATTTCATGCCAATGAAGGCCAAACTTGGAAAACCCTATCCCTAACTAGGGTTTATTATTTAACATACATGGCCCATAACCATAACCCTACCAAGGAAACCCTAATCCTAACCCTAATATTATCTTACCGTCACAACTCAATTTAGAATCAATCTAATGTCCAACTCAACTTTTTCAAATCTGGTGGACTTATGCTTCAAATCATGTTGATTCATGAAGTTGGTTCTCAGTCACTTTGATTATATTGTAGTTCCTTTAATGCTGAGTGATTAGTCATTGGGTGCATGAGGTTTGTTGAATAGTGTTGTTGGTTGTTGATGAAATGTGAAGCATGTATTGCACTTAGTTTTAGTTTTATTAAATTACACTTGAGCATTGACTTAACTTGTAATTTAATGAATCCAAACTCACAATTTTTAATTAGATATATCCAATTGGTGTTCAAGTAGTGAGTTCATTGAAACCTTGAAATACATTATATTGCACTTATAGTTATTAAATTACACAAGCAAGAACTTTGACTTTAGTGTGCATGTAGTGATATCATTGAAACCTTTAAATATAATAGTTTTCTCATGCACGGTTTTCATTCTATGCCCCGGGTAGGGATTCAACAGGTGTCCGTGAAAGCCTGTAGGAGGTGGGATTCAACGTGCCATAGAATCATGACTGTTTCTTAGATCGATGAACCGTCAGATCTATTGGATTTAGGACATCGAGATAGTGCTGAGGTGGCCCTCTAATCTGGTTACATGGACAAGAGAACATTTTTTTGGTCAATTTTGGAAACTAGGGTTTTGCTCAGTAAGTGAATGTGAAATATTTGTGCATGAGGGTCAAATTGGCATATTGCTCGACCGTGAAGGTGTGGCTAGCGTTCCCACATAACACATGCCTAAACATGCTTACAAAAACCACCAGAAGCCCTTTTTGATGCACGGTTTCCATTCTATGCCTCGAGTAGGGATTCAACAGGTGTCCCTAAAAGCCTGTAGGAGGTGGGATTCAATGTGCCATAGAATCATTACCGTTGCTCAGATCGACAAACTGTTGGTTCCGTTGGATTTCAGACATTGAGATAGTGCTAGGGTAGCCCTCTAATCTGGTTCCATGGATAAGAGACCATGTTTTTGGTCAATTTTGGAAACTAGGGTTTTGCTCAGTAAGTGAATGTGAAATTTTTGCACATGGGGGTCAAATTCGCATATTGCTCAACCATGAAGGTGTGGCTAGCATTCCCACATAACACATGCCGAAACACACTTGCACGACCCGCCAAAAGCCCTTTTTTATGCATAGTTTTCATTCTATGCCCCGGGTAGGGATTCAATAGGTGTCCCTAAAAGCCTATAGGAGGTAGGATTCAATGTGCCATAGAATCATGACCGTTGCTTGGATCAACGAACCGTTGGCTCCGTTGGATTCAGGATATCGAGCCCAGTGCTAAGGTGGCCCTATAATCTAGTTCCATGGAGAAGAGACCATTATTTTGGTTAATTTTGGAAACTAGGGTTTTGCTCAGTAAGTGAATGTGAAATGTTTTCACATGGGGATCAAATTTGCATATTGCTCGACCATGAAGGTCTGGCTAGTGTTCCCACATAACACATGCCTAAACACACTTGCACGACCCACCAAAATCCCTTTTTTATGCACGGTTTCCATTCTATGCCCCGGGTAGGGATTCAACAGGTGTCCCTGAAAGCCTATAGGAGGTGGGATTCAACGTGCCATAGAATCATGACCATTGCTCGAATCGAAAAACCATCGGCTCCGTTGGATTCAAGACATCGAGATAGTGCTAGGGTGGTCCTCTAATCTGGTTCCATGGACAAGGGACCATTTTTTTGGTCAATTTTGGAAACTAGGGTTTTGCACAGTAAGTGAATGTCCAATTTCTACACATAGGCGTCAAATTCACATATTGCTCGACCGTGAAGGTGTGGCTAGCATTCCCACATAATACATGCCTAAAAAATCTTGCACGAACCACCAGAAGCCCTTTTTGACGCACGATTTCCATTCTATGACCTGGGTAGGGATTCAACAAGTGTCCCTGAAAGTCTGTAGGAGGTGGGATTCAACATGCCATAGAATCATGATCGTTGCTCGGATCGAAAAACCGTCAACTCCGTTGGATTCCAGACATTGAGATAGTACTAGGGTGGCCTTCTAATCTGGTTCCATGGAGAAGAGACCATTATTTTGGTCAATTTTTGGAAACTAGGGTTTGCTCAGTAAGTGAATGTGAAATTTTCGCACATGGGGGTCAAATTCGCATATTGCTAGACCATGAAGGTGTGGCTAGCATTCCCACATAACACATGCCTAAACACCCTTGCATGACCCACCAGAAGCCCTTTTTTATGCATGTTTTGCATTCTATGCCCCAGGTAGGGATTCAACACGTGTCCCTGAAAGCCTGTAGGAGGTGGGATTCAACGTGCCATAGAATCATGACCATTGCTTGGATCAACAAACCATATGCTTCATTGGATTCAGGACATTGGGATAGTGCTAGGGTGGCCCTATAATCTAGGTCCATGGACAAGGGATCATTTTTTCGATCAATTTTGGAAACTAGGGTTTTTCTGAGTAAGTGAATGTCCAATTTCTGCACAGATGGGTCGGCTTTGCAAATTCCTTGACCATGAATGTGTGGATAGTGTTCCCACATGGAACTTGCCTAAACATGCTTGCACAACCCACTGAAATCCCTTTTTGATGCACGGTTTCCACTCTATGCCCCGGTTAGGGATTCAACGGGTGTCCCTAAAAGCCTATAGGAGGTGGGATTCAATGTTCCATAGATTGATGACCGTTGCTCGGATCGATGAACCATCAGCTCTATTGTATTCAGTACATCAGGATAGTGCTAGAGTGGCCCTCTACTCTGGGTCCATGGACAAGGGATCATTTTTTTTTGTCAATTTTGGAAACTAGGGTTTTTCTCAGTAAGTGAATGTGAAATTTTTGCACATAAAGTTCAGCTTGAAGGAAATTGTAGATCTTCCCCTCATCCAAGAGATGTGGGCATTTGTACGATGAAATGCAGGAGGAGACAATTCCATTACGTCAGTAACCATGTATTGGAACATGTTTATGTTTAGAAACAAGTAACCATTCTATTACGCCATTATTACAAAATATATATATCTTCACACTACGAATGCTTCGAATAATACTCCATAAACATGAATTTATAAAACAAGATTCAGAATAGTACTTCTCTAATCAATTTAAACTATAATAAAATCACACATAGCTTTCATCTCTTTCAAAGTTGTTACTCGAGGCCATTCATCAAATTCCATGTACATTAACAAAATGATAAAATAATGTGCAGGATATAGTCATAACCATTATTTTGAATCAACCTTATAATACTTGGATACTTTTAGGTTTGATGTACATCCCATGTATTCGTTAGATGAAAGACATCATGCCAAACAATAATTTTATTTATGTAGACCACACTGGTGCATCACTTAAGTGTGTCAACTTCGTGCATCCTTTAAATGTTTGTTAGGTTGTTATGTGGGTAAGGTGCTTTTGTATTCCACAAAGTGTCATGGTTTTATTGTGCATGGTTTAGGAGGGCCTTGTAAATGGTTTTAAAACCATGTGCAAAGCATCCTAAATAACCCATGGTTTTATTATATATGGTTTAGAAGGGCTTTACACATGATTTTAAAACCATGTATGAGGTAGATGTTTTGAATACTTATATAGTTTAATTTATTCCATAAGTGAGAACCATATTAACATGATCCTAGATCTCACTTGAAGTTATATTTAGGATAGTATTAAAATGTTGTAATCTTTACTTTTGAAACAATTTAATGTTTTCATTTAGGATAGTATTGCAAGGTTTTAAATAAGACTTTTTAAATTATGGGACTATGAAATATAACTATTAAAATATGGTTTTTTAATAATTAATTATTTATAATAATAAAAAAATATTTAAAGAAATGTACATATCAATAAGTGTTTTTTCAATTATATTTTAAATATAATTAAAAATATAGTCAATTTATGGAATAATATAATATTATAATGTTTGAATAGATATAATGTTTTGATAATTTGAATAGTTAAAATGTTTTTAAAACATAAGGTTTTTAAAATATAATTGAAAATGTAGTCTATTTATGGAATAGTATAATATTACAATGTTTTAAGAAATTTAATGTCTTAATAATTATAATGTTTTAATAGTTATAAAGTTTTAATAATTCAAATGATAAAAAAGTTTTTAAATCATGTTTTTTCAAATATGTTTTAAATAATTTTTTTAATTATAATTACAAATATAGTCAAATTGAAAAGTGTCATATTTGATAATATATTGAATTCTTCATTAACTGAATTTCATTAGGTTTCAGTGTATGGTGTATTAATATTAATGTATAAATTAGTAGCTACATTGATTGGTTCTAATGGTGTATTAATAACTGGGGAGGTTTGCACATAGAGCTTAGGATTTGGATCTTAAAATAAGACATTTGATTTACCATTGGAATGAAATTAAAGTAATAATAATAAAATTTAAAATCAATTTAATTATTAAAAAATTTAAAAGTTCATATTAAAGGAACTAAAGCGAGAAATCCAAAAAATAAGTAAACAATAAACAATAGTTAAGAGATTAAATTTAAAATAGAAAATAAGATTATTAAATATTTTTTAATATAAATATTAAATAAGATTGTTTCATATGTTAAAGTGTAGGTTTGTGTTTTTGCTTACGTGTAATTTTGTAAAAAATAGATAAGGTTTAAATGATTTATTGTTACTATATGTATTTTTTAAGAATGTATTTAATATTTTGATTAAATTAATGGTAATTTATATCTTAATATTTTTAGTAGTTGGATGGTTTTCAGTTTTCTTCTAAAGTTTTTAAATGTTATTTTACTAGCATCTTTCTATTTATTTTTTTGTTGTCATCTTCGGGTTTTTTTCTATATAACCCAATTGAAACAACTTATGACTAGATTTTTTGTATAGTTCAAAGGAGGCAATTTAGAGTTTTTTTAAAGATCCGCAACTTTTTTTCTTTAAAATCCTAGAGCCATAACTCTCTATGTGTATGTATATTTTTAATATAGGTATTAATTTACTAAAAAAATATTAATTATGCTTTACAATAAAGTATATATATATATATAATTTTTTTAATATATTGGATTAGATTGTTAACATTCACTTACACCAAATTTAATATATAAATTTTATAACAAAAAGAAATAAACCAATTATTTGATTTGATTTGATTTTTTATTCCTTACTTAAAAATTGATATAGAAGCTTTCCTAAATTATTATTAAATAATTTATATTCTACACCATGATATAATGAGATGTTAAATATATAATGCTAAAATTAAAAGAATATAAGTGTGTAAAATAAATATCATAACAATATTGTTGTAAAAGCTAATCTTAATACAAAATACCTAATTAATATTATTAAATTTAATTTTAATAATATATAATATTAATTTTTTAATTTTTTAAGGAATATAAATTTTCTTTGTTATAATTAATAGAGATATTATAATTGTAAGAGAATATATGTTTGTTGGAAAAGAGTATATTTTGAATTGTGAAGAATTGATTTTAATATGAAAAGAAATTGAAGTTATTTTCTCAACAATTTTATAAATATTTTTAAAAATATAATCTTAAATTTTTAAAATAAATGACAATTTAATAATTTATTTATATTTTTAATTTAATATCAAGAATAAATATCATAAAATGATTACATAATATTAATATCAATATATGAAAAGATGCTTCCTAAAGAGGACACCATATCCTTTTCTTAGCAAGTTTTTTCTTCTTTACAATTCATATTATGAAAAAATTAGCAAGTTTTTTTCTTCTTTACAAAAATCATAACTTTATTTATGTTCATAAAAATAAGTTACATTTCATATCATAAAAAAATTAACTAGTTATATCTTTATGATAAATTTATTTAACTATTTTATTTAAAAATTTTACTAGAAAAAATTAACTAGTTATATCTTTATGATAAATTGATTAAACTAATTTATTTATAAATTTTACTAGATATTTTACATTACAATGATAAATGAAATAACTATTTTATTTATAAATTTTATGAGATATTTTACATAGGTTAAAGTTGATTTTTGTGAGGAAATATTTTTAAAATATTCATGTAATTTTTATTTGACAGGTTAAAAAGAAATTATTTTATTATAACAAAACATCAATGTATTATTATTAATGCCTAATAAACATCTATGAAAATTGAATAATTTATAGTGCACCCTATAATAATATTAATATAAAGTCATCTTAAAATTTTCTTACTTTGAACTAGATTAAATGTAAATATTTTTTATATTACATAATTATTAATATAAATTCATCTTAATTTTTTTTTAAAATTTTTCTTACTTTAAACTAGATTAAATGTAAATATTTTTTATATACATAATTATTAATATAAATTTATCTTAAGTTTTTTTAGTTTAAATTAAATTAAATGTAAATCTTTTCTATATGGTAATTAAAATATAAATAAGTGTTAATATTGTGATTGTGAAATCAACTCCAAATTCTTGAGTACCCATTTATGTGTTTATTCTTATATTTGGAAAATAAAGCTTGATATTAGTAAAAGCTAAACTTTAAAAATCATTTTAGAAAAACAGCCAAATTAAAAAATAAATTGAACCCAAATTTAATCGAAAAAACTTTCAAAATGACTCTAAATAGGTTATTATGCAAAAGAAACCATGAGCTTTCTTAGTTGTTCACTATTCATTCTTTGACAAACTTATATAATTGTATTCTATAATTTATAATTTATAGTGTCTTAATTTTCTATACAAATGATATAATAATGATTTTATAATTTATAGTGTTTTAATTTTCTATAAACATGATATAAATCAGTATAGATCTATCTTAAAAAGATTTAGAGTTTGAAGGATAAATCTCTCCAAGTACAAACTCATTTGTTAGAGTGAAAATGTTGAGAAAATGTAAAATGAATGTTTATAGTTTTAATTTGTAATCTTGTTCTAAAAATATTTTAAATCTAAATTGAATAGACATTTTATTTTTTATAACTTTTTTTTTTTTAACAAAAAAAACCTCTATTCAAGGACAAAAATATAATATCAGGTTACAAATAACCTTAATATTAGCATCATTTGTCAATTTTCATTAACATACTTGGTCTATGATTTTAAGATTTATTAAAAAGAATAAATAATTTATTTTCAGATTGTATATTGTTATTTAATTTAAACTTTTTTAAGTTGCATAAATTTGATAATGAAAAAAAATTACAGTTACCTTTTATAAATTAGTAAAGTTAGATTCTATAAATATAAATACATATATAATATTTTAAAAGACTCAACGTTCACTTTTTCTAAACGGATTATCGAAAAATATTTCAACATTTAACCACAAAACAATGTCGACACGAAGTTGTGTTGCTGCGACAACAAACAAACAAGAAAAAAAAATTATGAAAATCTGAACGTGGATGCCCTTCATCAAAATAACTAAGTTTTATAATGCTATTCTCGCTTTATCTCAGTGTACGATATTTGAAACTTTGTCCCCAAAACTGAGCTCCCGATTCATGTAAATGGAAGAGCAAAACTTTATTCATGCAGGAAAGGATTTTGTTCTCACTCTAGATTTTACGGAAACTATAGTTTAATAGGGAATCTTAGCTGATGGACGTGCGAGTACTTCGAATAGATGGGCGATAGACTATGAACAGAGCATATATCTAAAGATCAGTTTTGTTTATATATCTATGTTTTATTGGTTTTGGGACGGGTAATAAAGGGAGGGGACGAGTAATGAGATGGATAGAGCGTATTTCTAAAATTGTTTTTTGAGAGGGCAGGTTGGAAATCATATATTTAGAGTTTATCATAAACAATTGTAGTTACTTGTAAGTATAATATCTATATACTATATATTATTATGTATATATATTATAATTTTAGTTTTGAAAAATTAAGGCAAATAAAAAAATGACTTATTGACATTTCATGAAAATGGCACTTGAACATGAGTAAACTACAATTTCGATTTTGGAAACTTAAGATAACTATTTTTCAATCTGCAACAAGGTCTGGGTCAATGAGAAGAATGCTTGTCCGTTAGATTCTTCTTTATGTTTCTTGTTTATGATGATTGTCCGTTAGATTCTTCTTTATGTTTCTTGTTTATGATGATTAGGATAAAATGCATTTCCTTTTTAACAAGTTTCTCTAGATTTTTACACCTGTGTGCAGTACAAAACAGTTAGAGATATTCATGCTTTCATTTTGTGAAAAGATTAGTGTAACATACCCATAAATCATCAATTGATTCTTGAGGTATTTTTAATGGTTCAATATTTTTAGCAAAACGAAGACCTTTTACTTCCAAAATTATATTATACTTTTTTTGAATTTCTCCAACTTTTAGATATACCTCAATATTATAAATGCTAACTCACATAAGCAAATCTCACTAAGTATAAAAGCTATAATGAGTCTTATCTATGTAAGATAGGGCACTCTTGGACACTCTCGGATATTGTTTCTTTTATATACAAGAGGCCATTCCCCTTTGCTAATAATCATAATCATAATGTATATGCAAAAGTGCATAGTTTGTAACCTTATGTTCACCAATTTATTCTGATGATTCTCACACATGAGTATTCATGTATAGTGCATAGTTTGTAACCTTATGTTCACCAATTTATTCTGATGATTCTCATACATGAGTATTCATGTATGTCCTTAAGACAATGTTCAACTTTCAAGTAAACTCCACACACATATGCATTAGGAGGTTCTTTCATAACACTGAATAGTATAATAAGACACATGCATTATATTAGTCGTATGGTGGTCCTTTGAATGAAATGACAATTACATATTAAACATGTTCTTTGGTTATAGTTAACATACTCCATAACAAGAAACTCTATATTGTACTCGATCCCCTGGTACAATGTAATATCCCAAATTTTGAACTTGATTATATTGGGCATGAGACCCACTGCACATGATTTACTTTGATGTTATGTTTATGTCTATATATTGGGCATATGCCCCACTACACATGAATTATGTTGGTTATATAGATATATCTGGCATAAGCCCCAATGCACATGTTTTATGGTTTTGTTCTATGATTATATATTGGGCATATACCCTGATGGACAAGGACTATTGTTGTTGTACTAGGCATAGGCCTTAATATACTTGATTTATTTATTATCTGACTATGCGCAAGCCCTAATATAGTCAGATGATCTTCTTGCGATGTACTGTGCAGAAGACTGATATACATGATTTATTTCTATGATGTGTTGGGCATAATCCCTAGAGCACATGGGTTATGAGATTATGTGTTGAGCGTAAGATCTGGAGCACATAGGTAACCCCAGTAAGAAAAATGTAAAAGTGTTGGCATAAGCCCTGGAGCACATGGGTTATGAGACTATGTGTTGAGCGTAAGCTCTAGATCACATAGGTAACCCCAACAAGTAAAGAATGAAAGTGTTAGGAATAATCCCTGGAGCACTCCAAATGATATTGAGCACAAGCTCTAGAACATCGAATCTTTGGCCATTGTAACCCTAGGTGTATTGTACAAATGCAACCTAGTATTAGTGTTGAGTAAAAGGCTCTGGAATTGCACTAGTGTAACACCCCTTTGCTAGTGTTGAGCATAAGATCTGAATAGCACTAGGGGTTACTGTAATTAAGGGTGTTGAGTTGAAAAGATTCTAAATAGCAACAACCTTCATCATACTTATTTAAGTTGATTAATTGAAATCTCAATCTATTTCTCATCAAGGACTGCAAGATACTGCCACGAATATGAGGTAATCCAACATGCAAGAAAATATAGAGATACATATCCTAGTTGACTGACCAACCCCTACATGAGGCCTTGTTAAAAGAATTAACATAAACCAAGGAAGCATCGAACAAACAATTATGCTACTATGCATCAATAATAATAAATGATTAAATTGAATATATATATACCAAGCTATTTTAATAAATATAGGTAAAAGATCTAAGTGAAGTCTACATTTACTTATGAGAATAATAAATATACATATGTGAAAAGAAATAGTTCTATAACAAAAGTAATAACTAAAAGTCTATGAATATATTATCTTATAAACTAAATATATAAATAAAGATTCTTTTCTAAACTCAAAGTAAGAACTAGTAGAAAGTTCCTAGTTAACAAAAATTAATATATATTACATAAAAATCAAACTAAGAATCATTTTCAAGAAAATATTTAAAATCTTGATTTAGCTGAAGTTAGCCAACTATCCATTTTTCCAATGAATATCTATAAGAGAAAAGCCAAGAGAAGGCTTAGGGGATTTGATCAGTATTCCTGGATGGGATTGGAGAGCACTTCCAAATCCAGCACTTAGAGAATACAGATCTTGAATTCCAAATACCAGCAGCCTCATCCTTAGGAGTTCTAGTTTTCTCTTGCATGTTGGAGCTAGCTCGGGGGGATCCAATTTAGAACCAGGAACGGTTATGGGTCATGGTTGGGAGGAACGTGGTGATTCTAAAGTCATCCTGTTACCACTCTTCAAGTAAGAAATAGAGTGTGTATTATTTAATTTTATGTGTTGAAGTGTGCAGGGTGATAGATCCATTACAAGCTACTCAACTACAGGTAACAGGTTGTTCTCTATCCCAGATTTTATTTTTGTTTTTAATGATGTTTACAGGTTGAGATTTCGGCTATAAGATTTGTATGTTGTAATTCATCCTTCATCAATGTGATTAAATGTGTTTAAATGTTTTATATTTTAGTATAGAATCTAAGGCTAGTTTCTTATAAGATTGTGATAAAAAAAAATTAAATCTTCTACAATTGTCTTAGGGTTTAGACTAGATTCTAACATTAAGCCCTTATGAAAATTATGATAAACAATTTTCAAAACATCGTAAACACCATTGAATCCACAAATAGAAATCATAGATCCTAGAAATAACATCAAATAACTATTTAATCATTTTTAACATATAGGACAGAATTATTTTCCAAGCAAGTATTCTCTCCAGCCAAGCAAAGCTCGTGTTGGAGCTGTGATGTTAAATCTATATTATAAATTAGCACTTGTACAAATCCTCATGCAGGATTATAAACTTAGATGTAAATATAAAAACCTTGGCATAATATTACAGGACACCCATGAAGGGTTTACAAATATAAAAAAATAAATAAACTATTAACTAAATAACGTTTGACAGGCCAACATTGAAACAAAGTAATGAACCATGGATCGAGTCCCTTGGATTCCAAGTCCACATTTATCAATGTTTCCATAACTATAAATTTAACTCCATACGCTATGAGGAGAGTTGATTGGAAGCCTATTTAAAACTTTTAAAAGGAATTAAATAAAATATACAGCCATCCAGACAAATGATCCAAGGTATCACGTTACCCAACAAACCATCAAATTCCATAAGTGTTGGGTGAGAGTGTGTTTAAGCCATAAATAAAATAATGATAAATCAATAACCATCAAATTCCATAGACGTGGGTTGTAATCATGTGTAAAAGTTTAAAGAGATTCAGACTGTTACATAAACCATTAATTAAACTTAGCTAGGGTATAACGACACCCTCCAACCAAACATTGAAACCCATAGGGTTGTGTTTCCAGCCATCGTGTAGAAGGGAGGGCCACTCTTTTAGCGTTGGCATATAAATGTAGTATGCCACATTAAAAATTTAAATAAAGAATAGAGTTAGGTATTTTCCCATGCTTCTGCAGTGAAGCGAAATACACAACAGAATTCACACCCAAATAATAAATACAAACAATATTATCCATAATGCCATTGCTGGAAATGGCACTATTAACTCAGAACCCCTCCCTTATAACAGAAATACAATGCTCCCGACACGTTTGCCCAATTATATTTAAGTAATAAAACTACATTTCTCGGACATTCTCTTAAATACACAGAGCAACCAATTTAAATGCAGAGAATTATACACAGAACAAAACATCAAAACGTAAAGACTAAGTCCACGATTTACAACCTCTTTTACCAACTATTGGCATTTAAAATCAATTACAAAGCATCCATAACAAGATAAATTCTCACCAATAAAAGCTTTCCCAAAAATTAACCACACCACGATTTCATTTCTTAAATCAATACGTAGTGTAGGAATAGAACAACTATACAACCATGAAATTCTAGAGATAGGGTTTTAATTAAGTAGTAATTACACCCACAGTAAAGATTAAATTTAGAAATTATTCCAATGCTTGAATAGGCTCATAATCACATCAAACCCTTGTAAAATCTAAAGGGGAGGAAATTAGAAATACAAACAAAGCCTCCCCGTAATCTTTCAAACCATAGAACGACCAATCAGAGGCCAAGGGCCCTTGTACATGGGTTTACCAAGTGGCAAATTGATGGTATATCATTTCCCACGGTCGCAAGTTTCTCAATGTTGAAC
>LPNX010860962.1:24063-39448 GCA_001517045.1 Pseudotsuga menziesii | reverse complement strand
AGAAGAGGAATTGAAGAGCAAGAAAACTATAGTCCATTGTTGCCATATCTTGCTTATACTTGAGTCTGCATCCCTTTGTCCCTTGGAGCACTTTGTGTTCTTCCCAATATTTTCTTTGCTTGTGAGCTTTCTATCGAGATATGGAGGATTGAGGTGGTGGAGCCCCAGGTGGAGGAATCAGCTTTTCCGGTTCACAAACGTGCCGACAGGCATTGTCACTTATGTAATCTCTAATTTATTTAATAGAAATATCTTTTCTTGTCCAATGATGTGCACTTAAATCAATATTGAATCCATGGATGTGTTTAATTGCTTATATATCATTGATTATATATGCTAGGGTAGGCTTAACACAATATTATATAGCATGCTTTACTTGTTTACTGTTGTTGAGATTAAATTTCTAACGCAAGCGAGATTGGAAAAATCTCAACGGGGATCTACTACAACCGTCCAGAATAAGGTATGTGTCAAGATCCTTTAGTTTTAGATGTTGTATTTCTCTTGCATATGGGGAAGGGATTGATTTTTGTGGTTTCTCTGTCTGTTTTGGTACACCCCAAGCCATAGGAAGGTTTCTTCGTAACAGAATTGGCGACCATACTGGGGAAGTTCCTTGTTTTTCTTTGGGGTTTGGGGGCACAATGTGCTTGATATTATTGACCTGCTTTTTGTTTCTCCCTTTTCCTGTGTCACATTTTATAGTATGTTCATCCATTGACACTCTCGTTTATTGGTTTGACCCTTGGCCTGCTTTTTACCACTGTCTTCTCTGTATACGCAGGTTTTTGGCTAAACATCACGTACATATGTGGATTTTTGGCCAAACGTAGCGTACATACTTAGATTTTTGGCCAAAAGTCATGTATACATGCAGGTTTTTGGCCAAAATCTGTGTATACATGTGGTTGTTTTCCAAAAAGTCATGTACTTACGTAGTTTTTCTTTAGACAATCACGTACATCCTCCCTTTTGGTTGAGTTTGATGTTGTGGGAAGTTGTTGGGTGGGTTGTGAGTGTGGTTGGGTCTTCCTAGGTTCTAATGTTGTCTGTTGGATGCTTATTTTGTGACTAAAGACCTCTTTTTCATTGATTTTTCTTTGAAAGTAGTTTTATTCATTTATCCTTTTTGTTTTTCCATTAGTGCATTACTCCTTTTTGTCTCGATGTCTTTCCGGGCTTGTATTTTATACTTGCTGCAGAGACTGATATTTTTATATGACTTTTATTGCATTTTTCATTCTTTTATATTGAAAAATACAAAGTAGTTTCACTTTTAGTTACATCTTAGATATAGATTTGAGGAGGTA
The DNA here is from genome assembly GCA_001517045.1 of Pseudotsuga menziesii. NCBI lineage: Eukaryota > Viridiplantae > Streptophyta > Pinopsida > Pinales > Pinaceae > Pseudotsuga > Pseudotsuga menziesii. The sequence goes on along the minus strand of LPNX010860962.1, from coordinate 38,138 downwards.
CTTGCATTGAATTGCTTGGATGAGAGTTGTGTTTAGGATTTCATATAGGAAGGATTTCATTGGCATTCAAAAAGGAATATATATTTATGCATCTCATGCAGTGGCATACCTTTTTTTCATTCTACAAGATTGCACTTGGCATTTCTTGTTAGGTGTGCACTTTTATTTCACTATTGAGTCTTCATATCATTAGTTGCATGGCCATTTCCATTTGAGTAATTATAGCCAATTAAAATCAACGCATAACAAAATGAATTACATCCTTTTCTTTTATAGGGTGCATCAACAAGACTAGGTTTTAGGGTCTTGGAATAGTTCATTGTGAGTCAATTATCCAAGACCACTAAACAAAACAATTAGGTGTCTATCCAGGTGGGAGAGAAATCCTTGATATAATTAGTGTTTCTCAGGATGCTCCTCTTACATGGGAGTTAAGCACGAGGCAGTGCACATGATTGTGATTGGGATGACCCCTGGTCACTTTCTGTGAGCGTTGAAGATATTTCCAGGACTGCATTCGTATCTGGGGGGATATTTTGAGAGTTTTGGGCATTGTTACCTTGCCCATACATTGGATCCTGCCTACGACTGCCCACCTGAGCATCGGTTATATTAAGGTGAACTTAGTTGCCTTACCTAGGTATCACATGGGGTACTTACAGAGGTTATTCTATGAGTGTCCTGGCCAGGTAGAGGTTGAACAACACAGTCTCTTTATGCATTGAAGATGAGGGCCACTATAATTGGTTACGCACATATGCTTGTAGTGTATGGGAGTTTTGAGCCTCTCCTAGGCGAGACATACCTGCTGCATTTGGGAGCTCACATAGTCTCCCCTTTGTTTGCTTGTATTTTGGCTGTAGATTTTCTTAGGAGTGTGCTCTTTGTGAGCTAGTTTTCCTTTGTGATTGCGGTTACTTGAGTATATTTATGCTCTTTTGAATTTGGGTCCTCTTATTTTTGGCATGCCTAGTATCCTGTCACCCATCCTTGGTCCTTGTACAGACCCTGGTGTCGAACTTGAGGGCATCACAGCCCCTTACTATGCTCATAGATTTGGAAGTGGTCACATTTTTCCCTCCACTCCATTTGTGTATGATGTTGAATCCCTTCTCTCAGTGTTTACATCGGTGGTCACCCTCACTGGGATGGCAGTGGATGTGTGAATGTTGGGTCTACACCTTACTTTCCTTTTTATGTCCCATCATTCACTGCATTTTTCCTTTTGATTCAGTTGTCATAATCATTCCTCCCTATATCCTATAGTATGGATTATTTATTGACTATTTTGGGTTGTTTTGGACTTGTATTGTTGTCATGTAGGGTCCATGTTTTGCACACTCTCTCCGCGGTGTTTGACATGTTCACGCCTGTTACAAGTATCATGTCTAAACTGGCATATAGGCTAGGATTTCACATCCACCTACATTTTGCATGACCTTATGATTGTTTCGAACCCATTATATGGTATCACGAAACCTTCATGTTGTTGTTAGAAGTGGTACTATGTGAATGGTAGAGCTTTCCTATACATGGGTTTCCTAGTTAGCTCCCTTTTGCATTTGATACCCATGTTGTGAGTCCTCTCTTAGGTGCAAGAGTCCCTTTTAGTAAGGCCATGACTTTGAGGAAGAGCTTCATACTCCTCTTGACCTTTATGCTAGCCTTTTGGCCGGGAATCCCTTGTATATGCCAAGTTGTAATTGCATTATCGTGCATTTGTCTTACCTTTTTTAGCCTTATGCTGGCTTCCAAGACTTTGATTATCAGCCATATAGCTTGAGCTTGTCTCATGTCTAGCCAAGCAGAGTCATTTTATATATCTTTTTCAGCTTGATTCCCCATTTTTACCGTAGGAGGGGACTTTCCCCCGAGTGTCGTTATCCTACACACATTTCCTTGCATTGAGCATAGGTATGTTCCTCTTCTTGGAACTAGTTTGTTTTCACTTTGACACTCGATTCCTTCTAGATTTGTAAATATAAATCACTTTTATTCTTTTTCAAGCTTTTCAAAATATCTGAAAAAGTCCAAAAAAATAAAAAAACCAAAAAATCCGGACAGAAAAAGATGTTATCTTTGGCAGTAGTCGAGTTGTGTCACCTTCGAACAGAGCACTGTATGTCACATCCATTGGTTGGGTTAGTAGTTTGAATTTAGGAGCTGTACTCGTATCTCTGAGTTTATATTCACTGACTAATTAAGCATCCAGTCCCTATGGAGCCTTTGTTGATGCCTCATGTGTTGCAGAGATGTCCCAGTTTTGTATATCAATTCTATGCTACCTACGTTCAGTCACCATTCACCTTTATGCTCTTGTTCTAAGGAATTTGAAGCCTAAGTTGGCCATTTCTTAGTTGTCTTGACTTTGCATGTCGACCATTCCTAGTAGTATTACTGGTTTGTGCACATCGTGATCGAGTCCTTCCAAATTATACAACATTTCTGAGTACCTCATGTTGGTTGATGGGGGATGCCTTAATGCCCTCCTTCCAATGGATTCCATCCCATGGAATTTAGATAATTTATTCTGGGATAGGATTCTAGAGTCATTTGAGTGCCTTGAGAGTTACAGTCATCAGTGGTAGGTTCTCTCACCATTGACAGTTTTGGGAATACATCAATGTCCTTTGATCGATAGATTCTTCCAAGTGTTTGACCTCAACACATTTATTTGCACTTGTTAGATTTCACTCTAGTACCTTGATTCCCATTTTCATTATCGGTGGGTGATCTCACATTTGTTAACGGTATACATCAATGACCGGTAATCAGATGATGGACTACTATGTTCGACCTCAACACCTCTATTCACATAGTAGGACATGTACTCATAGAAGACTTTCTAGATTGGTGGCATTTCCTATATCCTACCTCCTTGATCATGCCAGTGTTCATGATATGTCAGTTCTCATGACTTGATTCCAGCATATGTCAGATATCTTCAGCCATTATGGATATTTTGATCCATGGTATATCTTCATCTTTCATGGAGATATTGATCCTTCGTATATCTTCATCATGGAGATTCTGATCTATTGTATATTATACATGGCGATGACCACACATGTCACAGTTTGTATATCATGCCTATTCATGTCCATTGTACTCTTATGTATCTGGGATTGCTATATGTATTTGTAGTCATATGCAGGGCTTGATTATTGTATTATACTATTGGATGGGTTGTTCTTCCACCTCGTTCTTCATCACTCCACTTATGGGATGGATTTATAATGTATTTCGGCCATCATGTTACCCCTCTGACCTCACACATTAGGGGGCATCTGTTACAACTAATTTTACCACACATGATTGATCACACTTTTATGGCCTTCCCTGTCCCTCTGCAAACTCTTCTGAACCCATGGACTATTTTTTAACCTTTGATTTTTCCAAGATCATCCCTAAAAACACTCATTATTGTCTATATGTGACTTTTAATCCCTTTCTCACGTATATACACGGATATTACCCTAAAACCTGTGTACATCAGGCCAAATGTTTTTGGAGTTTTCCTTGATATGGATCCGAGTCACTTGTATTTTGGCCTCCCATATGCCTTTATATCACTCGGATTTGACCTTCCATTACCCCATTGAAGCACTATATAAGGAACCCTTTGGATACATTGAAGAAGAGGAATTGAAGAGAAAGAAAACTATAGTCCATTGTTGCCATATCTTTCTTATACTTGAGTCTGCATCCCTTTGTCCCTTGGATCACTTTATGTTCTTCCCAAGCTTTACTTTTCTTGTGATATTTCTATCGAGAGATGGAGGATTGAGGTGGTGGAGGCCTAGGTGGAGGACTCATTTTCTCTGGTTCGCAGACGTGCCGACAGAGGTTGTCACTTATGTAATATCTAATTTATTTAATAGAAATATATTTTCCTGTCCAATGATGTGCAATTAAATGAATATTGAATCCATGGATGCGTTTAATTGCTTATGTATTATTCATTATATATGCTAGTGTAGGCCTAACACTATATTATATAGCATGATTGCCTTGTTTACTGTTGTTTAGAGTAAATTGCTAAGGCAAGAGGGATTGGAAAAATATCAATGGGTATCTAATGCAACCATCTGGAATAAGGTATGTGTCAAGATCCTTTAGTTTTAGATGTTGTATTTCTCTTGTATATGGGGAAGGGATTGATTTCTGCAATTTCTCTGTTTGTTGTGGTACACCCCAAGCCATAGGAAGTTTTCTTCGTAACAATCATGATGACCATGACCATGATCATGATGATCATGATAATGATGAAGACGATGAATATGATGGTGATGAAAACAATAATGACGATGATCATCATCATCATTATACTCATAATAATCCTTGACATTATCATCACCACTGTCTTTGTTGTCTTCATCGATATCATCATCATCTTCATAATCATGATCATCACCGTCGTCATCATTGTCATCATGCTCTTCTTCATCATTGTTGTATTCCTTATCATCATCATCAAAATAATCATCATCCCCATCATCACTTAACATATTCATTATCACCATCATCATCTTGGTCATCATGATCATATTCATTGTCATCATCATCAACATCTTCATCTTCATCATCATATGCATCATCAACATCATCGTCATCCAATTCATCGGCATATCCATTATCATGATGATGATGATGATGATCATCATCATCATCATCATCATCATTTTCATTATCATCATCATCATCTTCACCATCATCATCATATTCTTCATCATCATCATCATCATCATCATCATCATGGCAATTTTAGGGGGAGCTCAGTGAATGAAGACGTCTACATGATAGGGGGAGCAGCCATTTGAGTGGAAAATTAAGGATTGCTCCTAACACCCATTCCAAGGACTAATATGACAATTCAATATGATCCGAGGAAGTAGTAAAAAAAATACAAATTTTTGGGCCTTGTGAAGCCTCCTGTTCTAAGATTTGTGCACATGAAGAATGAAGACGTATGGACCTAGTCCGGTGTCTTAAAAGAGGAAGATCAAAACTGAGCACTTTGGTAGTTCCATAAAGTGCATTCTTTATAGGAGTGAATAATCACTCATAACCATTCTATTATAATGTTGGCGAAGCTCAGAACAATTTAGTGAAGACCAAGGTAAAGATCTTGTCATCACATCTTCATCATCATCATCGTCATCGTCATCATCATCCTCATCCTAATCATGATCACCATCTTCATCATCCTCATCCTAGACGTCATCACCATCCTTATCATCCTCATCCTTGCCCTCATCACATCTTTTTTAATCTTGAAAACAAGTACAAGTATACCTTCTCTTCAAGTTTGGCACCTCACAAAACCTTGATATGGTTTTGTTGCTTCTCTTCTCCAAGGAACTCAGCCTCCAAGCTCTGCAACACAAGGGGATGATCACTAGGGAAAAGGTGTGGGAAAAGAGAGCTCCAATTCCTCCAGCATGACAATGCAAAAGTTCAAGTCCCCTCTCATGGACCTCAATACCTATATTTATATGCTTTATGAAGACTTAGGGTCGAAGACAAAGTAGTTACAACTGAAGGAGTCAGTTGCATAACTACCTAAACTACCCAAATTTCAAAATACGTATTTTTTTGACATTTTCAAGAGGTGTACGTAGGTTTCAGAAATAGTCACATACATGAGGAGGTATAAGTGGTTTTCAATTCAGAAATTTATGTATTTAAGGCATACGCGACTATTATATATAGCAACTCGCGTACGTACGCGGGTTTCCTTTAGGAAAGTCGTGTACACATCAAAAACTAATTTTTGGGGTATCTCTAGGAATTTTCAGACTTTGGTGTATTCTAGGAAGTTTTATCGAATAGAAATATCTTTCTAATGGTGTAGAGATGAGGTCCAATGGAGTTATATAACTCAAGATATGGGTCCTCCAATTTAGGTGTTTTTTCAGTGACTTTCAATGAATTTCATAAAGTGTCATCATGGAAGTGTTGACATGCAACGAAATAATGGGAAAGTGGTCACAGGAAGAGATGTGTCATTTTGAGATATAATAAATGACCCATAATTTATGAGTTTAGAGGAGAAGATGATAGCCGAAATACATTATAAAGGAAACAACTGAGTATGGAGAGAGTAGAGAATCCAAGATCAAAAGGTCCGAACAAAGGTACCTGAAAGAGAGATAAATGTCAGACAAAAACTGATCTCTGGCACATACAAGTCCATATACAAATCATCACCATAAAGATACAGGTGGATCCAATGTATGTAAAACTGATGAAACTATCATGGTCACTCAATATGCAAAAAGGCTCCATATCAAATCTAAAGGAGTCATGGCCACAAATGAACAAGGTGGATCCATGCTCAATAATTGATCATAGCCCAATAATTGATCATAGCCACAAAATACAAGGTGGATCTATGTCTCAGCAAAATGTCATATAAAGTGTAACAAGGTCTTGTGCAACTTGGGCAATAGCAAAATGACGATGCTACTGTCAGTCCAAGGTCTTCAATCCAAACCACCCAAAAAAGGTACGAATCCTAACCATGCGAATAAAGGAGCTAAATTCAAACATGGAGGAAACTATTTGATTAGCGATCAATGATGAGAACCATTAACAAACACAAGGGAAACCACCATTAATGAAAATGGTCCCCAAGGAACCTAGTACATTCTAATAAGTGTGAATACAAGGACTTGAATTCGAACACCTGAAGAATCCATTAAGTAGGAGACATTAAGGTATTCCCACTACCCAATAGCAAGGGAAATTGCCACTGATGACAAAAATCCTCACGGTACTTTCATAAACTCTAAATCTCATTCCCAGAGAAAGAGGTGTTTTAATCGATAGGAAGAGATCCGTTGGAAGGAAGGCATTAAGGCATCCTTCATCATCCAACAAGAGGTAAGTCAAAGAATAATTGGATCTAGAATTGGTACTGAATTTCATGACAAGGACCCTCGAATATGTGATGTAATGAACTGATACAAAGGAATGGCCGACACAAAAGGTCAAGGAAACTGCAGAATGGCCGACAAAGGTTTAATCCTTAAACAGTGAGCATGACACAAAAAGTGACTTAGGCAGCTTTTGACACAAAATAACCACTGACACAAATCTGCAATGTAGGAGACATTGACAGATTCCCCATATAATTGGAAAAGAGACGAAATGGAGGAGTAAGAAACTCAATATCAGGATAAAGTAAAAATACTAGGACCCAACTATTGATAGACTCAAAACTGGTGCTTTGTTCAAGGAAACAAGACCTACTGCCATGATAAAAAACATGTGAATGAACTTCCCTTCCCCTCTTTCTTGTAAAGGTTTAATGAGTCCAATAAACCAAACTTGGGGCCATCTTCATTTTTGGCAGGCTTGAAGAAAAGATAGAAGAATGCTTGATAAAGCACTGATTCGTGGATTTTACGAGCCCGAACTAGTACATGCTCAACGGTGTTTTCATAGTTTAGAGAGTCTGAAAACACCAAACAAGACTCGAGGGGGGTCGTTTTTCATCCAATTTAGTCTCCTAAGGCCGAAAAAGTATAAAACATACCAAAGAGGAACTCTCTTAACTTTCGAAGAAGAAAAGGTGTACATTTTTCGTACTTAGTCAGGGAGGTCCGAACAAGGTTAAATTACCACCTACCCAATGCTCCTTCAAAAACAACATATAGCGTGAGTTTTACTAGTGTGAAGGAAGGCAAGATCACTCGAAAATATCCATTTGATTACGAGAAATGGGGCTTACAACAATAAACTCAATGCTTTGTTCTTTAGGATTTAACGAGCATGACAAAGACATAAAGTACACTCCAAATATTTTTCATGTTTTGGTCCAGAGCACGAAAAAGAGAAAATGAAGCTCATATCGGGGGTTCCTTTTCTGTAAGTTTAGTCCCTCAGGTCCAGAAAAGTGATAAACCTATGCTTGAGAATACTCTTCTCAATTTTGTAGAAAAGAGAGTGTTCCTTTCTCATATCATTCCACATGGTCCAAGAAAGCGATAACCTACTACCAATGTGGATGCCCATTCACATATTCTTAATGAGCCTGAACAAACAAGTTTACTTGACAGTCAAGTCTATTTTGAGGAGTCAGACTTGGGCCTAAATAAACTCAATATCTTTCCGGTGAAATTTTAACGAGTCCGAAAAAGTCAACTCGCGGCCCCCTTACTGTTTTTAACGAAATCAAAGGAGAGCAGAAAGAATGCCCTAAATGTGAGTTGAAGAGTGTCATAGGTAGGTGAAACTAGTTCCAAGCGCAAGGAACAAACCTATGCATAATGTGAGGAACATGAGCAGGATAAAGACACTCAACGAATGTCTCCTCAAGGTAAAAGGTGTCAAGTTGCAAAGGCAAAATGATACAAGGCTTAGCGGTGATGAGAACAAAGATGGAAGTCGGCATCAGGCTCATAAGTGCGAGCAGGGCACATGCAAATGCAGTTAAAACTTGAACAAAAAGGCAAGGCCAGTAAATAGTTGTGAATCCAACTAACAATCATGTCTCCTAGAAACAACAACATCAGAATCATATTCAGAAGAAAATATCCGATGCAGGTCACTTTGGCATAAACACATGTGACTTTGCTATCTTCTACAAAAGGGAAATTCAAGGCAAATTCGACTGAAGAAGATTCTATAGCACCAAGGCTTGAGGGTTTATAATCAATAATATCAACCTCAGAAGGAGAGAAAAACTCAACAAGGGATGTAGATTTTGCAGGAAAGAAATCAGTATCACAAGAGTTGAAAAATTCATAAGAAAAATCAAACTCATCAGGATCACTGACTTGCTGATCAAAGGGAGAGTCAAAAGACTCAACAAGACCAATATAAGAAGAAAGGTGAGGCTTATTAGGAAAATCAGGGTTAGACTTAGTCACAACTAAACCAATATCCAAAAGAAGGTCATACTGTATCAAAGACTCTTGGAAGACTTCATCCGAAGGAAGGAGATTATCAAGATATGACACATGTCTAAACTTTCAAATTGATTGACAGAGTGGAGATTAGGCCCCATAGTTTGTATATGATGACTCACCTAGTCAACTGTTGGGACCAAGTCCCAAGAAGGTAAGCATGAAAATAGGGGCTGCTTCTCAGTAGCAATTGAACGCAAAGGACAAGAGGCCACATAGCTCACTTGTTGCGGGGTAGTGTCTATAGAAACAATGGGAATCAATAAAGGAAAGACCTGGTCTCTAGTTGGGTCAAGAAACAAATCAACAAAATCCAACTGATCGATAGTGACGATTTCTTCACCATGATTAAAGTACATCACATGAAATAATGTTGACACTGCTACTTGCATGGCATAGACATAATCACGTCCAAGGAGCATATTGAATTCCAAGGGGTATTATATCACCATGAAGTCAACTAAGATGGTCTTCCCACCCAAAGTAACAGGTGTTTGAGAAATAATTCCCAAGGTTGTACAAGTTCTTCTATCAAATGCTAGTAACTGACTAGCAGTCGACACAAGGCTGGGAGATCCCATGCCTTGCCAAGCATGAGTAGACAAGATACTGACTAAGTCTCCTTCATCAATAATACAATGAGCAATTGTGTATGGTTCAACTTTGACATTTATCTGGAAAGCTGCATCAAAAGGAAGGCACTGCTCAACTAGGCTATCCCAATCAAAGGAAGCAATCTGAGAGCTTGGTGGGGTTTGATCCGAAACGAGTTCAATTCCCCCTTATTTAGTAAGTTTTGAACTGGTAGTGAAGAAAATGTGCCTAGCAGACACTTTACGCTCCAAAGGAAGAGTGGGATTGACCAAAGATGACATTGGTTCAATCACATCAGGATCACTCTTTGAAAGAAGAGAGGGATCGACCAAACCTGAGATTGGTACGACCACTTCATCAACCAAAGGTTGAGTAGGTTGTTGAGAAACTATAGGTTGTTCAGTAGAAGGAAATTCTTGAGTCTCGGACCACACTCTTTGCACCTCTGGAATAGCAGGGCACTGGTGAGTAAGATGATCTCCCTCGCATAGCTTATAAGGGAACTTAATTTTGCACTTCGAACGACCAGTTTTCTCAACGGTGTCAATATGACTAGTAGTGGCTAATTGTTTTCTCTCAGCATGATCAACAGATGTTGAGAGTTTGCCCCCAGCATGACCACTAGAGGCTGAGTGACTAGGTCCAACCTGACTAAGAGAGGTTGGTTGTTGAAAAGCTTCAGAATGTTCAAAAATGGGATGACCATGAAACCAAACTCTTCACATGTTCATGATAGAAGGGAATTTATAAGTAAGGTGATATCCCTCACAAAGCTTACAAGGAAACTTGGGCTTGTGTTTTGAATGGGTAGTCTTTTCAACAGTGTCAACATGACTCATAGTGGTTGATGGATTGTCTTCAGCATGAACCATAGAGGCTAAGATACTGCCCCCAGCATGACTTGCAAAGGCTGAGAGACTGGGTCCAACATGACTTGCAGAGGTTGGATGAGCACCACCAGCATGAACAACAGAGGCTGAATGGATAGGATCAACATGCTTTGTAGTAGTTGAGTGTGTGCCCCCAGCATGAACTTCATAGGCTGGGTGGATCGATCCAACATGACTTTCGGAGGTTGGATGGGAAAGTTCAAATTGAACATTAGAGGTTGAATGGGTGCCCTTAGCCTGAAATCTAGAGGCTGAGTGACTGGGTCCAATGTGACCTGGAAAGGTTGGAAGGATCCCACTAGCATGATCAATAGAGGCTAGATGGTGAAGATTAACTTGACTTGCAGAGGTTGAGTGCTTAGATCCAACATGACCTCCAGAGGTTGGATAGGTGCCCCTAGCATGAACTACAGAGGCTAGGTGGTGAGGTTCAACTTGACTTGTATAGGTTGAATGGGTGCCCCTTTGCTTATGTGAATTCTTCCTATTCCTCCTTCTTTTACTCCTTTTAGACTGTCAGTTACTAGTATCAGTACTTTCACATCATGAGGTAAAAGGAGGAGGAGAATCAACTACAGGTGAAGGGGAAGCAGTTTTTTGATGCCCTTGATATAAGGAGCTTACTTGAGAAGCACCATGAGAATTCAAGATAGTTGGAGTGGAAAACAACCGCACTGGTAGCCTTATGGTGAATCCAGGTAGATTCAAGGTGGGCATCAAGGGAAAACCAACATTCCCCATGAGAGGAATAGTATAAGGAGTTCCTGGCATGGGGATCTCTTGGTTGGTAATCAAAGGGGTGTTCGACATAGTTTCAAACAAGGATACAAATTCTGAGGTCAATAGGAAACCAAAAGTACCAAGCACACACCCGAAGGCAGAATAAGTACAGACAAACCACACAGCACTCACTAAAAAATTCCTAAAGCCAAAAAGACAAAAAGGTATAAGATACGCTTTCCAAAAGAAAGCTGATAGATAGTTACTTGATGTCCCTGTAGATTTTCTTAGGCACAAGTGGAGGAATCATCCACAACTCTCCCACAACTTCTACCTGTTAGATTTTTATCATTCAAGGTAGCATTATGATCTTAGGATATTTAATTGAGAGAATAACATGCACAACAATAAAACACAAGAGACAAGAGACATAAATAATTTTCCTCAGGGAAACCATAAAGGAGAAAACCCCGCAACTTCCTCAGAGATAGAATCAGCACCAAAAGTAAAACCTAAAAACATAAAGATGATCTCTTGACAGTAGCAGTCTCTCTCTTGTCCCGACAACTTCTCCTCTCACTTATGCGCCCCAATGAGTGAGTGTGTGTGTGATAAATAGAGAGGATCACTCTCTATTTATATTCTTTCATTCACTTGAAACCCACTCCAACATGTCATCCTCACTTAATAATTACTTACTAGAGCTGACATCGCTAGGAGTGTCTAATAACCCTAGTGCCCCACAACTTGTGGGGACTTTGCCTCCTCTGAACAACAAGAAGGTTTATCCTTAACACAATGGTGGGGACTATTGTCCTGACTTACAATGAATCACCTAGGGTCAACTTCTCTAGGATAGTCTAATAACCCTAGGGCCCCACAACTGTGGGGAATTTAACCCTTGACCAATAGGAGGGTTACCCACAATGACTTGACATGACTTGTTACATTATACAAACTTTCCGGAATAAACATCGAGGTATGAAATGACTCAAGTACATTACAAATACATCCCAAAATAAACATCGGTTTACAATACATAAGAAATATGGATGAATACATTCCAAAGTTACAAATACATCAACACTCCCTCTTAACTAGGAAGGTATTCTGTCGACACAATTTATCAACACAAGTCTTCTTCTCTGTATCATCTAGATCATCATTGAGTTCTTGTCATATTCATATTCAAGTCATCTTCATCTTGATCTGGATCATCACTCGATCTGGATCATCATCACTGGATCTAGATCATCACTCGATCTAGATCATCATCACTGGATCTGGATCATCACTCAATCTAGATCATCATCACTGAATCTAGATCATCACTCGATCTAGATCATCATCACTAGATCTAGATCATCAATGGATTTGTATCATCATCACTAGATCTATATCATCACTGGATCTAGATCATCACTGGACATCATCACTGGATCGGGATCATCACTCGATCTAGATCATCACTACTGGATCATCACTGTTGAATCATCATTGGATCTAGATCATCACTGCTGGATCATCATTGGATCTAGATACACACTTGATCCGGATCAGTACCATGGGTGTTATCTCATGATTCTAGGAAGTTCTATAGATCCAGCCATTTTTCATGCTGGTTTTAGGCCTAGCCTCCATGTAGGTCTTCTTCAGCGCTTATATCTAACACCAAGTCAGAATGGCCCGCCCAACCCTTACATATGACCTACTCGTCAAAAATGCATTCCCAGCACTCACATCTAATCATATAGGAACCAATCCTATAATCACATCAGAAAGGCCCAGCACTCACGTTCACTAGCATGATAGGACACAACTACTATCATTTGTTAAAAGTCTTAGCACTTACATCTGACCTACTCGTGAAAAAGGAACAAAACTCACCTACTCGTCAGAAAGGCATGCACTCACATCTAATCTTGTAGGAATCAATCCTACAGTGACATGAGAATGGCCCCCAGTTCCAGACTGAGCTTCATGGTAACTGACCAGGTGCCTCCATTCTCCTAGAGAATGGCAGTAGCCCTTACATCTGACCTACTCGTCAGAATGTACAACACTCACATCTGACCTACTCGTAATAAGGGCATGCACTCACATATGATCTTGTAGGAACCAATCCTACAATCACATCAGAATGGCCCCCAGTCCCAGACTGAGCTGCATGGTAACTGACCAGGTGCCTCCATTCTCCTAGAGAATGGCAGTAGCTCTTACATCTGACCTACTTGTCAGAATGGCCAGCACTCACATCTGACATGAGAGGAACCTAATCCTTTAACCATGACAGAATGGCTCAACCCTTACATTTGATAAAGTGGAAAAACATCCCTCTGTCCCTTAGAATGGCCATGCACTCATATCTGGTCATGTGAGAACACATCTCACAGTCATATCAGAATGGCCCTCAGTCCTAGACTAAGTTTTCTTGGTACCTCACCAGGCAGCTCCATTCAAAGAATGGAAATATCCCTTATATCTGATCATGTAGGAGCCAATCCTATAGTCATATCAGAATGGCTCAACACTCATATTTGACATGGAAGGAACCAATCCTCTCACCATGATAGAATGGCTCAGCCCTTACATCTGACTTACTCATCAGAATGGTTTCCAGACTCATTACTTCCCCTTGGAAGGGACATCGATCTAGAGAACACCAAGCTTCTCCTTGAAGTACTCAAACTTCACTCTATCCAATGGATTCATCAACACATCAGCTATCTGATCATCTGTCGCAACATACTAAAGATTCATTGCTCCCCTTTGCACCATATCCCTGATATAGTGATACTTGATCGTGATATGCTTCGACTTGTCATTGAACACTAGATTCTTTAACAACTTCACACAACTCTGGTTGTCGCAATGTATACAATTAGCTTCCTCAACCATATTGCCTCACAACTAGTTGAACAAGCTGCGACATACTCTGCTTTAGCTATACTCAGTGCCA
>LPNX010860954.1:128159-142661 GCA_001517045.1 Pseudotsuga menziesii | reverse complement strand
ATTTCATATATACAAAAATATAGCAAGTATCGATACATTTTCTAAATGGTGGTTTCCTTGTATATCTTCAATGATCGCACAATCAAAGTATGGATTTTTGTTGGTGTACTAGGTTCTGGTAGTATTAGTAAGTCAAACAAGCTATCATCACAGGCTGCGGTTGCAGCTCATGATAAGGACATCAATTCTGTGGCCGTTGCTCCAAATGACAGCCTTATCTGTACTGGTTGTCAGGTGTGTTAGATTATGAATTTATTCTTATATCTGCAAGGACTTCTAGTGGAAGATGACTTCCATTGCAACATATTTAGTTTTTTACCCAAGTATAAGCATATGGACACCATCATTTCTTGACTGAAAGGTACTATTGCTGCTGTTACAATACAATTTGCTTGGGTTGGAAATAGTTGTCTTGACATTAGTGTGAAATCATTTTCACTTTGCAAAAACAAAAGTAACTTGGAAGTTGCCTATGTCATTGAAGTGTTTATTCACATACGTTTGGCCATTGCATTTGATTGTTTTTCAAGATATAATTTTGATTGACTGGAAATAGCTTTCACGACATGTCTTGTTTTTCAAGATATAATTTTGATTGACTTTGTTAGCAATATTCGCTTTATTGTAGTATTTTCACAATCTATACAAACATCAAGGTGTGTCTCCAGTAATCTGGCATTTGTATTTTAAAAAAAAAAACACTTATAGCCGTCGGTTAATCAACGGCCTGTAGGTGATTTAAAAAAAAAAAATACAATACAGTCGCTTAACCGACGTTTAAGTTTTTATAATCCGTCGGTTAAGCGACGCCTGTAGGTGTAATTTAAAAAAAATAAAAATCGTCACTGTCTCTTAACCGACGCTTACGTTTTCATAATCCGTCGGTTAAGCGATGGGTTTCACTGTAGAAGCGACGGCCTGTAAGTGTAGTTTTTTTATTAAAAAATTTCTCCACCGTCGCTTAACCGACGCGTACGTTTTCATTATCGTCGTTTAAGCGACTACTCAGTTTAAAGTTTAATATGAATTAGATGTCGGATAACCGACGATTTACATTTAACCGACGGTAAAATGTGCTGTCGCTTAACCGACAGATTGGAAAGATGTCGGATAACTGACGAAAATCCACTGACGCTTAAAAAAAATCATAGTGTCGTACATGCGACAGGGAAGTGTCGAAAATCCGACAATACGGCCGTCGGATTTTTGGTCGAAATGTAGTAGTGTTAAAGGGTGCTAGCTCAATGGAAGAGCGCCTGCCTTACAAGCAGGAGGTTGGTGGTTCAATTCCTCCATGCCCTAATGATATTGCAGTGTATTTCTAAAGGTAAAAAATGTAGTAGTGCAAGATGAATGCAATATTAGACGCAACACTAAGTGCAAAACAAGATGTAAAAGTGGACGTCACACCAAACACACAAGTGGATGCAAAAGTGGACGTTATGTCAGACACAAATGTGGACACAAAAATGGATGTCACAGTAAAAGCAAAATTGGATGCAAAAGAAGACTCAACACTAGACACAATTAATGACTCAAAACTAGATGCAATACTAGGCCCAAAACTAGATGCAAAAGTGGACTCTTAACTAGACGTAAAATTGGACATTAAATTGAGCACAAAATATGGTGTATCAATGGACATAAAAACAGGCGTAACACCAGGTGCAAAACTGGAAGCAACACTTGACGCAAACAAAAACCTAAAACGAGACACAATATTGGATGCAAGATGGGACAAAACATTGGATGTAAAACTAGACGTAATATTGAATGCAATATGGGATGCAACATTGTACACAAAACTAGATGCAATATTAGATACAAACATGGGCGCAAAACTAGGCACAACACTAGGCGTAACACTAGGTGCAACATTGGGCTCAAGCATAGATGCAAAAAAGACATCAACCAAGATGCAACACTAGGTGCAAACCTAGATGCAAAATACGAAGTAAAACAAGATGAAACATTAGGCACAAACATGGATACAAAAAAAGACGTAAAACAATATGCAAAATTAGATGAAAAAATGGATGCAACATTATAAGTAAAATTGGATGCAAAACTAGACGCAATATTGGGCCCAAATTTAGATGCAAACCTAGATGCAAAATTGGACACATAATTTGATGCAAAACATGGTGCAAAATTGGGTGCAAGACTTGATGAAAACAAAGGAGAAAAATAAGACGCAACATTAGATGCAAAATTAAGCATCAAACTGGGTGCAAACAAGGATGTAACAAATGACACAAAAAAAGATGCAAAATTGGGCGTAACAAAAGATGCAAAAAATTGGGTGCAAAAATGGACGCAAAAATGGATGTTAAAAAGGACGGAAAAAAAGATGCAATAGATGGCGTTTTATGAAATTGTACAATAGCACCAGGTTTAGCGCCGGATTGTTCACCAAAATTGGGAAAAAATTACACTAAAATCCGGCGCTAAATTCGACGCTAAATCCAGTTTTTGTTGTAGTGATGGTTCAAAAAGGAGAAGGTTATTTTGCTGAATAAAAACAGGTGTTATGTCTCTTCCTTCATTTCAGAAATAATGCATATTGTACATGAGAAACTGTAAAGTGTAGTTTTTATTGCTGAAATCCATCTTTTATACCAGGGCAAGATTTTGTAATGGGATTGAGATATGGAACCGTGAAGTGAACTGTTTATGACAGGGAAAAATAATCATTTGCGATGATTGGATGGTGGTGTTTTTGTACTCAGTCTGAGTGCTAAGATTTTATAAATATATTCACAGCTGTGTGTGATCTACAGATTGCAGTATGTCTGATCACCATGGCATATAGAATGAATCTATAAGTGCTTGTGCATTTGATAATAAGATCAAATTCGAAGTCTATTTGCCTCTCAAAATGTTATGTCTACATATGATATGTTGGTTTCTTCTTTTAATATGTTGGATGCTTCAATTCTGAATTAACCTCTCTTAGCTCTTGGCCACTACCAAGAAATTTTCCTCCTCAAAATCTATTCATTCTGGATCAAAGTACCTTCAACTGTGAAATTCATCTTCACAGCCTTTTTATGTTGGATACTTCAACTCTGAATTAACCTCATCTTAACTCTTGTCCATTACCAAGAAATATCTTCAAAATATATTAATTCTTGATCAAATTCATCTGCACAACCTTTTTCAGAATAAAGAGAACCTTGTTGTGCGATGGCCAGTTTGATTGTGTCAACAAAGTCGTAAAACTGCAGAATTTTTTTCATATTTTTCTTAAAAATGCAGAAACTTCAGATTATTTTTAGAGAGTGATTAATATTTCAATAGATATATACAAGAGATACTACTAGAATCATATGGCCTTCACATATACGAAGGCACAAACAAAAATTAACATGTGCCTTTACCTAATTTCACATATCTTAGTGTGTATATGTAAAGCAAGGTTTAAACAGCTGGCTTGATATATCCCACATATTTTAGTAAGTGTGTATATATAAAAACAAGGTTTAAACAGCTCACTTGATATATCTCTAAATTTATACATGGTGAATGATATTCTCAAAGATACCCATTTTGTAATAAAAAAAACTATCCAAAACATGAAGCATGTCATGAAAAATAGGTCAAGATCTAACAAAATAAGCAAATTTTGAGGTTGTTGATAGAGCATTCCTTGTCATCTTCTGTTAGCATATCTCTAACAAAATAAGTAAATCTGTCAGCATATCTCTAACAAAATAAGTAAATCTTGAGGTTGTTGGTAGACCATTCCTTGGCATCTGCTATTAGCATATCTCTAACAAAATAAGTAAATCTTGAGGTTGTTGGTAGAGCATTTCTTGGCATCTTTTGTTAGCCTATCTCCCTTTTCCTGGAATTAAGAGTCCAAATCACACCATTAAAGAGACCAATTGTACCATCAAAGACACATTTGCAATTAATACACCACAAAATACATAAAGGCATGATCTTGACACATTGTTAGAAGTTAATGTAATGGCTTGAAACTAATGTCTTACCATTGGAATAATGGTTGAAGAGTATAGGTCTATATTCCTTGAATCCTATTGAAGGAAAAATAAATTCAAAGGAAATTAAATGTGATTATATACCTACTAAGTTGGACCTACTTAGTTGTGTCTGGAAGTGTTTTCTATAGTTTGGTATGAAGGAGATGTATAATTCCTTGCTCAATTTTGGTATTTAAAAATAGTAGTAAAATATTAACAACAAAAAATTCGTTTCAATGCCGTCTTTATGTAAAAAACAAGTGTGTGTATGTATCTTATTAGTAGAATACTCTAATCCCAAAGGAATCTCCACATATTGTTGTTATGATTTAATATTTTTGGACATGAAGTTGTAATAGAGTTGGCTTTCCTATAAAGCAAATTTGTAAATTGTTTTGATTTATTTTAGCAATATATTATTTATATGATTTACAAAATACATGTGTAACTAAATACATACTATATATGCAACATAACCACATTACAACTCACACATTAAGCATTCTACAACAACTATGGTAAAGAGTTGGAAAATGAAAAAACGCCCATTGTTAGTGCATTAAGACAATATATGTATTGTGAGATGTCACTAAGTTACATTCTTCTATTGACATTGACATAAAATGTTTACATAAATCAAGAGGAATGGACATAGAGAGCGCTCATGATAGGGATATACTAGGATGATGTGGATTTGAATCCAATCCTCTATTGACTCCAAAAGAATGCTTGGCCTCTTAATTGATAATTTCAAAGAGTAGGAATTATTAAGGTTTTCAAAATTCATCTCACACTACTATTTTGTATCAAATTACTTAGGAGTCTTAGTCTTATATTTGCAAGTGATGGGAAAGAATATGCAATGTCTTTTGTGACTTCAAAGGATCTATTGTATAATAGAAATAATAAAAATATAGTGTATAGTTACTACTGATATAGTTAATCTTTTAATCTAAAAAGATTAACAGTATGCATTGAAGATTCCAAATGAATTTTGTTTCTGAAGTTGTACAATCTCCTAGATACCAAAATGGTGCTTGGATAAAAAGTCCGTGATGGAAAGAAGCAGTTATAAATGGTGTAAGTTTCATTTTTGAACCTTTCTTGGGGAAAACACACTACTGTTTGAGATTGGTACAAATAAACCCTCTCTTATTTGTTTTGACATCATGTGATACATTTTAATTCATAATAAAGTGATTTGCCTAAGGGTGCCTATCAAGTGTTGCCCTTTCTTGTGTTTAGTTTTTTTTCTTCCTTAGGTAGAAATATAAAGGGGTATTAAAAATGTAAATGAAAAAATGGTTACATGCAATATATAGGGAAAATAGGGGTTTTTTAAAATCGGCAAGGCATATTGGGAGGGGGTTAAAAAAAATGATTTTGGGGGGTATTTTCCAATATTTTTTGAAAATAGGGGTATTGTTTCATATGCACGAACGAACGTGCTATGGAATGGTTTCACTAAGTGAAGACCCCGTGCTCTGATACCACTGATCTAGATCTTGGGGGATGAGACCCATAAGGCTTGTACGTTGAGAGAGGAGGAGAGCAAACCTGCAAATTGTTATTAATGTATGCATAAAGTAACATAGAGAAACATAGAGTAAATATGCCACATGAAGGGGTGAGGCTCAAGAAGGGTTATTTGATCCTCACCTCTCAAACCTTACTAAGATGAATGTAGGATGCAAAAAATCCTTGAATGCTTTATTGAGAAGGCATAGAGTATATTTCTAACATTATTAAAATTTTCCTTGGGGAAATACCATGGGTAAAAACCATGGGTTGTGAAACACCATGGATGAGAGAGATAAAATGTGCCATTAAGACATACCATGGAACAAAACCATGGGTTGTCAAATACCATGGATAGGAGAGGGTGGCCTCTCCATTTAACATTTTTATGATGAATGGCAGAGGGTGGCCTCTCCATTTAACATTTTTATGATGAATGGCAGAGGGTGGCCTCTCCATTTAACATTTTTATGATGAATGACAGAGGGTGGCCTCTCCATTTAATTGTTTAATAACCCATACATCTAAATTTAGAGCATATGACCCTTGAGATTTAGATCAAAGAAGGGCTATAGGGATGGTGAGAAAGAGGGTTGGGTGGGTGTGGTGGGAAAGAGAGAGAGAGAGAGGTAGGGTGTTATGTGTGATGTGGTGAGAAAGAGAGGGGATTAAGAGGGTTAGGGGTAGGGGAAGGATGAGAGAGAGAGAGAGAGAGAGAGAGAGAGAGAGAATTTAGGTTAATGGGGAAGGGAGGAGAAGAGGAATTAGAGAGAGAGAGAGAGAGATGTGGGAAGCTAGCGTGGTGGGATAGATATCAAGTTTTTTTTCATTTATCTATATATAAACAAAGGCCCAATATATCAATAATATTTGTTCTTTAACGAATAACAACATATCATCAAAATAATTTCCTACATTGGGATCCTCCTTATCAATGTAACCCTATGCCCCTCACCTCTAGGATTTATCCCTTGCCTCTATATTAAATATCAAATTTGAGCCTCCAAGGAAATTAGTTGACAACATGCTGCAATTTTAATGAAACGTCCTAATCCAAGCATTTAAAAAGGTAGAAAAAATTTCCCATTCCTAATAAGTAAATTTACTTAAGTGATGGGTATAGTTTTACTAAGGTCATCACAAAGGATTTAAAAAACCAACACTTTTTACTTTTTCCATCTACATAGTGGATGAGTTGTTGACTTTGGTTTTAGGTGAATGAATTTTCGAACTTGTAGGTTCAACCATCAAATCCAAAACACATCCATTTTTTCTTTGGGCCTGTTTTTCAACCTTAAATATACATGTTCTCTATATATTTATTGTTAATAAAATTGCACAAGCTTATAGAGATCTATGTGTAGATTCCAATATATATATATATATATATATATATATATATATATATTAAGAAGAAAATATTGTTTTATAATTTTTTTATTTCATCATATTTCAAATCTCTAAAAACATGGGCTTCTTATTGTTTTTCCAACTTTCGATTGGTTCTCCTATTTTGGAAACAAAAAACAACCCATAGAGGTATAGATGAAGACCTAAACACTAGAAGGAAAAATTATTTATTGTTTTAAGACCCTCATAGTGGGGCCTAATGCTCCACCTTCTCATTCTAGGGCTTCACTCACTTTCTTCATTTAAAAAAATATAAAATTAACATTAAAAATTATGGAAAATAATGTCATTAGAGGAAATTTCAACTCAAAATGGGCCTTTTAACACTAATTGAAATTCCATGTCATCATGTGTTAGCCAATGAAATTGATTTAAATTTGAAATAACGTATAGGTCTTAAAAAAAAATTAATATAAATTTGGGGATAGGTATCATAAAAAAAACTACCTTTTTTGTTTGTATTTTCGACATATCTCCCTATGTTTTACCCAAATTTCGATCGAGAGAGCTCCCTGGATGCAAAATTAAAGTCTACATCCAACGAGTACCCACTCAGTATACTTTTGATGGGGCCCACTACCCCAAAAACAAGAAATCCCTGAAAAAATGTGACGATGACTTTTGATAGACCCCGCAACCCAAAAAACAAGAAATACCTGAAAAAATGTGATGATGATGTCATCATCATGTTTTTTTAGGTATTTCTTATTTTTGGGGTAGCGGGGTCCGTCAAAAGTATGCCGAGTGGTTAGTCATTGGATGAGGAATTTAATTGTGCATCCAACGAGATCTCGCAATCGAAAGGGGGATATGTCGAAGATACGAACAAAAAAAGTAGTTTTTTATTTTCTTCCTCCAAAATTAATAAATATTATTTTATTATTTTAAATATTATTTTATTATTTTTCTTAGGAGGCCCATTTTGAGTTGAAATTTCCTCTGATGTACATAGAAATTGCATGTTATCTATAACTCTCCCTCTCTTTTTTTAAATATCATTGTTTACATACCAAAATTGGGGCCTAACGTGAATATATGCATTTTGTTTTAGAAAAAAAGTAACATACCAATATTAGATTAACACCATTTTCTTAAAGTTATAATAATTTTCCATAAATAAAAGTTATATATTCTGAAGGGTGACTCGATTTTCTATGTTTCATCATTTTACATTGTTTCCTAAAAGTTGTGCAAGTAACTGTAATATTTATTTTAGTGATCATATTTTTTTTTCGAGGTTTCAATTTCAACTAACATGTCATAAATGGGAAGAATTACATTGCACCATCCAACAATACAACAACACTTCAGTAATGTTACAATGAAAAATAACCATTGGTGGACATCATGCCAGCATAATCTCAAACTAACTCAGGTTCATACCACATCATACCAACAAAGACCTAAGATACCATCCCAACAAGATTTTACTCTTATCGACAACACATGCAGAGAAGATGGGGTGTACCTATAGGAGCGGTAGGAACCATGTTTCCGTAGTGGTGAAGGGGATCTTCATCATACTGAACATTTACACAAAGAACTATGATAGGTTGAGAACTGGGACAATGGACCATAAATCATTCACAACATTAACCATATTCATATCATTAATTTAACTAGTGTTGTGTCGATTCATACATCTATCCATAGATATTCATTCATGCATTGCATGATAACAATAAAACATCACACAAATTATACATCATGCATAGTCAACATAAGGAATTTAATGTGGAAACACAATCAAGAAAAAACCACAAAAGAACTCGTTTATAAAAAGAGTTGCTTATTGAACACTTTTAGTCTATGCACATAGCTTGGAGAGGTTCTGTAAACCTCCATTACATCATATCTATGCACACATCCTGTAGATGAACTTCATACATGCAAATCTTTGAGAAAAATGATACATAGTATTCTAAAGATACAACAACTTAGCTTTTCTCGCAGACTTAACTAACTTGGGCTCACCTCAAAAATTCTAATCCCTTACAATTTTATTGGCTCTATCAGTCGATTTAATTATTGTGCCCAATACCCAATAATTGGAAAAAAACTCTAACTAATGACCAACATTTTAGTTGGAACTCATCAAAAGGATTACTTTTTCGAATGTTTCTTTTTCTATTCTATCACTTCTCTATTCACACTTCAACACAGATTTAAAAATTGGTACCATATTTAACCAAAACTTACCCACGACTAACAAGCCACCAACACTCACATGTGACTCGCCCCGAGCCACTTTAGACTGGTAACGTTGGTGTGTTTAAATTTGACCAAAATTATTGGTAGAATTTATTTATCTCTTCAATGTGTTGTTGAACAGATTCTCTAATCCTGTTAACTTTTTCCACAATCTCAGAACTAACATGTTCTGAGATTCGCTTCTTGGTAGCTACCAAATCTTGCTTAAATTCCTCATGAACTAGTCACTTGTTCTGCATCCATTTGTAACTCCACAACACGATTTGTTCAAGTCGTAGTTCTTTGTCCAGGAAATGGAACCATTTGTTGGCACAATATCAAACTATCCCAAGTTCACACCGCATTATACCAATAAAGACCCAAGATTCTGGCCTGACGAAATTTTACTTATGTCGAAAACACCTACAGAGAAGATGAGGTCTCAATTGAGGTACCTAGAGAAGCTACGTGAACCAATTTTATGCAATGGAAAAGGGGATATTCATCATAATGAACACTAAAACAAAGAACTATGATAGGTTAGGAACTGCGACAATCGACCATAAATCATTCACAACATTAACCATATTCATTTCGTTAATTTAACTAGTGTTATGTCAATTCATACATTTATCCATATATATTCATTCATGAATTACAAGATACTACTATGACATCACAAAAAAAAATCATGCACAGTTGACACAAGGAATGTAATGTGGAAACCCAATGGGGAGAAAACCACAAAATAGCTCGTTTATTAAAAGAGTTGCTTCTCGAATGCTTTTAGTATGTGCACACAACCTACATGCATTCCCTAAAACCTCATTACATCATATATGTGTACATGTCCTGTAGATCAACTTCATACATGCAACTTTTTTACAAATATGATTTGATACATACAACAAGTTAACTTTTCTCACATACTTAGCTAACTCAGGCTAACCCAAAAAATATCAATCTCTTTCAATTTTATAGGCTCTATTGGTCGATTTACATCTTGCACCCACTACCTAGTATGTGGAAAAAATGTAACTAACTAACCAACCTTTTTGTTGGACTTCATCAAAATGATTAATTTTCCTCAAACTTCACCCAAAACTTTGGAGTTGGCCGCTTCTTTAACCATTATCTTGCTGCTCCGTTCAAACTTCGACTAGACTCAATTACTAGTACCAAATTTAACCAAAACTTACTCTGGGCCAATATACACCGAACACTCACATGTGGCTCATCCCGATCCACTTCAAACTGATAACGTTGTTGTGTTTAACTTCGAATGGAAGTATTGGTAGAATTTCTTCACTTCTTCAACACGTCGTTAAACATCTTCTGTAACCTTGGTGACTTACTCCAAAATATCATAACTAACATTTTCTGAGATTCACTTCTTAGTAGCTACCAAAGCCTGGTAAACTTCCTCATGAACTAGACCAATGGTCATAGCTACCTACTGTGCATTCATTTGTAACTCTGCAGAATTATCTGTTCATCGTAGTTCTTTGTCCAAGCAATGGAACCATTTGTTGGCACAATATCAATCTAACCCAGGTTCATACCACATCATACCAACAAAGACCTAAGATATCAACCTAACCAGATTTTACGCATATCGACAACATCTGCAAAGTAGATGCGGTCTCACTCGAGGTTCCTATCAGAGCTATAGGAACAAAGTTTTTCATAGTGGCGAATGGGATATTCATCATACTGAATATTGACACAAGGAACTATGAAAGGTCAAGAATTGAGACAATCAACTAGAAATTATTCACAACATTAACCATATTCATATCATTAATTTAACTGGCGTTGTATCGATTCATACATTTATCCATATATATTCATTCATACATTTCCAGATAGCAGTAAAATATCACACAAATACATAATGCACAATCGACACAAGGAATTTAACGTGGAAACCCAATTAAGATAAAACTATCAAAGTGGTTGTTTATTAAAAGAGTTGTTTCTCAATCACTTTAGTCTGTGCACACAGCTTGTAGACATTCCCTCAAACCAGATTACATCTTATTTGTGCACATAACATGTAGATCGACTTTATAAATGCAACTCTTTGACAAAAATGATACATTGTCTCTGACAAATACAACAGCTTAGCTTTTCTCGTAGACTTAGCTAAATTAGGATAACCCCAAAAAGTACGATCCCTTACAATTTTATAGGCTATACCGGTTAATTTACATCCTGCGCTCACTACCTAGTAAGTGGAAAAAAAGATAACTAACTAACCAACCTTTCGATTGGACTTCATCAAACTTCACCCTCAACTTCATAGTTGACTGCTTCTTTGACCATTCTATCACTACTCCATTCACACTTAAACCAAAATTCAAAACCTGGTGCCAAATTTAACCAAAACATGCCTAGGGCCAAAACAACATAATGTTTCATAACCGTAAAGGAATATATTAATTCAACATAAGTCAATTATTATGATTATGATGTCTTTACACTTCCAAAATTCCCAAAGGAAAGTATAAATAGGGAAACTTCCAAACTAAACCCTTATTTACCTTTGGATTGGAAGCATGACTAATAATTTTCAAGGTATATTAATCTCTTCAAACCTCATTAAGTATTTTAGATACTTATGAAAGTTCCTCTTTCTCCTAAGCTATGGGTAGTGATGCTAGTTCTTATTTAAAAGCTCTAAATTTTTATAACTGAGAATATGTAAAACCAACTCTTTTCTCCCTTTTCATATCTCTAAAACCATTTTATGAAACTGCTATTGGGAAGATAAGATCAAATCCATCGCACATATCTACCCACGACATATCATGTTCCCCGCGTCTAGTCATGGATGCAATTTGGTTTAGGCTAATTATTCCCATGAGGATTTTCATTATCTAGAATAGAGTCATAATCATGTCATATAGTAAACATTGTGCCTAGGTGGTACCAGGGTCCATAATCTAGGAATTTATTCCCTCCATCTCTTCCTTGCATGTGGGTTTTTCTAGTTCCTTCAAGAGAAATTCTTCAATTTGGGTCATTTTCCCCTAGGTCGATGGTGGAATAGACTATTTGAACATCCACACAACCTATGTAGCTCTCTGTTTCTTCCTTTTTACACGAGATTTTCCTTTTCGTTTTCCCAAAGAAGAAGGAGGGATAGACACCATGAGGAAAGCCTTCGGTTGATTTGAATTTATTCTTAAGATATCACAACGGATCTCAAGACCGAGATTCTGAATAAAAAGGGAGAAAGTTTGATGAAAAATGAGAATACAACTGAGTTGGAATAAAGGCAGAACCCAAATACTAGGAACCAAAATATAAAAATCCAAGAAGCCATTAGGATCATTAAGTATTTCCTTTTATCTTGAAAAATATAACACATTAGGAAATAAATAATATCCAATCTCCTTAACCAAAACCAAGTCCTTAAAGGAGATTCATAATAGAAACAACCAACCATTATTGGGATTCTTAAAGAAAACAAGCCCTTGAACAAGGTGAGCTAATGCTTATTATTTCATTGAATGTGAGAGGAGTAGAGGTTTCCCCTAAGCAAAAATCCATTACGAAATTCTTTAAATATTACAAACTCAATGTCATGATTTTTCAAAAGACCATGTGTCATGGTTCCAACGTATACCATGTTTGATGGTTCCAAAGGAATCTATGTCTAATCCACAATGTTGAGAGATCATTATTTTTTCTATGTTGATGTTGATGCTAAAATTCAAGAGAGATTTTAATAGGAATTATGGTTTTGGTGTGATTAAACAACTCCTTTTATTATTCTAGGTATTGTATTTAAATGCAATTCAAAGACCCTATGAAAACCCTTTGGATTGGATAACCATTAAAGGCCTTGTGCACATAGGAAACCATTTTTGGATTTGGTAAAGAACAAGATTTACTTTTTGGATAAATTGTCATTGTTGGGAGATCCCTCACCTAACCCTAGGCTCTAGTGAAGTGTGTGGTTAGGTGGCTAGGCCTGATCCACTAGCTGATTACATTCTTTTGTTATTTGAGAGTTTGAATATTGTTGACATTGTGCCACTAAATATATATCTCACTAGTAGAAATTTCAAAAGAGAAAGAGTTAGAATCTCTAAAAGGTAAGATATATTTCTAGTGGTTAGGAATTTTTTGAAAGAAACTACAAGGTAAAAATCGTGCGTTGATATAGTTTGTGTCTCTCATCACTATAACATTTTTCTTTAGTTTGAGAATAATTCCATGGAATCAAGAGAAAAAATAGAAAGGGGCTATTGGGTCAAGGGAAAAGAAATAACATGATATGAATATCTAATATTTAAAGGATGTAGACAAATTATTAAAACTATATTTAATTCATTACGAGTCTTCTCTCATGAATAGCTTGTCTCATTAAAATTAAATGAAGCTAGGAAAAAATTATTCTTGGATTAGGAAGAAGAGGAATATAGGCTTCAGAAAAAAGACACTTGCTTGGCTGAAGGTGATATTATGGTTAAAAAATGTTAGTACCATCTACGCGATATTGACTAACTAATGGATCCAAGGAAATTTCAGATGCATGAAAGGTCCAATATAAAATCCTCTTCAAGGAGCATGGGAATACAAATATTTGTGATTTAAAGAAAGTTGTACAATTACTTCATATAGATTGCAATAAAACAATTAACAAATATTTATATACAAATGTTAGTAAAGAAAACATGAAGATTTTTTTTCACTCATTAATCAAATCTAAGAGGCTACACCTCGATGGTTGGAAAATGGAATTTTACTTGTGATTTTATGACTTCTTAAAAGAAGATATTGTCAAACTGTTTAAGGAATGAAAGGAAACTAGAAAGTTCCATGGTGCTCTAAACTCAACTTATATATCCCTCATTATAAATATGAACTATTGTAACTCCTTCAACAAGTTTTGACCTATTTCACTCTGAAATCTCACCTACAAATTTATTTCAAAAGTGATCACCAACAGATTTAAAGCATTATTGGCCAATATTATTTTTGAAGAACACTTTGGCCTTCTTTCTAATAGATAGACTCATGACCAAGTGGGTACAACTTAGGAAGACCTGCACTACATAAAGAAGGAAAAATTACCTATAATGGTTCTAAAGATTGATTTGGCCAAGATTTTTAATAAAGTAAGAATATAACATGTCAAGTTAATTCTCATTCAAATGTGACTAATTCTACATTCGGTCAATCCAATCTTAAGTTGTATATCCTCAAGTTCTTTCTTTTATTTTAATCAATAGTTCTCCCTAAGGTATTTTTAACACTTCAAGAGGTATTAGACAGGGGTACCCTCTTTCACCTTTTTTGCTTCGTTTTGGAAGATGAAGGATTGATCCAATTTGTTAATGAATCCAAAAGGTAATTTTTCTTAATGGGGATAATAGATACATGTTCT
>LPNX010860954.1:11728-127861 GCA_001517045.1 Pseudotsuga menziesii | reverse complement strand
ATCACAAATGAATGTTTAGAGGAGGTAGGTTGGTGCTAGTAAAGTCTATCCCTAAAAGTATATCATTTCACTCAACTTCCATAACCCGTATTCCCAAAAGAATTATGGAAAATATTATCAAAAAGTTATTTAGCTTCCTCTAGACATGCAAGAAAGAAATTGAAGGAATCCCTCAAGAAAAATGATCAAACTTAGCTAAGAAAAAAGAAATAGGGAGAGGGGGTCTTAATAACATATAGATATTTTCCTCATAGATGGTTGCATAAACCATATGAATATATTATTCTTTAATGAATGTTTAGGGGATAAATTGATCAAGTTGAAATATTTCAGAGATGACTAAGGTGAAGCTAGATCATTAAATAATTTTTTTTTAAACGTTGCTTCTCTTGTTTGGAAA
This sequence comes from Pseudotsuga menziesii, assembly GCA_001517045.1. Classification (NCBI taxonomy): domain Eukaryota; kingdom Viridiplantae; phylum Streptophyta; class Pinopsida; order Pinales; family Pinaceae; genus Pseudotsuga; species Pseudotsuga menziesii. The sequence goes on along the minus strand of LPNX010860954.1, from coordinate 127,461 downwards.
GGTCTTGCCAATTTTTTTCCTATGATAGGAAACTGGGTAGCATGAAAAATTGATAAATGAGGAAAAATGATATTAGGAGAGGACCCCTAGATAGAATGCAATGGTAATCATATACAAATTCCCTAGGTTGGAATGAGGAATCACAAGCTCAAGGTTGGAAAAGGTTCTCAAATATTACCTCCCAAGAAATACTTGGTTGGTGGACTTAGGCATGGACAATAAAAATTTATTTGAACGTTTACGGTGATAAGGAAACTGAATGGAAAAAATATATATCACTACTTAAACATTAATTTCTAGTAAATCCAATCAAGAAGGCTTCAATTAAAATGGTCTAAAACTAAAGAAACATGAATTCTAATAGATAATTGGGATATGAAGTTAAGAGCAATGGACACTTTAAGGAGAAAACGATTAAGTGTGGGGAGTTGAGATGGAATCTAGAAGGACCCTTGAAAACAATAATATTTCTTTGGTTATATGTATCTAACAAAATTCTTACTTGGACCAATTCTCAAAAAAAGAATTGGAATGGATCAAGCAAATGTGTAGTTTGCAAAGATAATAATAAACTAGTGGATTACTTGTTACATCACATTTCCCTTATTAATTTGTATGTGGAAAGAAGTACTGTACTAACTAGACAACTCAATCCATTGACATAAAGACTCTCTAATTTGCTTTAAAAAATTGATCAATGAAGCTTCTACAACAATTCACATAGCCCTACCTTGTTTTATTCTTTGGGGGTTGTGGCTCGCCAAAAATAGGATTATATTTGAAGGGCATAGCTTGTCTATTGGTTAGGATACCATAATATTAGATTTTCTTATCCTTAATGTTTGAATGAACAAAAGAAAAAAAATTAAGCATTAAAAAACCATCATTGTTAAGAAATTCCATCATTGTTAAGTATTTAAAACCATCATATTTGTATTTTCCTTGATGTATTTTAATGTAATGATTATCAAAAAAGCCTATATATGAGTAAAATAGAGACATAATATTTCTAAATAACCATCACTTGAATACTAACAATAGAGCCTAATTTTATCCAATATTCTTCTTAGTGAAAACAACTAAAGCAAATGATTCAAAAGACAACCCATTACAACAAAAAACAAATGATTCAAAAGACAACCCGTTATTAGAGATTCAAAACTAAAGATAGATTAGACTAATTCCATTTGTATATCACAAATTTTACTTATAACCACTTTGGTCTTGTATCCTTCAATCACATGTGCAAAATGCATTTTGATTTTATAATCTATTCACTATAAAAAGTGAATTTGTTTTTATCTCATCCACTTACATCTACATAAATTTCAACTAAAAAAGACTTACCTTCTGTCTCAAAAATAAATTTTGATCTTTGAAGAATAAGGGGAATTTATTTATACTTTATTTCTCTACATTTTGTGTTGATGTTTTAAATGCATGAATGAATGGCACGTAGGCCCAATCTATTTTGAAAGACTATTATAGTATATACATCCTAATAATTTAAGATACAAAATGGTTTTGAACTTTTTCTTTCATGAAATGATAGGCTAAGTTCATGAATATTTTTATTTTAAATTTAAAATATCAATAAACTAAGCATAAGAATAATAGAAAATAAAATAAATACATATGAAAAATGATAAAAAATAAGTTAATTTTTTAATTTTACATAAATATAATTTTACTTTTTATTTTTACCATAAATATAAATATAAATTTTTAATTTTACATAAATATAATTTTGCATACATACGTGTAACATTTTCAACGTCAACTATGTAAAAATTTATTTGAACGTTTACGGTGATAAGGAAACTGGATGGAAAAAATATATATCACTACTTAAACATTAATTTCTAGTAAATCCAATCAAGAAGGCTTCAATTAAAATGGTCTAAAACTAAAGAAACATGAATTCTAATAGCTAATTGGGATATGAAGTTAAGACCAATGGACACTTTAAGGAGAAAATGATTAAGTGTGGGGAGTTGAGATGGAATCTAGAAGGACCCTTGTAAACAATAATATTTCTTTGGTTATATGTATATAAAAAAATTCTTACTTGGAACAATTCTCAAAAAAAGAATTGGAATGGATCAAGCAAATGTGTCGTTTGCAAAGATAATAATAAACTAGTGGATTACTTGTTACATCACATTTCCCTTATTAATTTGTATGTGGAAAGAAGTAATGTAATGATTATAAAAAAGTCTATATATGAATAAAATAGAGATATAATATTTCTAAATAACCATCACTACTTTCATTTGAAGTAAAATACATACTTGAATACTAACAATACAGCCTAATTTTATCCATTATTCTTCTTAGTTAAAACAACTAAAAACAATTTACAACTAAAAACAAATGATTCAAAAGACAACCCGTTATTAGAGATTCAAAACTAAAGATAAAGATAGATTAGACTAATTCCATTTGTATATCACAAATTTTACTTATAACCACTTTGGTTTTGTATCCTTCAATCACATGTGCAAAATGCATTTTGATTTTATAATCTATTCACTATAAAAAGTGAATTTGTTTTTATCTCATCCTCTTACATCTACATAAAGTTCAACTAAAAAAAAGACTTACCTTTTGTCTCAAAAAAATGATAAAAAAATGATAAATGATAAATGAAAAATGATAAAAAATAAGTTAATTTTTTAATTTTACATAAATATAATTTTTTTTTTAATTTTACATAAATATAATTTTACATACATACGTGTAACATTTTCAACGTCAACTATGTATACATGTAAGCGACTAAATTTATTGACATACTTCATTTTCTACATATGTCTGACGATAAAGAACTTATTCGCATACCTTCTTAACTTATTACCAACTTCTCATTAAAACTATGCTTAAACCCTACAGCCCTAAAACTATGCTATAGACTCCTTTTATTTCCGCTGGTACACCAAATCTATTGGTATGAGAGTCCACATCAGGCTAGTCGGTTGGCAATGCAAATATACTTCAAGAATTACAGTACGGGAAGACGAGGAGTTGGAACAGCAAAGAGTGGATGTGCCCTTGTTACTGTAAGTCCGTGATTTTATATATATTTATCATTTGTTATCTAAATAATGAACTGTTAATTTTATTAAAAGTATTGGTAATCAAGGATTGGCTCCCGGCTTTTTTAGTTTATTTATTTTTTATTGGAAACTCGGTCATTACTTACGATGGAGCCTTTCAATTTACAACATCTCAAGGTTTATTACTAGGGTTACCATTGAAATATTGGAGCAAAGACATTCTCAAGTGGTAATATTTATTGTATTACAAGACATGTTGGGGAAAGGGGGTCTAGTTTAAGTGGATATTAGGGATGGAAATTGAAATAGTAAGAAGAGATTCTGTTTTGATTCAAGGATTGGATTTATGAAGGTTTTTGCTTAGATGTGTAAAACTTCGTGCAAAAGGATACTTTGGAATCACTGCTTAATTAAGATATCAACTTGGCCAGGGGCTCTAAGTTCCGGCTAAGGAAAAAGGAAACAACTACCCATGTGAAGTGGTTGAAAAGTCAAAAGAAGTGCACTCTCCTATGGGATTGATACAGCATAAGGAAGTGTCGAGCGAGGAGACTATGAGTATCATGGCATACTCTAAAAATAAGGTAAGAATTTTGTCTCTATATGGAATTTTTGTTCTATGGATAATAAGTAAATCCATCTAGAGATTCAACATATCCTAGAAAGAGTTTTAGAACCTCCTCTGAATTTCGTAATCCGTCCCAATTAATTAAACATAATTTTCATCTCTTTCAACTGTAATACTCTACTCGTCACTACGTTAAACTTTTGTCTAACTTTAACGCTCTATCGGTCACTGCTTCGAAAACATTAATGACAGAGTGATGTGTATTGGTGCACGGATTTTGGAAAGTAATATTGTCAGGAAGGATCACCCTATTCAGTGCACTTCAGGGGTGATTGCATGCGTGCATAAATGCAGTGAGGGAGTCCAAATGAATTGGTCCCTCTTCTTGTTGAACCAATTGATTGAGGATGCGATTGCAGTTCATGCCAGGGAGAGGCCTTTCACTTATAGTTGGCTATTGATCTTAATTGCATTGGTAGCTTGGATGGAGCCAGAGGATTACCAAAGAATGATGGTGGAAGCTGTTGACATGTGCAAAGGTGCACGATGTCAAAACTTGTGGTGGGTAGAGGAGCCTGGTCGACAAGCTGATTGCGTGAAAGGGAGGCATTACAAGAAGCAGTGGTTAAAGCTCCAAGATTATCAGACACAACAACAGTGAAATATCAGGGAATTATGTGGTTCACCATCGAGGTGCATACTATTCATATCTAGGCTAGGAACGACACTAACAACAATGGATGCCATAAATAAAAGGACCAGAAAGTGTAGTTTTGCAGGATTTCACGTCGATTAGTACTGAGTCGTGGGCCAAGAATGTTCAGGTTCTCCCGACTGCAATCGATGCTGGACGAGAGGATGTGAACTCCTCACTGTAGCAGCTGCAGAGCATTGCGTTGGACATCAACAAACTATCGGCTCAGACGCTAGTACACATACAAAAAGTCACAAAGTAGGATTTGGTAGATAGACAAAAGGAGCTCAACGACTAGTACTTATGGTCGCAGACTGAAGAAGAAGCGATGAAGAAGGAACTTGAAGAATTACGACGGGTAAAGGAGCAGTTGAAAGCAAATAAACTGCAGGATATTGCAACATTGAAGACAATGCAAGAGGATCTGAAGAAGAAGACTGCTGTAGAAATCACTGAATTGAAAAAGGAAACTGACCGCCTTGTTATTGAGAAGCTAAAGTTCTTCACTAGTCAGGGGCAGGTAGAAGAGGCCATTACAAATTCCTGCCAGTACATCCACAAAATCACAACAGATCTACATGCAGTTGGCAAGGCTAAGAGACTTGGAGAATTCATTGCACAACTCCAGTTGGATAACATCCTATTAAATTCTATGGTTCACCCAAAGACACCACCAGAGTAGGTTCCAGAAAGGAAGAGTGCTATTGAAGAGATTGCGGCATAATTTGATGACATGGAGAAAGATGCAAAGAAGGTCATGGAGGAAACAACACAATTTTGGGGTAGTGTCATTCAAGATGAGCAGCTTGATCAACTCACCAAGTAGTTGCAGGAAGCCGAGACCCAGTTGGAAACATTGAAGACGGTGTTAAGGACAATGCCACAAATTGTGTCGATCACACAATTTGTAGAAATAAAGGAGCTCCAGCAGTGAGTTGTAAAGGCATAGGAGCAACAGTGGAAACACATTGACCAACTCGATGAGTTCCAGGAGATTGGTTCACAATTTCCAGGAAAAGCAGTTGTTGTGCTGCATGCTGTGCAGGATGGAAAGAAAGAGGTCAATGCCAAGATGTTCGATAACCCGTTGAAGTAGGATCTCCTGCATGTCAAGATATTGCTGAGAAATTCAAAGGGAAAATCATAGAAATTTCTTAGGAATACGAAGACTTCAAGATTAAAATCAATGAGTACACTAAGTCTTCCTGACGTGGCTCGAGTACGAGACACAAGACTATGTTGGGGGCCTGTCTGCAGGGGTTGGGGTAAGTTGCATAGCATCACGAATGTTGTGCAAGCTTAGAAGACACCGCGCAAGACGAAGATAGCGCGACAGGAGGAAGATAGACTACTTTTGATTATTTTGTGTCACTTTTTGTACTTGTTGACCATTTTTTGTGGATATTGGTCATTAGTCAATTAAATCAGTTAGGAGTTAATTATAAGTGGACCATGAATGTAAAGGAGCAATCCTATATATAGAAATAAGAATTGTGAATGGAGATACCAATTCATAGATGGATCGATACATGCATAGGGAGAACAAGTTGTTATCTGTCTGAGATGAATTGTTATCTGTTTTGATATATGGGTGATTATGCAGAAGTAATATGATAAGATGGATGTTGATCTGAATCCTTGTTACCATATTTTGTCTTTTTCTATCTTTCTATTTCTGTAACCCTGATGATGAATGCTAAGTTAATCTGAAATATGGATCTATGATGTGATGTTTTACCGTTTATGAATGTTGTCATATTTTTCGATCTAGATCTGTTACAGTTATGAATGAATGATGCACAATAATGAATTGTTCTATTAAATAAGTTGATCCGATATTTTTGTCAAGCTGATGAACCATTGATGCCTTAACCCTCTTCTATACTGCGAAAACTTGGTTTTGTCAGTCCTCCCTCGAACATCTCAGGTGAGACCTCATCCACTCTGCAGGTATTGCTGGATAGGGTAAAACCTGTGTGGTTCGATGCTCAAGGAGATCGCGAAAAGTCGAGTGTCGATAAAGTGGGACCCCTGTTGATTGGGTTTTGTTGGTTGAGGGTTGAGCCAAAATATCTACAAAAAATTAATCTTTAAAAAATTGAAAAGAGGATGGATCATCTTCAAAAAATTGAAAAGAGGGTTGAGGAGAGAATTGATTCTCTTCAAAGAATTGAAGAAACAAATTGATGGAATTTACAGGAATAAGACGCGTTCCATGAGTTATATATATAGAAAAGAGTGAACTGAATGACTGGATACAAAATAGATTACTGAGTGAGCCAACCCCTATGAGTAGTGAAAATGATTCACCAGAATTTAATGATAAATTTGGTTATGAAGCCCAAATAATTAATGTTAAAGATCCAGATGATCGAATGACCACAATGAAGGGGCAGATCAAATCTGTCATGATCATAAATATCTCTCCTATAACTGGAATGTCTCTGGTGGATTCATAGATTAATACCAAATCAAAGGGGAATTTTAACATATTAGGATCAACATTAAAAAAATGATTGGTCCAGATTCAGCAAATACCTGGTCAATTTTGAAATAAAAGTGTCCCATATTTTATCTGAAAAAGGTTCAATTCTATGAAATTAATGAAACTTTTTCTCAAAAGAATGGACCAAGATATTTTCCCAAGTGTTATTCATAAAAAAATTATTCGATTCACTTGGATCCGATCCACTGGGAATATATAAACAATTTACGGACAAATATTCATTATAAATAATAATGTCTCAAGAAATGGAGGTAAAATTACCAACTACTATTTTATCAACGGAAACTACAATATTTTGAAATTTGTCCTGATCGAAACATGTTCTCAATGTACCAAGCATTTGTATTTCACAAGATATGGAAGATAAGGGAAATGAACAGGTCCTATTCAAAGTATTTATTACATTCTTGATCCCACACATCATATCCCTTGATCAAGAAGAATATCAATGAATGATTAGATATATAAAGAATATTGGATCATGAGAAACCACAAGATTTGTAGGAGAAGGGATGGAAACAATGGTTGATATTTTTTTACCAATACAATTTATCTACATAGATACAGTCTAGGATAAGCCCACATGAATGGATAAATGGAGTCAGTAAGAAATATAGGTGCTATGAAGAGCGATTAATTCCCTATGAGTGACAAAACGAATCTATATTTGTAGCTGTGATGGAACCTTCTTTGGGATTGCTTCGGAATTATATTCATGGAATAAAATAAGTACAACTTGAATTTCACTGATCGCAGTTGAGAAGACTTATTGGGGAGTATATTCATAGTCCTAAAATATATTTTACATGTAAACAATGACAACGATTCCACAAGCATTGCATTATTGCATGGAAAGAATAGAGTACTTTAAAGTGAAAATAATTTTTTTTATGGTATCTGCAAAAGGAATGTGTTTAATGACGCCATTTTTTGTCCATCTATTCTGGTATTTAGAGATTTCTAAAGTCATAAATCATACTATTAGTGAGAGAATTTTTGTGGTAATGGTATTCCATGTCCTATTGAATTTTGAAATATCACAACTAAAATTATTGGAACTTATAATATCCTTCATGGGTGAATCCATGAAGATGGGTGTATATTTTGGGGGGTCTTATGAGGGAATAAATCTGATTTTTTCATGTTTTTCAACTGTGGGTAAACAAAAGTGATATTTTTGTTCAGAATTTCACTTTTAATTTAAAAAAATACTTTTAGAGAATTATGTTAGCTTTCTATTTATAATTTTTTCAATTTTTTTATTGAGATTTGATATGTTGTTTTGGGAAATGTTTGATAGTGTGTCCTTATAAAATGAAAGGACTAAAAAATAGTCATGTTTGGTTGCACCCCTAAAATCATTTTTATACTTGTGTTTTGCAAAAACAAAATATGCTACGACAATCTACACACAATATACTAGAGGATGACTATACGTTTGTAACCAACAAACCTATATACTAATTATAATATTTTTTTGAATTCAATCAATGGGGAAACCTTGCCAATTTTCAACATGTTTTTGGTTGCGACACTTTTCTCTCAATTGACTATAAAACTTAAAAATCTACAAATACACTTTTGAAGTAGACACTCCAATTAACGACACTATATTTGTTTCAATTTTTTTGGTGTTGTATTTTTAAAGTTATATATTCTTCATTTCACCGCGTTTTGAAAGAGATGAAACGAAACTCAACACATGTTAAGAAACAAAACAATTAAAAATTTTGGATCTCACCTCTACACAACAAAATCTATACCTACGGAAAGTAGATTCAATGATGAAACTAATGGTATCAAGTCCGACAGTCAATTTGTAGTATAAGACATCCATTTGACCTTCCAAAAATGGAGAAACCTAAAAACTGTGCAAGTTTCAGGTCTCAGAGGTTATTCGGCCGAATAATACTTTTCCTTTACAAAATCGTTATTTACAACAAATGTTGTTTGGCCAAAAAACCAAACGCAAAAAAAATTTCGTCGACCGGAAGAAAAAAAATACGTTATCTATATTCTTATAAGTAAAATGAAATAGACTCATTCGTACATATTTAAATGCACAAAATACAGTTCAATCAATAATCTATACCATAATATTAAGGAATCTCACTTTTGGCTACTTCAAATGGAAAGAGAAAGACAACGATACTTAATGAAACTGACCATTATTTTGCAACTTTGCAATTGAAGGGATACTCCAAATTTTTCCTATCAAAATTTTAGATGGTTGAGAAACAATTTTTAGGCAACAACAAAGGATAATCCCTCCCAAGCTAGTTTACCACACATTCCATTAGCATTATTTATAAAAATTTAAATCACAATGAATCTTCAAAACATTTAAATTTAAGTTTAAATGTTATTTCCACATTCGATGTAGCTTCTTCCATCTAGTTGTTCATTGCTCAACTACAAAAACATCCATAAAAGCAATCTTAACTTTCACTTCCATAGATAATTTATGGGCCCAAATACAATTAACTAAGATCTAAATTTATACATGAATAAAATTGCGCAACAAAATTAGGCCTCTAATAAAGTCAATAATGAAAGCTCATTCAATTGTTAATTGAACGAGACTATACAACAAGATATCGATGGAATCTCAGCTTAAAATCATTGTTTTTATAATTATTTTTTATTTAATAATAAGTTCTTTATTAAAGTTTATTAATTCGTTTCAATGCTACAATAGCTTATTTTTTTGTTATGGTGTGACTTTGCAATGGTCTATATTGATTTTATAAGATTTATTAAAACTATAATTTTGTTGATTGGATCTCTGAGTTATACAATTAAAATAGTACCAATTACACATATGTAGGCTATTGTTGATTTATATGATTTAAATTTAGTTAAATTCATACTCCCTAGCATTGTTGCATTTGGGAAGAAGAATTAAATTCTCATTCCCTAGGATCATAGCATCATTTCATTTTCATTTATAATATTCTTATCATAATAACATCCCCTTTATTGGACTTGTAGATGGGAATTTTATTCATCATTGTAGGCCAAAATTCGTCAGTATATTGTGCAATCTTTCAAAATTATGCTCTGTGACCTTGTCTTCTTTTAGGGTTCGAATCCTTCAAAACCATACTTTTGAAGCCATGTGTAGTTTATTGTATGCAACAATTATCACTTGTTGGATGGGACGTGTGCTATAACATAAGTTGGTTGCACTACTCTCCATGGATTCATGATTTCATCAACTTTGGCTAGTTTGAGAGTCTGGAGGTTTTGCGCAGAATTAAATGATACTACACATTATGATATTAATGGAGGACAATGGTACAACAATATTGCCAAACTCTGCAAAGAGTGTGTGTGATGCATGGAATTCAGAGTTACACGCCCTTTTGATATAAATCTATGTTGAAATTTTTGGTTCGAAAAAATCTCCAAAATAAAGGGATTTGAACGAGAAAACTTCTGAAAATAAGGTGATTTGATAACTCTTTCTCCTAGGTTAAATTTGATGGAGAAAATATATTATATTGACAAATTTGATCCATCAAGGCCGTGATTCTATACCTTTCCACTATTTTCCTCAAGGTTTTAATTAGTAATCTCCTATGACACACATTGTAACCATAAGCCACAAACATTAATTGATATTCACTTCTAGTAAGCTAGTATCATGGTAGAAAATAAAGCAATAATTGACAATATATTGTGGTAAGATAGTAGCTTGGTAGAAAATGAATGCATTAATGATGATTGTGTTTCGGGGGGCTATCATAATTCAAATCAAATCAATTGGAAACATGCTTAAAACACTTAATGTAGCTTGGAAACTATTCCTTCCCAAATCCTGACCAATCTATGTGAATCCTATGTGTAAGGTGAATAAGTAATGTATTAATATCAAACGCAACCACGTAATCTGGAATTAAATTGTGCACTGCATGATAAGAAATAGTAATTAGAATTCATTATTTCTCGAAGCAGTTTATAATTAATGTATTTGAATGATTAGAATTAGGGGATATGGATTTAGAACTAAGGTCAATCAAATGGTTATTTAAGTTTGGAGATGTGACTATGAAAGTGGATTTGGAATTGTGGTAAATCAAATGGTTATTGGATTTTGGAAATGTGATGATGAAAGTTGAAAGTTTGAAACTTAAATGGTTTCAAACATTAAAATTTTGTTTATCGTTATTCTAATTTCCAAAATCATCGACCATGCTTAGGTTGTTCCTATTTCCACCATCTCCATTGATTCTTGAGTCTATTTCAATTTCTTATGTCTACCTTGTTTCATGTTTTAGTACATGCTAGAGTTATAGTAATTAGATAGAGGGAGGGATCTCATGCTAGGACACATGTAGCTTCGAGCTCCAATCGAGACTCGACATAGTTAGCTAGTTAGTTAGGAGAACATACATAATTATCAAGGCTCATGTTGGAAAAAGTGCCTTGATCAATTTCCAATTAGTATTTACTTCACCATTGAGAAATGAGACATGGATATTTATGCTGGTAAGTGAGATGGTGGGAAACTTCCTCTTTCATTGGATTTGTGAATGGTTTATATGGATACCTGACTATACGAGTTCACCCATATATCTCAAATGGATCCATTGGTATTTAAACATAGATGATTGTACTTCTGAAAGGACCCCATAAGTCATAAGAGGAAAACTTTCCTTCTGGTTTGATATCACAATCGGTGTTTGCCAGAATCATGATTAATAAAGCTTGTGATTTGGACTATGAATTAGGATTTAAAGGGGAGACGTATCTTGAAATGTCCCTATCAAAATCACAATTTCAAATTGGAGAAACTCTTGCTCAAGTTGAATCCACTATCGAGTTGAACCCTTATTCAAGTTATTTCCACCATCACCATCGACCCTTTATTAGGCTACTTCCACCCTTTCTTTCCTTATTAATTCATTAAGTATATGATATTACCCTCTTTAGACTCCAAGGGATTTTCGTGAGAAAAGGAAGTACAATTCCTCCCTAGCACCACTAGTCCACCACCAACCTGCATAAGTGTACATCTCCACTAGAGAGAGAAAATATACATTTGCTAATGATTATTTCCTATAGGAGAGTATGTCTCTCCTTTTATTCGTAGAGTTGAATGGACATAAAAATATACAAAAGGATTCCTTCCCTTAGTGAATCTCAACATGTTTCAATTTTTACAATATAAGAAATAGGAGTGTCAAGATGACCTATCATGTTTGTACTTGTTCAATTCTCAGGTCATAAATTAAACACTTTATCTTGGAAAATTTGGTCCAGGTGTTTCCAGAGTTGCAAAAGAAGACATTAAAACCAAAGGTATCCGGCAATAATTTTTTCTCTTCAATGGCTCGCTTCTGTTTATACCCTAGTTATACCCTAGTTCTGATATTTTCTTCAGCATTCTGATCATTATAATTCTCATAAACTTGTATTCTCAGGAGGCTTTGTGATTTGAAGAAGATGGAAAGTGTATGTCTTTCTGATAGGAACCCATATGGACGATAGGTACCATTCTTTTTCTCTTACGTTCAACCCATGGATTTGGCAAGAGAAGTTGCAAGATCAAGTAATTAATTAGCATGAAATATTCCATAACTTCATATTTTCAGGACCCCAAACTGTGTTAGTATGATCTATTTCAATATTTTGCATTGCAGGAGCCCTTAAAGAACCCCTCATTTATGCCTTTTGGAGGAGGTTCCACGCTCCAGGAATGCATCTCACAAAACTTGAATTGGCCCTCTTTCTCCGTAAATATATACAAAAAATTAATCTAATTTTATTGCATCTTAGGGTGCACAATAGAAAAATTATCGAGACTCTAACTCAGTTAGTTCATGGGAATTGGAATTTCTTCAACATCATCCATGTCTTATTCACGTATCTTTCTTTGCAATTTGTACATTTTTGTTTTTGTCTTGAGCACTAGTAACTTTAATTTCCTGTGCACGAGTAGAGATCTGGAGAAGGAGCTTGTAAATCAGATTGGTGATTCTTTGAGTAATTTCCACAAATGTAGGGACAGATCATGATATCATTTGATCCTTGTTATCCACTTTCAACTACATATTGCAGTTAAACTCTTGGACATTATAATGTTTGCTATGCAGAATGGATTTTAATTATGTAATAGGCTATATGAAGCCTCTCAAGCGTATTTTATCATTGCTTAAGTTTATTTTGGTCATGCTTCTCAAAAATAAAAATAAGCATGTTTAGAAATTGGATTACATAGACATATTTCCCACCTTTACTTATTTATTCCGATTACTTTACTTATTGGCTATTAGGAATTTTTGAGATTACTTCATGAGCTTATTGTACAAGTATTGTTAGATGTTGTTGGTGGTGGTTTAGTTTTTTTGTTGCAACTAAATTAAGTCAAGAGGTTCACTTAATGTAAATAGTTCCCAAAGATAAATAGTTCCTCAAAGAATTTAAATCCCGGTATGTTCAACCATATTATGAAGCATTCAACAAGCTTATTTATATGCAAGTTTTCTTTGACGTTAGGTTCCACATGCAAAGAAGCATGGCATACTCAGAACTATAGAACGAAGCTTAAGAACGTTAGATTTTCTTTTGTATTTGTATGGACTATTGAGTGTTCAATATGGTGTGATGCTTAATATTATGTATATAGGTAGACTGTAACTTGTTAGTGTATTATATTAAATTTAGAAGCATGCTAAAATTGGATCTAACATTATAGGTGGGAATGATTACTGAATCTCCCCAACTTTGTCTGAAAACAATATCTTTACTTGATATAGGCTAACAACAATGTATACACTGCTGAAGTTGTAAACCTCTCTAAAACTAAAGACATTATGTTCTATATTAGCAGTAGTTGTCAACTTGTCATCTTTATCTAGATTGGGTATATGAGAATAATATTATGGGTATTATGGGTTTCAAGATATCGTTTATGTTTATATCATAACATCTTTTAAGTTGCAGTGTTCACTTTTTCAAAATATGGATTCTCTGAAAAGTCGTAGTTTGCTTGTGTAGACTTTTAGAACCAACCATGGTGTTCCATAATTGGAAAGAAAAACAAACAAAAAGAAAGCAAAACAAAGAAAAGGACCAGTACATATATACGGAGTAAACTACTTAACCAACCATTTGCACCGAACAAACGACTTGGCTCACGTGAGTGGTCACATCCGACATTGTCGGCCGTCCGATCGGTGCAAATGGTCGGGCAATTAGGTCAATCTCATATATATTCCTTCCACTGACCCAACCATCTCACAGAGTAACATTCATAACATTTCTAGCGAAATTGTGCATGCTTTTCACATGCAAAATTTGTTGCAGAATCTCTCCAAGAAGTGGAGAATCTTCTGCATGATTTCTGGAGAGTTCTTGTAGGGATTTTTTGGGATTTAGTCTGTGACAGTGAAAACTGTAATCCATATTTCCTACTAATATCGCAAGGATATTGTGATATTAATGAACACTAACCAATTTTATTGTTGTGCCCACAAATATCGATAGAAAATTAATGAACTCTAATGGAAATCATTGTTGTGGGAATGAACACAGGGATGAGCTGCCCTGTTTTAGTGATAAAATGGAGCACCTACATTTTTTGTTTAGATGGGTGAATCATGTTTTCCGAGCTCATGATGATGTGGGAGTGTGTTAAGTATAATATATGAATTAGTTGTACTAACTAAGAAGTTGTAAAATATTACATATACTTGTTTTTATTGTTCAGTTACATATGTTTGAACTTTTTTTTGTTTTTTATGGTTAATATAAATAATATACATAAGACTTAAACAAATCTATGTTGTTTTAATAAATAAAGAAAAATGTTAGAAATCAATACAAATCATTGGTGTGGGGATTTTTAGTGTTAAATTAAGTGCCCTCGAGTATTGGGGATTTTCTAGGCCTCTTTATCTCTAAACTCATTGGTTGTAATGGGTACCTTTTGTTAATTTCATGCTTAACTGTGAGCCAATACACATACAATTGATTCTACTAGTTTTTTTTACAGTAAATCAAATTTTGTTTCACTAGACCATACCTTGAATTGTTTCAACAAGCTATTTATCAATGCTTCTTGTGCTCATTGCTGAAAAAAACCTCTTAAAAATACAAATATTCTTCTTGTATATGAAGTTGCAGGGTGCTAGCTCAAAGGTAGAATATGAAGTTTGGTGGTTCTTTTCCCTATCATAAATAGTTGCATTCTATCACTATTACATAAAGAAGGTATTATGCCAATATGTGAGAAAATATTTGTGTAAATTGTGTCAACACAAACAATTTGTATATTGTCTTATGTAAGGTTTTTAAACGAATGTCTTGAACTATTATCTTAAATTTTGTATCCATTACTCGCATCTACAAAATGCCATTTTAATTTAATAATCTATTTACTATTAAAAAGAATATGTTTTTATCTCATCCACTTAAATCTACATAAAGTTCCACTTAAAAAAACGCTACTCCTACGAGTCATGCCTTTTGTTTCAAAAATGAATTTTGATAATAAGGAAAATTATTTATTCTTTATTTTTCTCTACATTTCCAGTTGATGTTTTAAATGCATCAATGAAGGGCACGTAGGTCCAATCTATTTTGAAAGATGATTATAGTGTATAAAGGCTAATAAGTTGATATACAAACTAGTTTTGAACTTTTCAGTAACTTAAAGTTTGTGAATATTTTTATTTTAAATTTGGAATATGGAATATTAAAATAAGAATTATAGAAAAAAATTAAAACTATTACATGTTAAAAATGATAATTTTTTTATTATTAAAATGAATTAATTTTTTCATTATATTATTTTACTTTTTATTTTTTATTTAAATTTTTTATTGAACTCTATGTACCACAACATGTTCAGCTCTACTTAATATTTTACTATTTTTTTGGTAAATATTATATTTACTTATGTCACGATTATATTTATGTGTTCTAAATTAATACATTATATTTATGTTTTTAAAATAAATATATTTTATTTTTTGGTTATAAAATAAGATTTGATTTATTTTTATTTATTATTTATATAATAAGATTATAACTGAGTAGATAATAAGATTAATCAACATTGTTCAAAGTATTATTTAAGATTTTCGATTTCCTTAAACTAATTAACAAGATTATTCCAAATATAAGAGTCATTTCATAATCTGTGTATCTTGTTATCTGCTTCAATTAAAAAATAATTAATGTCTTCTCTATTTTCATATCTTCTCAAAATTGAACACCATTGTCAAAAACAACACTTTTACAACCCATTGGTTGGTGAAACAGATAACAAGATTATTCCAAATATAAGAGTCATTTCATAATATGTGTATCTTGTTATCTACTTCAATTAAAAAATAATTAATGTCTTCTCTATTTTCATATCTTCTCAAAATTGAACACCATTGTCAAAAACAAGACTTTTACAACCCATTGGTTGGTGAAATAGATAACAAGATTATTCCAAATATAAGAGTCATTTCATAATCTGTGTATTTTGTTATCTGCTTCAATTAAAAAATAATTAATGTCTTCTCTATTTTCATATCTTCTCAAAATTGAACACCATTGTCAAAACAAGACTCAGTACAACCCATTGGTTGGTGAAACAGATAACAAGATTATTCCAAATATAAGAGTCATTTCATAATCTGTGTATCTTGTTATCTGCTTCAATTAAAAAATAATTAATGTCTTCTCTATTTTCATATCTTCTCAAAATTGAACACCATTGTCAAAAACAACACTTTTACAACCCATTGGTTGTTGAAACAGATAACAAGATTATGCCAAATATAAGAGTCATTTCATAATCTGTGTATCTTGTTATCTGCTTCAATTAAAAAATAATTAATGTCTTCTCTATTTTCATATCTTCTCAAAATTGAACACCATTGTCAAAAACAACACTTTTACAACCCATTGGTTGGTGAAACAGATAACAAGATTATTTCAAATATAAGAGTCATTTCATAATCTGTGTATCTTGTTATTTGCTTCAATTAAAAAATAATTAATGTCTTCTCTATTTTCATATCTTCTCAAAATTGAACACCATTGTCAAAAACAACTCTTTTACAACCCATTGATTGGTGAAACAGATAACAAGATTATTCAAAATATAAGAGTCATTTCATAATCTGTGTATCTTGTTATCGGCTTCAATTAAAAAATAATTAATGTCTTCTCTATTTTCATATCTTCTCAAAATTGAACACCATTGTCAAAAACAACACTTTTACAACCCATTGGTTGGTGAAACAGTGAAAAGTCCATAAGTATTTAATAATGTAATTTCCTTTCACATTATGAAAAAAATGCTAACTATTTGGACAACCCATTGAAGTAGGATCTCCTGCATGTCAGGATATTGCTGAGAAATTCAAAGTCCAAGTCACAGAAATTTCTCAGGAATATGAAGACTTCAAGATTAAAATCAATGATTACACTAAGTCTTCCTGACGTGGCTCGAGGACGAGACACAAGACTATGTTGGGGGCCTGTCTCATGCAGGGTTTGGGGTAAGTTGCACAGCATCACGGATGTTGTGCAAGCTTAGAAGACACCGCGCAAGATGAGGATAGCACGATAGGAGGAAGATAGACTACTTTTGATTCTTTTGTGTCACTTTTTGTACTTGTTGACCATTTTTTGTGGATATTGGTCATTAGTCAATTAAATCAGTTAGGAGTTAGTTATAAGTGGACCATGACTGTAAAGGAGCAAGCCTATATATAAAAATAAGAATTGTGAATGGAGATACCAATTCATAGATGGATCGATACATGCATAGGGAGAACAAGTTGTTATCTGTCTGAGATCAATTGTTATCTGTTTTGATATATGGGTGATTACGCAGAAGTAATATGATAAGACGAATGTTGATCTGAATCATTGTTACAATATTTTTTCTTTTTCTATCTTTCTGTTTCTGTAACCCTGACGATGAATGCTAAGTTAATCTGAAATATGGATCTATGATGTGATGTTTTACCGTTTATGAATGCTGTCATATTTTTCGATCTAGATATGTTACAGTTATGAATAAATGATGCACAATAATGAATGGTTCTGTTAAATAAGTTGATTTGATATTGTTGTCAAGCTGATGAACCGTCGATGCCCTAACCCTCTTCTATACTGCGGAAACTTGGTTCTGTCAGTCCTCCCTTGAACATCTCGAGTGAGACCTCATCCGCTCTGCAGGTATTGCTGGATAGGGTAAAACCCATCTGGTTCGATGCTTAAGGAGATTGTGGAAAGTCTAGTGTTGATAGAGTGGGACCCCTATTGACTGGTTTTTGTTGGTTGAGGGTTGAGCCAAAATATCTACAAAAAATTAATCTTTAAAAAAATGAAAAGAGGATGGATCATCTTCAAAAAATTGAAAAGAGGGTTGAGGAGAGAATTGATTCTCTTCAAAGCATTGAAGAAAAAATTGATGGAATTTACAGGAATAAGACGCGTTCCATGAGTTATATATATAGAAAAGAGTGAACTGAATGACTGGATACAAAATAGATTACTGAGTGAGCCGACCCCCATGGGTAGTGAAAATGATTCACCAGAATTTAATGATAAATTTGGTTATGAAACCCAAATAATTAATGTTAAAGATCCAAATGATCAAATGACCACAATGAAGGAGCAGATCAAATCTGTCATGATCATAAATATCTCTCCTATAACTGGAATGTCTCTCGTGGATTCGGAGATTAATACCAAATCAAAGGGGATTTTTAACATATTAGGATCAACATTAAAAAAATGATTGGTCCAAATTCGGAAAATACCTGGTCGATTTTGAAATAAAAGTGTCCCATATTTAATCTGAAAAAGGTTCAATTTTATGAAATTAATGAAACTTTTTTTGAAAAGAATGGACCAAGATATTTTCCCAAGTGTTATTCATAAAATTTTGGATTCGATTCACTTGGATCTGCTCCACTGGGAATATCGAAACAATTTACGGACAAATATTCATTATAAATAATAATGTCTCAAGAAATAGAGGTAAAATTACCAACTACTATTTTATCAACGGAAAACTACAATATTTTGAAATTTGTCCTGATCGAAACATGTTCTCAATGTACCAAGCATTTGTATTTCACAAGATATGGAAGATAAGGGAAATGAACAGGTCCTATTCAAAGTATTTATTACATTCTTGATCCCACACATCATATCCCTTGATCAAGAAGAATATCAACGAAAGATTAGATATATAAAGAATATTGGATCACGAGAAACCACAAGATTTGTAGGAGAAGGGATGGCAACAATGGTTGAGATGTTTTTACCAATACAATTTATCTCCATAGATAAGGTCTAGGATAAACCCATGAGAATGGATAAAAGGAGTCAGTAAGAAATATAGATGCTATGAAGAGCGATTAATTCCCTATGAATGACAAAAAGAATCTATATTTGCAGCTGTGATGGAACCTTCTTGGGGATTACTTCGGAATTATATTCATGGAATAAAATAATTACAACTTGAATTTCACTGATCGCAGTTGAGAAGACTTATTGGGGAGTATAGTCATAGTCTTAAAATATATTTTACATGTAAACAATGACAACGATTCCACAAGCATTGCATTATTGCATGGAAAGAACAGAGTACTTTAAAGCGAAAATAAATTAAATCAGTTAGGAGTTAGTTATAAGTGATGCACATAAACGTGATACATATAAAAATAAATAAATAAGTGATACACATAAATGTGATACTTTCCAAAAAAAATAGCAATAGAAATTCAATACTAACTACCAATGGTTGGGTCCACTTTGCTACAAGTGCATAATGTGTGCTATCGCACAATTATATGAATGTGATAGTTGATCGCTGACTTCCCGAGTTTTCAGGAAATACAATTGATATGAAAACAAATATATTAAAATTAATAAATATAATTCTATTTATATCATTAATAATATAAATATATATATTTATCATTTCTTATCTAAATAATGAACTTTTAATTTTATTAAAAGTATTGGTAATAAAGGATTGGCTCGAGGTTTTTTTAGTTTATTTATTTTTTTATTGGAAACTCAGTCATTACTTACCATGGAGCCTTTGAATTTACAACATCTCAAGGTTTATTACTAGGGTTACCATTGGAATATTGGAGCAAAGACATTCTCAAGTGGTAATATTTATTGTATTACAAGACATGTTGTGGAAAGGGGTTCTAGTTTAAGTGGATATTAGAACCTCCTCTGAATTTCATAATTCGTCGCAATTAATTAAACATAATTTTCATCTCTTTCAACTTTAATACTTTACTGGTCACTGCGTTAAAATTTTGTCTATCTTTAATGCTCTGTTGGTCATTGCTTAAAAAACATTAACGACAGAGTGATGCGTATTGGCACACGAATTTTGGAAAGTAATATTGTCAGGAAAGGTCACCCTATTCAGTGCACTTCAGGGGTGATTGCATGCACACATAAATGCGGTGAGGGAGTCCAAATGAATTGGTCCCTCTTCTTGTTGAACTAACTAACTGAGGATGCGGTCGCAGTTTAGGCCGGGGAGAGGCCCTTCACTTATAGTTGGCTATTGATCTTAATTGCATTGGTAGCTTGGATGGAGCCATAGGATTACCAAAGAATGATGGTTGAAGCTGTTGAGGTGTGCAAAGGCACACGATATCAAAACTTGTGGTGGGTAGAGGATCCTGGTCAACAAGCTGATTGCGCGATCCACTTTTGGGTCTACAGGGAGGAATTACAAGAAGCAGTGGTTAAATCTCCAAGATTATCAGACACAACAACAGTGAAATATCAGGGAATTATGTGGTTCACCATCGAGCCGCATACTATTCATATCTAGGCTAGGAATGACACTGACAACAATGGATGCCAATGGGCTATAAGCTGACATATGAAGAATTGGATACAGTAGTCCGGGATTGGTCTGTCGACTAACACAAACCAGTAAGCATAGAAGAAGTATCGACGGGGCCACCAACAGATGCCCCTAAAGAGCCTATGTGCAAGGAGCAGAGTCATCATGATTTCGACAGAGAATCCTCAACATAAACTCCTGTGTACCTAGAGGCACAACGTGTTTTTAAGGAAATAAGGATGAAGAGGAAAAAAGGACTAGGACACCAATAGTAGTACCATATCCATGTTGGAAGCACAATTACAAAGGCTCATTAAGGTCATCATGGAATCATCTTACATTGGCGCAAAAGAAATGCGGAGGTATTCTTAGGAATATTTTGTTGAGGTACGCACTAAGTTAGATTCTATATATAATGTTGTAGAAATAAAAGGACCAAAAAGTGTAGTTTTGTAGGATTTCAGGTCGATTAGTACTGAGTCATGGGCTAGGAACATTCGGATTCTCCCAACTACAATCGATGCTAGACGAGAGGATGTGAACTCCTCACTGTAGCAACTGCAGAGCATTGCGTTGGACATCAACAAACTATCGGCTCAGATGCTAGTACACATGCAACAGGTCGTAAAGTAGGATTTGGTAGATAGACAAAAGGAGCTCAATGACTAGTACTTATGGTCGCGGACTGAAGAAGAAGTGATGAAGAAGAAACTTGAAGAATTACGACGGGTAAAGGAGCAGTTGAAAGCAGATAAACTATAGGATATTGCAACATTGAAGACAACGCAGGAGGATCTGAAGAAGAAGACTGCTGTAGAAATCACTGAATTGAAAAAGGAAACTAACCGCCTTGTTATTGAGAAGCTAAATTTCTTCACTAGTTAGGGGTAGGTAGAAGAGGCCATTACAAATTTCTGCCAGTACATCCATGAAAGCACAACAGATCTAGACGTAGTTGGCAAGGCTAAGCGACTTGGAGAATTCATCGCACAACTCCAGTTGGATAACATCCTATTAAATTCTATGGTTCACCCAGAGACACCATGAGAGTAGGTTCCAAAAAGGAAGAGTGCCATTGAAGATATTGCAACACATTTTGATGACATGGAGAAAGATGCAAAGAATGTGACGGAGGAAACGACACAATTTTGTGGTAGTGTCATTCAAGATGAGTAGCTCGATCAACTCACCAAGTAATTGTAGGAAGCCGAGACCCAGTTGGAAACATTGAAGACAATGTTAAGGACAATGCCACAAATTGTGTCGATCACACAACTTGCAGGACTAAAGGAGCTCCACCAGCAAGTTGTAAAGGCACAGGAGTGACAGCGGAAACGCAGTGACCAACTCGATGAGTTCCAGGAGATTGGCACACAACTGCTAGGAAAAGCAGTCATTGTGTTGCATGCTGTGCAGGATGGAAAGAAAGAGGTCAATGCCAAGATGTTGGACAACCCATTGAAGTAGGATCTCCTGCATGTCAGGATATTGCTGAGAAATTCAAAGTGCAAGTCACAAAAATTTCTCAGGAATATAAAGACTTCAAGATTAAAATCAATGATTACACTAAGTCTTCCTGACGTGGCTCGCGGACGAGACACAAGACTGTGTTGGGGGCCCTTCTGCAGGGGTTGGGGTAAGTTGCACAGTATCACGGATGTTGTGCAAGCTTAGAAGACACCGCGCAAGATGAGGATAGCACGATAGGAGGAAGATAGACTACTTTTGATTATTTTGTGTCACTTTTTGTACTTGTTGACCATTTTTTGTGGATATTGGTCATTAGTCAATTAAATCAGTTAGGAGTTATTTATAAGTGGAACATGACTATAAAGGAGCAAGCCTATATATAGAAATAAGAATTGTGAATGGAGATACCAATTCATAGATGGATCGATACATGCATAGGGAGAACAAGTTCTTATCTGTCTGAGATGAATTGTTATCTGTTTTGATATATGGGTGATTACGTAGAAGTAATATGATAAGACGGATGTTGATCTAAATTGTTGTTACCATATTTTATCTTTTTCTATCTTTCTGTTTCTGTAACCCTGACGATGAATGCTAAGTTAATCTGAAATATGGATCTATGATGTAATGTTTTACCGTTTATGAATGTTGTCATATTTTTCGATCTAGATCTGTTACAGTTATGAATGAATGATGCACAATAATGAATGGTTCTGTTAAATAAGTTGATCCGATATTGTTGTCAAGCTGATGAACCGTCAATTCCCTAACCCTCTTCTATACTGTGGAAACTTGGTTCTGTCAGTCCTCCCTTGAACATCTCGAGTGAGACCTCCTCTGCTTTGTAGGTATTGTTGGATAGGGTAAAAACTATCTGGTTTGATGCTTAAGGAGATCATGGAAAGTCTAGTGTCGATAGAGTGGGACCCCTGTTAACTGGGTTTTGTTGGTTGAGGGTTGAGCCAAAATATCTACAAAAAATTAATCTTTAAAAAATTGAAAAGAGGATGGATCATCTTCAAAAAATTGAAAAGAGGGTTGAGGAGAGAATTGATTCTCTTCAAAGAATTGAAGAAACAAATTGATGGAATTTACAGGAATAAGACGCGTTCCATGAGTTATATATATAGAAAAGAGTGAACTGAATGACTGGATACAAAATAGATTACCGAGTGTGCCAACCCCTATGAGTAGTGAAAATGATTACCATATTTGTTTCAATTTTTTTGGTGTTGTATTTTTAAAGTTATATATTCTTCATTTCACCGCATTTTGAAAGAGATGAAACGAAAATCAACACATGTTAAGAAACAAAACAATTAAAAATATTGGATCTCACCTATACACAACAAAATCTATACCTACGGAAAGTAGATTCAATGACGAAACTAATGGTATCAAGTCCGACAGTCGATTTGTAGTATAAGACATCCATTTGACCTTCCAAAAATGGAGAAACCTAAAAATTGTGCAGGTTTCAGGTCTCGGAGGTTATTCGGCCAGATAATACTTTTCCTTTACGAAATCGTTGTTTACAACAAAGGTTGTTCGATCGAAAAACCAAACGCAACAAAAATTTCGTCGGCCGGAAAAAAAAATTACGTTATCTGTATTCGTATAAGTAAAACGAAATATACTCATTCGTACATTTTTAAATGCAAAAAATACAGTTCAATCAATAATCTATACCATAATATTAAGGAATCTCACTTTTAGCTACTTCAAATGGAAAGGGAAAGACAATGATAGTTAATTGTATCTAAACAACCCTAACGATGCAATCTTCATCTTTACAACTTCATCCTCCATTATTCTTCTGAAGTTGTTCTCTCAAACATGACAATCATAACTGATCAATGGAAAGGATCATGATGTGTTCTACAAGATTAATATCTTCTTGAAATCGTTAACACAGGAACGAAGTATCATAAAATATGAAGGAAACCATGATGGAAATCCATAAACCATTTCTTAAGAATTTGGTCACCGAATTTTATAAATATCGACTTGATAGTTACCTGATTTGTAACACAAAACTCTAGCACGTCGTTTGTGAAGGGAAAAAAATATGATCTATCATATTCTAATTAGGCTTCAAATTTGAATCCTTCAATTCCCTTTAGAACTTATTTTTCCCTTCATAGAAGGGCACAACATTTTTTCCATGCAAAAGAAATTTAATTGTGTATCGTGCCTTAATCAAACTGACCATTATTTTGCAACTTTGCAATTGAAGGGATACTCCAAACTTTTCCTATCAAAATTTTAGATGGTTGAGAAACAATTTTTAGGTAACAACAAAGCATAATCCCTCCCAAAATAGTCTACCACACATTCCATTAGCATTATTTATAAAACTTTAAATCACAATGAATCTTCAAAACATTTAAATTTAAGTTTAAATGTTATTTCCACATTCGATGTAGCTTCTTCCATCTAGTTGTTCATTGCTCAACTACAAAAACATCCATAAAACCAATCTTAACTTTCACTTCCATAGATAATTTATGGGCCCAAATACAATTAACTAAGATCTAAATTTATACATGAATAAAATTGCGCAAAAAAATTAGGCCTCTAATAAAGTCAACAGTGAAAGCTCATTCAATTGTTAATTGAACGAGACTATACAACAAGATATGGATGGATTTTCAGCTTAAAATCATTGTTTTTATAATTATTTTTTATTCAATTATAAGTTCTTTATTAAAGTTTATTAATTCGTTTCAATGCTACAATAGCTTATTTTTTTGTTATGGTGTGACTTTGCAATGGTCTATATTGATTTTATAAGATTTATTAAAACATAATTTTTTTTATTGGATCTCTGAGTTATACAATTAAAATAGTACCAATTACACATATGTAGGCTATTGTTGATTAATATGATCTAAATTTAGTTTAATTCATATTCCCTAGCATTGTTGCATTTGGGAAGAAGAATTAAATTCTCATTCCCTAGGATCATAGCATCGTTTCATTTTCATTATTAATATTCTTATCATAATAACATCCCCTTTATTGGACTTATAGATGGGAATTTTCTTCATCATTGTAGGCCAAAATCCGTCAATATATTGTGCAATCTTTCAAAATTATGCTCCACGACCTTGTCTTCTATTAGGGTTTGAATCCTTCAAAACCATACTTTCAAACCCATGTGTAGTTTATTGTATGCAACAATTAACACTTGTTGGATGGGATGTGTGCTATAACATAAGTTGGTTGCACTACTCTCCGTGGATTCATGATTTCATCAACTTTGGCTAGTTTGAGAGTCTGGAGGTTTTGCGCATAATTAAATGATACTACACATTAAGATATTAATGGAGGACAATGGTACAACAATATTGCCAAACTCTGCAAAGAGTGTGTGTAATGCATGGAATTCATAGTTACATGCCCTTTTGATATAAATCTATGTTGGAATTTTTGGTTAGAAAAAATCTCCAAAATAAAGGGATTCGAATGAGAAAACTTCTGAAAATAAGGTGATTTGATAACTCTTTCTCCTAGGTTAAATTTGATGGAGAAATTATATTATATTGACAAATTTGATCCATAAATGCCATGATTATATACCTTTCCACTATTTTCCTCAAGGTTTTAATTAGTAATCTCCTATGACACACATTGCAACCATAAGCCACAAACATTAATTGATATTCACTTCTAGTAAGCTAGTATCATGGTAGAAAATAAAGCAATAATTGACAATATATTGTGGTAAGATAGTAGCTTGGTAGAAAACGAATTCATTAATGATGATTATGTTTCGGGGGGCTATCATAGTTCAAATCAAATCAATTGGAAACATGCTTAAAACACTTAATGTAGCTTGGAAACTATTCCTTCTCAAATCCTGACCAATCTATGTGAATTCTATGTGTAAGGTGAATAAGTAATGTATTAATATCAAATGCAACCACATAATCTAGAATTAAATTGTGCACTACATGATAAGAAATAGTAATTAGAATTCATCATTTATCGAAGCAGTTTATAATTAATGTATTTGAATTATTAGAATTAGGGGATATGGATTTAGAACTAAGGTCAATCAAATGGTTATTTAAGTTTGGAGATGTGACTATGAAAGTGGATTTGGAATTGTGGTAAATCAAATGGTTATTGGATTTTGGAAATGTGATGATGAAAGTTGAAAGTTTGAAACTTAAATGGTTTCAAACATTAAAATTTTGTTTATCGTTATTCTAATTTCCAAACTCATCGACCATGCTTAGGTTGTTCCTAGTTCCACCATATCCATAAATTCTTGAGTCTATTTCAATTTCTTATGTCTACCTTGTTTCATGTTTTAGTACATGCTAGAGTTATAGTAATTAGATAGGGGGAGGGATCTCATGCCAGGACACATGTAGCTTCGAGCTCTAATCTAGACTCGACATAGTTAGCTAGTTAGTTAGGAGAACATACATAATTATCAAGGCTCATGTTGTAAAAAGTGCCTTGATCACTTTCCAATTAGTATTTACTTCGTCATTGAGAAATGAGACATGGATATTTATGCTGGTAAGTGAGATGGTGGGAAACTTCCTCTTTCATTTGATTTGTGAATGGTTTATATGGATACCTGACTATAAGAGTTCATCCATATATCTCAAATGGATCCATTGGTATTTAAACATAGATTATTGTACTTCTCAAAGGACCCCATAAGTCATAAGAGGAAAACTTTCCTTCTGGTCACAATCAGTGTTTTCCAGAATCGTGGTCAATAAAGCTTGTGATTTGGACTATGAATTAGGATTTAAAGGGGAGACATATCTTGAAATGTCCCTATCAAAATCACAATTTCAAATTGGAGAAACTCTTGCTCAAGTTGAATCCACTATCGAGTTGAACCCTTATTCAAGTCATTTCCATCATCACCATCGACCCTTTATTAGGATACTTCCACCCTTTCTTTCCTTATTAATTCATTAAGTATATGATATTACCCTCTTTAGACTCCAAGGCATTTTCCTGAGAAAAGGAAGTACACTTCCTCCATAGCACCACTAGTCCACCTCCAACCTGCATAAGTGTACATCTCCACTAGAGAGAGAAAATATACATTTGCTAATGATTATTTCCTATAGGAGAGTATGTCTCTCATTTTATTCATAGAGTTGAATGGAAATAAAAATATACAAAAGGATTCCTTCCCTTAGTGAATCTCAATATTGGTTGGGTTGCTCCCGTGGTTGAATGATTTTTCAAGTATGTGCATCACGATAGTAGTTTTTTGTTGGGTTATTTTATAAGTATTTATTTTCTTCTTCTTGGAAAGGTGTGAATTTTTCTATTGAAATGATTCAAGATAAAAAAATTGGTATTCATAAACATATTTTTTAGGTTCACTACATCTTTTATATTTATCAATCTCTATGTTCAATGGACATTGTATAGATTGTTTTTTGTTTTCACCCAACCTTGATTTTTCTGCAAGAATTTTTACTACTTGTCACAATACACTCAACAATTGGAATGTTTGTTGACCTCAACAGGTTCAACATCGAATTCTACAAGTCTAAACCTCAACACAACCTCGACAGGTTTCACATCTTGGCATGCAGCGTCGACTTCAACATCTCGACACGACTATGACATAATGTCTCCCTGCCTTCCAGTCATTTGTAATGGTTGAATTTTTGAACCATTCTGACTTCCTTGTAACTGAACATAATGGGCAGTCATCCAAGCGTCTCAATATTCTGTATAAGCATGTACACTATTGTAATATATAACTCACTCAAGTAGCAATCAATACGAGAGTACTATGCATCAAACCATAGTTATAAAATAACAGAGATTGGTTCTAATACTTTCATTTTGTTTGTGTGCATAATTTTTGTCTATGTAGTGTGTTTCCTTCTTTGCTTATTCTTGTATTCTTCCACCATAAAAGTACTCGACTCATTCAGTCAAACTGTTGTCCCTTGATATGTGCCTAGGAACCCAGATCATTGGTATCAGAACAAGACTCATAGCTTAATTTGTGTTTAAAGTTCTATCAAAGTTACCTGACTTATGCCTGTTCAAACACGTTCGCAATACAAGTAGACATTACCTTCATCTTCAAAGAATATGGATGAAGAAAAAAACAATATACATGTAACTAACGAGACAGAGAGACTCATAAAAAAAGAACTGGCTCACCAGCAAACCGAAATGTTCGCCAAGTTCAGCAAGATCCTTATGCGATTTGCTTTGACATCCAGAGAATCCTTGACGAGATCTCACTCAAATAAAATCATCCCCTTGAAAGTTAAAATGAATCTAGACATACTGAATATTGAATGCAAGATTGACGTTGAATCCTTCGACAATTGGGTGCAACAACTTGAATCCTACTACTCTGTGAATTGATTCTCCAAAGCATAAAAGATCACCATTGCATCCTCAAACACGTCAAACTTCGTGCACTGTTGGTGGGAGAATCTATCGACATATTTGGAATGAGAACGAGACCCCATAGACACATGGCATAAATTTGTCACATATCTCTGAAAGGAGTTCTAGTTGTCCAAGTACATTGAGGAACAATATAAGAAGTGGAAGCAACCAAGGAAATGGAAAGACCAGTCCATGCAAAGATATACCAATGACTTCTATCAACTCATGGCTAAACTTGGCATCCAAGAAGAATATAAATTGCTTGTTTTAAAGTACATTAACTGATTATCCTCATACATTTAGCAAGAAATGGAGTTTCTAATTGTTAATACGCTTTTAGATGCATTCCAATACTCCCGCAATCTTGAAGCTAAATAGAAAGGAAAATCATGTTTCGTGACCAAGATGACAGGTCGAACATCTGATAAGAAGTCACCATTCGACTCCAACAAGTCAAGACAACCTTGTCATCTGCACGGGGTCTTCACTCAGTGAACCTCTAACATAGCACGTGCAATCGTGGGATATTAAAAAATACCCTTAATTTCGATAGATATTGACCAATAATATTTTTGTTGAAACCCCCTCCCACTACTTAAAACCTCTCCCCCACTCCTTTTTTATACCCCAATCCTTATAAACCACCCTATCCCCCCACCTTAAACCCCTCATCCCCCCCAATACCTGCAATATATTGGTTCGATTTTCGACAATTTTAAAACCCAAAATATGAACTAATGTGCTAGGATATTTGTCAACAAGTGAAGCCCCCATGCTCATCTGACTCCTCCAAAGTCAGATTATCACAAGAAACACTCTTAGAAATACAAAAGGAACATATAAATCATACCTCTTTTAGGAAATTGTGTGATTATCACAATTCATTATGGAATGATGAGTCAGAATGCAAGGCTCAAAAGACATTTTTTAGAAAAATTGTTGAACTCTGACTTGTCTGACAAAACAATGGCAGAATCTGACCCAGATGCATCAACGCTTTGACTTTGACATTGACCACTCTGACATCCTTGACTATCGTTGACAAGGAGGAATGAGAACAAATATTCCATACACATATATGGGTTCAGAAAAATATTTACATCTGATTGTGAAAAATGGTAGCTAGAAGAACTTCATTTATGAATATCTGATGAAGAGACTTGGTCTTGTAACCACTCCAAATCCTCATCCTTACAAATAGGTTGGATGAAGGATGAACATGAACTAAGGAGAACCCGACAATGCATACTCACCTAGTTCATTAAGCCTTTCAAAGATGAAGTAATATGTGATGTGGCATTGCTTTG
This sequence comes from Pseudotsuga menziesii, assembly GCA_001517045.1. Taxonomy (NCBI): domain Eukaryota; kingdom Viridiplantae; phylum Streptophyta; class Pinopsida; order Pinales; family Pinaceae; genus Pseudotsuga; species Pseudotsuga menziesii. The sequence goes on along the minus strand of LPNX010860954.1, from coordinate 97,615 downwards.
CATAGCCAATGCCTTTTTTGGGAAACCTTTCCTATGAGATCAACATGGAAGTCATCAGTAGCGACCTGAGAAGGTGATTTTGTAAAAAATTGGAATCAATGGTATGGAATACCAGAGCCCCAAACTACATCAACGATTGTTATGATATCTGCCAAACAAGCAAAGATTATTATCAGCCATGCTCAAGAATTAGCATTAATCAGGATAAATCCTCAACATTCCAAGAAGATTGCAGCAACAAGTCGACTCACTTGCAAGCGCAACTCCCGACAACAACAACGGTTCAACCATTATCTTGATGAATATCAAAATGTATTTCAAGATCCAGACAAGGTACCTTTACAATTCCAGGTAAAACACTCCATCAACCTTGTTCCTGGTTCTTCATTACCTAACACATCCTTTTACAAAAGATCCATTATCGAGAATCAAGAGATTCATAGAAAAATCCAGGATTTTATCAACAAAGGTCACATTTGACCCAACTCCTCTCCTTATGGAAGTCCAATAGTCCCCATTCCAAAGAAAGATGGGACTTGGCGCATGTGCTCCAATCCCTCAAAGTTTACCTAGAAAAATGAAGGAATAAATTAACCCCTTGCAATATTTCCCTCTTTTGAGTTGGTAACACTCTTTCCCCATTGATGAAAAGCATTGCCTGAGAAGAAAAGAGCTGTCACTGCTACTGATACATGAGAAAAGAGAGGTGCCACCACTCTTTCCCTTATTGCAAGAAGCGGTGCCCCCTTATCACCACCTGTTTGCTTGTTTGGAAAAGCGTTGCTCGAGTTTTCAAGGCAAAAAGAGAAGCTTCAAGAGGATTCTTGAAGCTGACCTCCGTGGAGCCTCATCCCTATGGTTTAGGACCAGTTGGATCTCGAGATCCTCCCTTTTAGGATCTAATATCCACCTCACCCATGAGATCCTCAACCATACCTATCCTCCCATGCCTTTAAATACTGGCTCACCCCCTATGGGAAAAAAGGAGGAAGAATTGTGTTTCATACCCAAACTCTGTCAAAATCATTCTTGAGTCTTTGGAGGCAAGGTGAAGTTAGAGGAAAGGAGCCATTAGAAGGAACTCTCAACACCAAGGCATGAAGTTTGTAGTCTCTCCAATCATTTATTAATAAAGAATTTTTCTTCTTTCCCATATTTACTGTTTCACATGTATGTATTGCTTGATTCCTTGGTCACAAGAATAGATCTAGTTGATTATATTGTATGCTATCATGTTTTCTTTGTTGTTTTCCATCTTTTACAGGTTCTTTTGTGAGGATAGCAAGGACAACCTTTGAGAGAAGCATCATGGAATTTCATTCAAGTGATTAACCCGATCTAGGGAGAGTCTAGCATTCTGTGTTTGTGTTTTGTTCTAGGCTTGAACCATTCAGATCTAGGGAACCCGTTCTTGTCCACAGGAGGTGTGTATTTTCGGATAACATCGATCACGGGAAGAACATGTCAAATAAATTCAAAAATTCTTCGACACTCTTCAACAAAATCAACACTATATGAACATGGACAAATGCTCATTTGTGATGAAGAACACCAAGAATTTGGGGTATCATAATTGACTCTGCAAGAATTCACGTTGACCTAGAAAAAGTACAGATCCTAAAATATTGGCCCATTCCTCAAAACATTCATGAACTAATAAGTTTTCTTGGTTTGGTGAATTTTTATCGACGGATCATGCTCAGTTTCAATCACATAGCCTGGCCTTTGAATCAATTGACGAAGGAAAATGGAAAAACTGTCTTCAAATGGACACTAACACAACAACAAGCATTCAATCATCTCAAACATCGAATTTATACTACAATAGTACTTGTGTTACCTGACTTGCATCATCATTTTGATAGCGAGATAGACGCATTAGACTATGCTTTAGGTGCAGTGATCACTCAGTCTAGTCACACGATCACTTTTCATTCTGAAACTTTCTACGACACTGTTAGAAGGTATTCAACATATGGAAAGGAATTGTATTCCATTGTGCAATACCTTAAGCAATGGAGAAATTACATCCTTGGGAAGGAAAAAATCATCCTCACTGACCACAAGACCTTACAGTTCACCCCGTCCCATTTGAAACTACAAACAAATCGACAAAGCAAGTGGATTAATTTCCTACAACAATTCCAGTTTGTAATTAAGTATCGAAAAGGAAAATCCAATTCCACTACCGATTGTCTCTACTGACCACCCATTACTCTACTTTTCATGGTGATGAGTATGAAGGGACACGACGCCACCCTTTGCTCGCAATTGTATTCAGTATACTATGACTTATCCACAATTTATTGATAGCTTGAAAATGATATGTTGTCTACTACCGACTACTTCTAAAAACCCACCTTGCTATACACGCCTGGACAGTTTTGTGTACCGACCTGTGATCATCAATATCAAATCACTTGGGACATGCACTACAGCAAGACTGCATGACATTTTGGAGTATCAAAGACTCTTGTTATCCTCCAAAATTATTTTTACTGGTCTTCACTTAAAACTGATGTCAACAGGTACATTCGATCATGTGTGGTTTGTGCCATTTCTAAACCACCAAATCAATGAAAAGGACATTTTATGCCTTTGTTGGTTCCTAGTCGACCATGGGAATATATTTCTATGGAGTATTTGTTGGGATATCCTACTACCAAACATCAAAATGACACGATCTTAGTAGTAGTCGGCAGATTTTCCAAGATGGTTATCCTCATACCATGCAAGAAGACTACAACTGCTCAACTCTTCTTCGAACATGTTTGGAAACAATGTGGCCTTTTGACGACCACTAATTCCGACAGAGATGCCAAATTTTAGCATATTTTAGAAGACTCTCTCGCAACAGATCGACACGATACTTTCTTTATAGACAACTTTCCTTCCTTAGACAAACAGATAGATGAAAGTTGTGAATCACTTGGTAGTACAATTACTTCACATATACAACCACAAGCATCATTAGATATGGGATGAAAGTATTCCATACATACAACAAAACTAAAAATGTGCTCAAAACAACTCTATGTGCAAGAGTCCATTCGATATCTGTTATGGATTTCAACCCTCAGCGCCCATAGAATTGATTAATTAATCAACGTAGTCAAATGACGGCAACTTCGATGTATGAGAAGTTGAAAAAGAACTGAATTTTTGAGATGAAATCTAGAACATCCAGAAGAAAGCACAGGAAATGTTGCAGTGAGCTAATGCAAAATCTAATTCCTAACACCATCAACATCATACTCCCCATTCATTCTGAATTGGGGATCAATTCTGGTTACATCTAAAAAAGGAGCACTTCAATGGCCCATACAAAAAGATGAAACCTTTACAATATGGTCCATAGAGTATCCTTAAGCAGATTAGAGAAAACATTTTCTAGCTCGACATTCCATCATGCTTGGGTCTGCATCTAGTTTTCAATGTGGATATACTTCAACCATACCATGCACCCTTGTTGGAACAAAACAACTTGTAGACAACAGAACCTGAAAACATCCTTCTAGATGTTCAGGAATATCTTCCTTGTGAAACCATTGTGGGACGATGCATACCCCATACAAGGATGAACTCCATTCCCTTATTTCAAGTGGCTAAAGCTGGACAGATCCCCGTAGAAGGAAAGTGGTACTCTGCTACTGAACTCACCAACAAGTTTCCTCACCTAAACGATCACACAATGGAGACCATTGTTTCTTAAGGAAGGAGGAAAGATCCACTCAGCAGTTGACATGTTTGTCAACTTCGATAGGTTCAACATCAATTTTGACAAGTACGAACTTCGACACAACCTCTATAGGTTTCACATCTCGACATGCAAATTCGAATTCAACATCTTGACACGACTACGACATAATGTCACTCTGTCTTCCAGTCGTTTGTAACGGTTTAATTTTCGAACCGTTCTAACTTACTTGTAACTTAATGTAATGGCTAGTCACTCAAGTGTCTCAGTATTCTATATGAGCATGTACACTTTTGTAATATACAACTCACTCAAGTAGAAATCAATATGAGAGTACTGTGCATCATACATTAGTAATAAAATAGCAGAGATTGGTTCAAATTCTTCTATTTTTTCTGTGTGCAAATTTTTTGTCTATATAGTGTGTTTTCAACTTTTCTTATTCTTGTATGCTTCCTCTATAACAATACTCAATTCATTCAGTCGAATTGTTGTCCCTCGACGTGTGCCTGGGCACCCGGATCATGCCAAGTGAATCTTGATTGGTTCTAAATTTTTTTCAATTGATTTCTTTATATTGTTGGGTATTTTTTATGTTTCTAACATTTCCTCTATATGGATAGTACTTGGACAGGTAAAGGAACTACTCCGTGGCAGTTATGCAAACCATCTCTCAACACAATTCAAGAAGATTGCTACTAGATCCCAGGGAATGGGAAAAGGATCAACGTCTAGAAGAGCAACATTTTAGGGCAGCCTCCTCTCTCCTCGCTGCCAGGACTGGCTCCTCTAGCTGAATGGGCATGTGAGCAGGGGATTATCACCCTTTCTCGCCTCTCTCAGTGGGACATGAAGGGACAGTGGATAGGCTGGAAGGAGTTATTTCCTCTAGCTCACCTAGCTAATGTAGCAGCATCCCTTTTCTCCTCTCTCCACAGCTTGTCCCCAACGCGAGTTGCAGCAAAGGATCACATTGGATGGGGAAAATCTAGACAGTATACTGTTAAAGAAGGATATAAAAAAATAACTATGGAACCGATTGCGGTGGATAGACTATGGAAGAAGGTGTGGCGTCCTAATAGCATTCCCTAGTTAAACAGTTTCACATGGATCCTTATGCATAATAAGCTCTTAACAGCTGAAAATCTAAGGAAAAGAGGCATAATTGCTCCCTCTCGATGTGCCCTATGCAATTTAGATGAATAAACTACTAGCCATATTTTCCTTCAATGTAAAATCTCCCTCTTAGTCTGGAAGATCGTTCTCCCCCCGGGTCTTGGTCTAAACCTCCCAAGTTCTGTAGCTCAACTCATTAAGGACTGGTCCAATCATTATGCCGTCTCCTTAAGCAAGAAACCAATTTTGAGTCGTCTGTGGGCCTCTATCCCCAAGAACCTTTGTTGGCAACTGTGGCTTGCTAGGAATAAATCCATCTTCAAGGAGCAAAACGTTGTCCCGAACTGTATAGCCTCAAAAGTAATAGGAATGATAGTTGAGAAGTTTTCCTCAAATAACATTAGCTTCCCCGCACAAGAGTCCATTCCTGAACCTTATTCTTCTTGGTGCAGAATTTTCCTAAAAGAGAGGAGCTCCCTTCAGTACAAAAGCTTCAATTACAGTGCAACCCAACCTTGCAAATCCTTTCCGTGGGAGATATGGCTATCCAACAATGAATTTAAATCTTGGCTCAGGGAGAAGAACTCTTTTGCCTTCTTCTTTGATGGCGCCTCGAAAGGAAACCCAGGGGTGGCAGGTGCGGGGGGGGGGGGATCCTCTTGGATCCTAGAGGACATGTAGAACAAACCTTCACTTGGGGACTAGGAACTAGAACAAATAATGAGGCTGAGTGGTTGGCACTTCTTCAGGGTCTACATCTCTTAAACACTAAAAAACTCTATAAGGTAATGATATTCGGAGACTCTCAACATGTCATCTACAAACTGATCAACGGATACCCCACTGTAGCAATCAATTGTCGCCATCTATTTGACAAAGCCAAGCCTCTTATGTCTAAATCCTATGAGACATTCCACATCCTTCATCCCAATAATTCTGCAGCGGACGCTCTGGCCAACGTGGGGGCCTCTCTTCCACAAGGCCATTATAGCCAGAACGGAAACACTCCTATCTCCAAATTCGTTCCTTAATGTTTTGTTGGAAGCTTCCCTTTCGTTTTCAAGTTATGAGGCTTATCTCATTGTTTTTTCTAACTTCCCCTCACTTCAAAATAAGTTCTAAAGGCTTCCCTCCTCTTCCACCTTTTCTCTCCACCCCTCCCCCATCCTTACCCCCTTCCCCTTATCCCTCCTTTCCCCTCACTCTTCAACCCCTCTTCCATCCATTTCCCCTTACCCTTATCCCTCCACTCTACCCTTCTCCCACCGCCTTGCGTCACCTCCCAACAGCTGGCCTCCATTCCACGCTGCTTCCGGATGGTTCCTCCCATTTACTTCACTGTCCTGCCTTCCCTCTTTCCTCCGTCACGTGGTCTAACCCCTACCCACTCCCTCTCTCAGTTATTGTAGGCTTAATGGCTCAACAATCTTGGGTTAAATGCCCCTCCTCCTCGCACGCTCCAAGTCCTTTCGACCATCGTGGTACGTCTTCTCCCTACAGCAGCATGCAAGCTCATTTTACTCCCTCTCTTGGCTTTGTTTATCATGAGGTCTCTCCGGAGCGAGTTCTTCTTAATGTAATTGCAGGCATTGGAGAAGGGTGGTTGCAGGAAATCCCGTGGGAAGCTCTCCCTCTCACCCAATCCTTTGTGAAGGAAAGTCTTTCCCTCTCAGCCTTCTCGACTTGCTCTTGTAGCTCCCTCTCCAATTCCTCGTTGTGGTATTCAAACCTCGGCTCTGGTTCAATTCTTACACCTGAAGTGCACTTTGTCAAGTTGGAGAGAAGCACAGTCTTGGGTTGCCATTGTACAGGGTGGAAGGAAGGTGCTGTGGGCACCTTGGTCTACAAAGAGAGGCAAAGTAAAGAAGGTTCCTCCCTGCAGCAGGAGATCAAAGTCCTTAGTTACATTCTAAGTGGCCTCTCGGCCGAGAATTAGGCTTGTGTTCTAGCAGGCTCTGTTCGTGCCCTGCACTGTAATTTTGCTCGGATAGATATATCTCCAGGAATAGGAAGAATGTCTCAAGCTAGTGATAATGCAGGTATAATGGATGTAAAAAATAACCTTAGGCGTCTTTATGAGATGACATCGATTGGCATAATGGACAATAAAGAAATTGCACAGGAGGTTAAGAGCATGGGGGAAACTGTGAACTACACCTCTCTGCAAATCAAAAATCACGATGCAAGGATTGATGACAATGAGAGCAACCTTAGGGAGATAATGGGCAAAGTTGATAGGATTCAGGAAGATCTCCAGCGTCTGATTAACATAAACCAGGGAAGCAAGGTGAACGAAACCACTGCAGTAGCTGAGCACCCAATGCAGGAAGAGTTTGTAGTTCAGCCCAGGAAATTCAGAGGTAATCCTTAATCAGTTTTCTTTTTAACTATGGTTAAATGTTTTACTGTCTTTTACTATGTAATCAGTTTATAAGGGTATACACTACCCGAGGCACTAGTTATTTTGAAAATACTCTGTGTATAGTTTTTTGGAAAACTCCTCGGGTAAGCTTTTTGTGCAGCAATTTTGATCTACATGAACACTTTGTTATGCTATATTATCTATACTGAATGGCTATGCATATCTTGTTTATTAAAACCTTTTATATTTTCTGTTAAAAAAAAAATTTCACATAGCCCTATCCTCCGCTAAATTTCATTCGATAAACAATTCACATAGCCCTATTACACAATTCACATAGCCCTAATTACACAATTCACATAGCCCTACTACACAATTCACATAGCCCTAATTACACAATTCACATACCACCTTTAAACAATTCATATAGCCCTATCCTCCACTGAATTCCAGTCAATGGATGGAATGCACAGTGCTTTGTTCGAAGGCGACAGGACATGACATATTCCAAAAGTAATATAATTTCCCGTTCGACTTTTTATGTTTTATTTTTATTTTTTGGTCTTTTTCATATTGAAAATATTGAAATAGAATAAAATTCCTTATAGTACAAAACTAGGAGGAACGAGTGTCATGAACAAACTAACTAGTTCCAAGAAGTGGAACATACCTATGATCAATGAAAGGAAGCACATGCAGGATAAGGACACTCAGGGGGATGTCTCCTATGTGTAAGGGATAATCAAGATGTAAAAGATATATAAGAGGCTCTACTTGGATGGAATTGAGGCAATATTAGGCTATATGGCTGATAAAACTGAAGATGGGAGCCGACATAAAGCTCAATACAGCAAGCAGATGCATGAAAATGCATTTACAACTTGATATAAATGGGATTCCCTGTGGGAGATGGCCAGTATAAAGTTCTAGAAAGAATATGTGGTTCTTGATCGAAGAAATGATGTGACTATAAGGGACTCCCAGACCTAAGGGAGGAAACACAAGATGGGTACCAAATGGAAAAGCGAGATCTAACTAGGGAATCCATGAATAGAAAGGCTCTACCACTTATGTAATGTCACTTCTAGTAGTAGTGTGAAGCTCTGTAACATTACAGAGTGGGTCTGCACCTATGGTTAGGTGATATGGTCATAGGATGATGCATGATGCATACGAAAAAGTGATCCTATCCTATATGCGAATTCAAAATTATACCTGTCATAGACACGAATGGGTCAAGACCTCGGAGAGAGTGGAAAAATATGGAACTTACATGACAATATTATTTCTCCAAAATAGCTTGAAACAATAAGTAAAAATTCCAATATATAGGATATAGGGAGGATTGATCATGACAACTGCATTAAAAAAAAACAATGAGGTGGGTGATGGGACATAAGAAGGAATGTAAGGTTGATACCCAACGTTCACGTATCCACTACCACCCCTGTGAGAATGAATACTGGTGTTAAGACTGGGTGAAGGAAGTGAAAATCCTCCCACAAATGGAGTAGAGGGTGGAATATGACCACTCTCGAATCTATGAGAAAGGTAGGGGGCTGTGGTTCCCCCCAGTCCAACACCAGGGTCTGCACTAGGACCTGGAGTGGGTCATGGGATACTAGTAGTGATATCAAGCATGTCGAACATAAAATGGCCCAAACTCAAGAAAACATAAATATACTCAAGTAACTGCGATCCCTAAATACAACTAGAGCACAAAAAGCACACCCCTATGAAAATCTAAGTCAGATGCAAACAAGCCAAGATGGAGGATAAATGAGCTCCCTAATGCAGTAGGCCTGTCTCGCCTAGGAGAGGCCCGAAACTCCCATACACTACAACTGGAGGTGTGTAGCAATTTATAGTGTCCCTCAGCTTCAACGCTTAAAGTGATTGTCTTGTTCGACCCCTGCCTGGCCATGACACTCACATAATAACCTCTCCAAGTACCCCCTCCGATACCTAGGTAAGGAAACCAAGGTAACCCCAATATAACCAATGCCCAAGAAGACAGTCACAGGAAGGATCTACCGTATGGGAAGGGTAACAAATCCTGAAGCTCAAAAGCACCAAAGGTACCTAAAAATCCCCCAGATACGAATAAGATCCTGGAAATATATCTAACGCTGCACAAAGAGAGGAAAGGGGATATCCACACCACAAATGTGTACGTTTCCTCATGCGCATCTCCTGTGTAATAGGATCCTCTTGAGAACACTAATTATACCAAGGGTTTCTCTTCTCACATGGACATACATCTAAATGTTTTGCTTGTAGTCTTTGAAAAATTTACTCACGACATCCTATTCACACAATCTACAACCCAAGCTTGTTTGTGCACTTCTATCAAATAAAAATGTGTAATCAATTTTAGATTAAGCATTCATTTTAACGGTTATAATTACTCAAGGGTAGTGACTGTGCAACAAACGATACCAAGTGCAATTTGTCTTTAAATATGAAGAAAGGGATATTCCACTACATGAAATGTACAAAAATTCATTCCTTTCCAAATACCAAATAAATCCTTCCTATATGAAAGCCTAAACACAACTCTCACCAAAGCAATCCAATGCAAGTACCTCCTTAAATCCATATGTGAAATGCAAGTAAGAATGCAACGATATAATTATTTTGTATTTTTAGTATAAAAGAACGAAAAAATCCCATAAAAGTCATTAAAATTCTTAGTATATGCAGCAAGAATTAAACACAATCCAAGCAAGACACCAAGACAAAAAAAAAATGCACTAATATAAAAGCAAAAAGGAAATAAAAGATTAGAATACTTTCAAAGAAAATCAATGAAAAAGGGGTCTCTGGTCACAAAAGAAGTAGTCAATAGACAACAACAATACCCAGGAAAACCCACCCACACTCACAACCCACCCAGCAACTTCCCACATCAAAAACTCAACCAAAAGGGAGGATGTACGTGACTGTTCAAAGAACTGTGGCATATGTATGTGACTAGGTAGAGGACATCCTGCAAATATACGCGACTGTACATATTCCCGCGTATACAGAGAAGAATGTGGTAAAAAGAAGGACAAGGGTCAAACCACTCTAGGGGAGTGTCAATGGATGAACATACTACTAAAGGTGACACAGAAACAAGGATAAACACAGAGAAAATAAAGTGAAAAAGTGGACCCACAACCCCACCAAAAAGGAAATTCCGTAGTGGAGTCGCCAATTCTGTTACGGAGATAAATTTCTATGGCTTGCGGTGGACCAAAATAAACTGTATAACACTATAAATAAACCCAATTCTATATGCAATTTAGATAAAAAGAACTAGCAGTAGGAGATAGAAGGCATACCTTACTCTAGACGATTGTAGTAGATCCCTGTGGAGTTTTTCAACAACACTTGCACCTACATTCCATTCTCAACAACAATGAAATAGAAAAGAATGATATATGTTTAGTGGTAGGCCTACTATAGCATATATAAAATCAATATGTATAAATTGAAGCAACTACATCCATGGATACAGAACATTCATAGTTACACACATACAATGGACGAGAAATTGATATTTCTATTAATTATAAACAGATATACAAGTGACAAACTCTGTTGACACCTCATCGAAATTGAGAGACCGATTCCTCCACCTATGCCTCCACCACATCAATCCTCCAAATCAATGGAAATCTCAAAAGACAATGGCAAGCTTGGGAAGAGAATCAATGGCTACTCAAAAGGAAAATGGGATGCAGACTCAAGCATGTATGAATGGGGTACGAATCCACTATAGTTTCCTTTCTCTCATAAGTTCTCCTCCTCTAAAGCATCCAAGAGGCTAAATATTTATCCCTTCAATAGGAAGTGAAGGGTTGAGTCGAAGCGTTTCCAGGCATACAGAAGGCCAATAGTCAAGTTATTTGTGACTCATTGAGGAAAACTCCAAACTATTTTCCTTTTGGGCACATTCCCTATGTACATAGGTCATAGTGGGACAAGCTACATGTATACGCAGGATGTAAGCTTTTGACCTGCGTATAACAATAATTAGAGATTTTTAAAGGTATTTCTTGGAACATCAAAGTTTATTTTGAGCAAAAGGGGTCGAAAGAGTCTGCATAGGGACAGGAAATGCCATAACGACATGGTCTACCCAAGTGTGGTAAAATCAGCTATAACAAACATGCTTGCTCTTGTTAAGTTCCTTTGTAATAAATGTGTGGATTGTGTTCTGACCATACTTTGATTCTTGTGTTGGAATATTAGGTGGTGGCATATTTCCTAGTGGAATCAACCTTTAACAAATGGTGAACCACCTTTTTCTATTTGTATAATCCAAATGCTTTTTTATTATTATTTTAAAACACAATAATACATAATTTTATAATTAAATTTACAAAATAAATTTTGTAACATCCCAGTAAAAGTAGTGTAAGGATTATTATATTACCTTAAATAAGTTATGCAAGAAATTATTTATAATATTATTTTATCAAGTTTGCTAAGGGAAATTGAGCTAAAAATATTTTTAAATAAAAAAAAGCTAAACTTCTCAATGACAATGGCATAGACACCTTAAATTAAAAGGTTAAAGAATGAACTATTATATAATAAAGAATACCGATAAGATATATGGTGATCCTAATCCATTTGAATGGATCATGGCATCATAATATCACCATTATTAATAACACTCTCTCTATATATATGGTGATCCTAATCCATTTGAATGGATTATGGCATTATAATATAACCATTATTAATAACTCTTTTTATATATAAAAAAAAGATATATATTTAGATACATAATTATTTTTAAATAAAATAATGATTTTAATAAATAATTAGAACTTTATAAAAAGGAATATTAAAAAGAATTTTTATAACAAAGGATGTAGACTTTTGGCTTAAAAGTCTCATTATTATGGAATGTAACAAAAGATAACTAATAACAAGAAGATTTGTAAAAACGGGTAAGGTTTGTGGAAAGAAAGTGGGGTGAGCTCTTGGAGGCGGCGTAAAGTTAGTTACATCTGGTTTTTCTTTTGGAAAAGAAATATCATTATAGGGAAGAGAGGGAGATAAACAATGGAGTAAACTTTTTACCCAACCATTTGCACCGATCGGACGAGCGAGCCAGGTCGTTCGATCGGTGCCAGGTCGTTCGATCGGTGCAAATGGTCGAGTAGAAAGTTTACTCCATAAACAATACCTATTGAAGAGAGAAGTGATTGATTGGATACACGGATAACACACCCGGAATGGATGAAAGGAATGCGCTATTGTGTTGTGCGCTGAATAAGTATGTTATGTTTCAGTTAATTCTCTTATTTTGAAGTATGTAAACAAATATCAAAAAGCTATTACGAAGAGGAGAAAATAATAAACAAATATCAAAGTATGTAAACAAATATCAAAGTAATACTTATTTGAGTTAAAAGTAAATAATGTACAAGAGTAGAGTTAAGAAACTAAGAATAAATAGAGAGATAATTATATGATGCTCATATGGTGCTCGACACCATGATCATTAAAGGTTGAACTTCGTAAAAAATGTAAGGTTAAGGTGATTGAAATATTGAAGTTTATATTTGTAATTTTATGTAATTATAATTTGGGTAGTTAAGGTGAGAAGATTCTTAATTAATTTAGATGGTAAATCCTATGCTTAAAATTAAGGCCTTGTGTTAAAGCCTAAAATAACATGAAAGTGGTATTTTGGAAGAGACTATGTGTAAAAGAAATTAAATAAGAGAAGACATGATGTGGAATTGCCATCTTTTATGTTGGATAATTAATAAAAACATTACCAAATTTTAGTGGATTTATCTGCAAGGTTTGGCTGAACCACGTCCATTGTTGTTCCTCTTGTTGTTTTGTGCTTTATTTTTTTGTATCAAATGTGTAGCGCTAAAAGAAGGCTAATTTTCCTATTTGTACATAATGAATGGTTATGGAACATGTTATAGATATTAAGACTTTTACAAATGTCAATGTGAAATGAGAAACAAAAGTATTAGTATTGTGTTATAGATAATGATTGATGGCCAAAAACGTTGAATGTTCAATAAGTTCAAAATTATCACCGTAACATATTTGATTTAAGCCATTGACATGAAATTTAAGTATAAGATAGAGATTAATCTATACATAGAGGACAGATTTTATATTGTCTCGCGTAATTTGGAACTGATCCATATCTTCATCGGCAGACGCAGCAAGCAAAACATCCACAAAATCGGGCATGACGTTAGGGTTTTTCTGCGGCGAAGCGTGTTCCTCTACTATTTTGTCGAGCAAGTCATCTTGTATCCTATGTATGTTCTTCAATCGACGGTTCAGACCTTGAAGATCCATCCAGCCCAAGTATGGGATGTAATCTCCGATGTTAAAAGAACCTGCCAATATATGCGTTTCTTTGATCATTGAATTGATCTTCGTGCCAGCAATTAAGTCTCGGTCAGAATACTTTTTACCGAATGTCATCCTGCATATTACATCAATCCCAAATAAGTGATACACATAAACGTGATACTTCAAAAAAAAATAAGTGATACACATATTAAAAAATAAGTGATACACATAAACGTGATACTTCAAAAATAAAAAAATTGGTTAGTTGATGGTGTATTTGTCAATACCATCTCGATAAAAAAAATAAATAAATAAGTGATGCACATAAACGTGATACTTCAAAAAAAAAACAGCAATAGAAATTCAATACTAACCACCAATGGGTTGGCTCCACTTTGCTACAAGTGCATAATGTGTGCTATTGCACAATTATATTAATGTGATAGTTGGTGGCTGACCTCCCGAGTTTTCGGGAAATACAATTGATATGAAAACAAATATATTAAAATTAATAAATAGAATTATATTTATATCATTAATAATATAAATATATATTTATCATTTGTTCTCTAAATAATGAACTTTTAATTTTATTAAAAGTATTGGTAATCAAGGATTGGCTCCCTGGTTTTTTTAGTTTATTTATTTTTTATTGGAAACTCGGTCATTACTTATGATGGAGCCTTTGAATTTACAACATCTCAAGGTTTATTGGTGCCTCACACTCGAAATAGGGTCCAAAGGAGGAGGAGGATCCGAGACTTGGAACAATTCTATTGGATAACAACATGCAGGGTGTTTGGATGGCGAAGGGTTTATGCTCTCGAGTTCTCCCTGCAACTCCATGGTGACGATTTCTCTCGCTACAATGCAGATAGGTAGGTGCTCTATGGATTGGCTTGGTCCATGGGCTCTTCTCTTCTCCTTTGCTTTACTTTGGTTTGCCCGTTTTCCTTTTCTTTTGGCCAGCAGGAACTATGCGTTGTTTCTCTATCTGTTCTTTCCCTGTCTTTTTCTCCTTGAAGCCCAAGTTCTTGAGTTTCCGGTAATTTTCTCAGATTTCCACCCTTCCTTTGCTTCTACTGTTTCCTAGGGTTTCTCCGTCATAGGGTTTCATTGCCCATGGTGGTGGGCACCAACTGACAGCTTTGCTTGGAGTCCCTCCCCTTCACTTTAAGGTGCATGGTTGACTTTTGCTCTTTTTTTGGAGGTTTAGCCGTCCTGTGTGTTTGATTTTCTCCAACCCTTCTAGAGGCTTCCTCGTTCTTGATGGTAGTGATTCTCCCGCCGTTGACCTAAAAACCCTTCACGGGTTGTGACTCAGATTCGCACCTTGGAATGGGTTTCTGGTGGCTTGGTTTCGTTGTTTTATCATGATTTATTAGGTACATGTTTGAATTTGTCTTTTTTCTTTTTCTGGGGGGTGGGCTGTCCTGAAGGTTTCGGTTCCCTTCTAGCGACTTCCCCGCTTCTGTCGGAAGTGTTGTTCTCTTCGCTGACCTGAAAACCCTTCACAGTCGGTTTTCTTGCTCATTGAACGGGGTCTCGGTGGTTGGTATCACTATTTCTCATGACTTACTGTATTTTTTGGCATAAAACCCTCCTCGGGCTGTGACTCATCATTTCCATGACCTCACCCTTCTTGGGGTTGACTTAGTATTTGTTGGAACGGGGTGGTAAAGGGTTTTGGTTTATTGCTTTTTTCGCCACCTTTCGCTGACTTTGTGATAGAAGTGGCCTCTCGAAGCTGCGTTTCCTCTACTTCTTGTTTGTGCCTCGGCCTTCCCTGATCTCACTCCCTTCTTGGGGTCGACTCTGCTTCTTTGGATTGGGGTGGTAAAGGGTCCGGTTTTCTTCTCTATCCTTAGTCACTTTATGTCGACTTTTCATTAGAAGTGGTCCCTCGAACTCTTCTGCATATTTTTCTATGAGCAGGGCCTCTGTTTTACTTGAAGCTGGTCTCCTTTGGCCTTTGGGGAAAGCTATCTTGGACTTCTGCACTTTGTAGAGAAGGAATTGGCTATGGCAGATTCGGTGCCTCAGTCCCGCTATCGCAGAAAGCGCAGGACTAAGTGTATTAAGGCACAGGAGGAACGTTATAGGTACGTTCTGGGTCATGATATTTTCTTGGACCGAGTTTCATCTTTGTGCTCCCGTGCGCTGGTTGGTAGATTGGAGTATTGTCGTATGAACAAGGCATCTTGGGTCGATTGGGCCTCAGATAATTGGAAGCCTCTTTTTGATTATGTTCCGACCATTAGCTTGTTGTCGAATGGTTGGATAGTGTTTGTTTTTCTTGATGAAGAACACTGCACTCGGGTACTTGATGGCATTTGGCGCATTGGGAAGGGCTCCTTGGTACTCGGACGTTGGCACTCCAAGTTTGATCCGTTGAGGGAGAGGATATCCAAGCGCCATCTTTAGGTCCTGCTGCCCCATCTCCCGTTTCTTTTGTGGAGCAGAAAGATTCTTGAAGGCATTGGAAACACCATTGGGAGGTTTGTATCTGTAGAAGATGATTTCCACCTGATATACGACAAAAGAGTGGAAAGAATTCTTGTTGAACTGGATATGACAAGAGGACTCCCGGTAGAAATAGAAATTCTATGCAATGATAGATTGCTGGTTCAGAGGCTCGATTACCTGCATGTTCCCTTCAGATGCAACTGTTGTCGCTCTGTTGGCCATTTGAGGAATACTTGCCCACAAAGAATGGAACGAGGCTTTACTTCTGAAGCTGATGAACCAGGCCCACTAAAGTCTCCGGTACAGCCCACTGAGGGTCTGCATACTCTACTAGGTTTGTCATTTGTTTCCTCCCCATCCTCTGATTTTATTCCAGACTCTTTTTTAGAGGATCATGTGGATAATTTGATTTAGTCACATCGAAAATATGCCCCACTTCTCACCACTTCCTCCACTGAGGTGGAACCTCCTTTGATTACGTCTCCCCCTTCCTGCTCAGATATTCCTCCCATTTCTGTCCACTCTTTAAAGGATACAGAGGTTCACCCCTCTTTCCCTAGTCCTGTCAACACTCTTTCCCCTTGGGAGCAGACACCCCCACGGGACTCGGGTATTCTTGTTTTAGATTCAATAGAGGATTTCCCCCCACTCAACCCTTCTACTCCTCTTTCTGCTCAGCCCCCTTCCATGAACAGTCCCACCTCTTCCCCCTCCTTCTCTGATCCCACTTTGAAAAAATCTCTCTCTATCTTCACAGCTTCCACCCCTTCCTCTCCTTCTACCCTTCACCTTAACTCTATAAGATTTGCAAATGTGACTATTAGAAAACCTCCCAAAGGGAAAAAAGTTACTAAGGCAGATCTCTCCTCTACCTCTCCTCCCTACATACCTCTCTCTATCAGAATTAAAGACGCGGCAAGGGACATCTCCTCTAGGGGTCTGAGAGCATGTTCACCCCCAAAGGATATTTCCTGATGTTAATTCTCTCCCTAAATACACGTGGTCTAGGAGGTAAGACCAAATCCCTCAACCTCCGTGCTCTGTTCAAGTCACTCAATCCTGACTTTATCCTCCTACAGGAAACTATGTGTAGCAATGCTCCGGCTCTTTTTTCTTTCTCGAAGTTACTCCCCTCTTGGGAATTTTGTGCAGTTAGTGCCCGTGGACTCTCCGGGGGCCTCCTCTCAGCTTGGAACCCATTAAAAACTAACTGTAAGGCCTTTCATACTTGCACAGGCATTCTTCTCTAGGCCACCATTAGAGGGATGACAGTTCCCATCAACATTCTTAATGTCTACGGTCCATATCGGGATCGTGAATTTTTCTGGGACAAAGCCCTTAGAGGTGGCGTACTCAATCTGCCACATCTTGTCATTGGTGGGGATCTTAATCTTACTCTCCGTTCATATAAAGTTTGGGGAGTTAAGGCCTCCTTGGACCCACTTGCAAATCACTTTCTTTCTCTTTTCCAGTCAGTTGGACTTGTGGATGTGGCTCCATTGACTTCAAGGCCTACGTGCCGCAATGGTAGAATGGGGATCGAGGGCATCAGTAAATGCCTAGATCGTTTTCTTATATCTAATTCCCTGATACCCTCGTTGGGGGTCTTCAAGTCTTGGACCAATTGCATGGACCTCTCGGATCATTTCCCTATTTGTCTAGAATGGGGTAATCTTAAAGGGCCTTTTGATTATCCCTTCAAGTTTAATCGTGCTTGGCCTGATGACTCCGATTTCATCGACTGGTTTAAAAGCCGGTGGCCCTCATCTTTCAAAGCTGATTCTCTTTCCAATATAGAGTATCTTTGCCTTACCTTGAGTAAGCTTAAACAGGCTACTAAATTTTGGACGAAGGACAAACTGGCTAGTTTAGATATCGAATCCACAAATCTGTAGATTGCCATTGAATCTATTCTCGCAGGTCCTTCAAAGGGCATTCTCACTCTGGAACAAAGTACTCATCTGTCCCTACTTAATACTAGAAGGCTTAAAATCCTGGAACACCACCATCTTACCTGGCAGTTAAAAAGCAGATTCAAATGGGCTCTTTAGGGAGATGCTAATACAAAGTTTTTTCATGCTGTTGCATCGGGAAGAAGAAGGCATAATATGATCTGGTCTCTTGAAGACCATGAAGGCACTCAGATAGAGGATGAGATGGCTTTAAAGGAATTGGGTAAATCACACTTCTCCACTATTTCTAAAGATGACAACTCTACCAGTTTAGAACACCAACTGAAAGTGGTCTCCCTCTTCCCTAGACTGATCCCTAGTGAGCACTCCTCCCTCCTCTCCCAGCTGGTCAGTCTTTTGGAAATTGAACTCTCTCTTAAGGCCTTCAAAAAATATCGTAGCCCTCGCCTGGATGGTTGGCCTGTAGAATTCTACTTGCACTTTTTTGATCTTCTGAGTCCTACCCTTTTAAAGACCATCAACCAGACTAGGATCACAGGCTATATTCCCCCCTCTTTAAACTCCACTTTCATAGCTCTGATCCCTAAAAAGGACAAGCCTCAGACTTTTGATGATTTTAGACCCATCTTGTTATGCAACCTCCTCTACAAACTTACTGCTAAAATTATAGCTGGGAGACTTAAGCCTTTCTTGGACTCGGGCATCTCACAGGAACAATTTGGGTTCCTTAAAGATCGTCAAATTTCTGAGCCTATCAGCATTGTGCAAGAGGTCCTCCACTCTGTCAAAACTAAGAATCATTGTGCTTTTGTCCTCAAATTGGACCTTTCCAAGGCATTTGACCAGGTGGATTTGACATATGTCAAATTGATTTTGATTCAAATCGGTGTCCCCCTCCTCATTGTTAATTGGATTATGGGCTGTCTCTCTTCTGTCAATTTTGCGGTCTTGATCAATGGGACCCCTTCACCTTTTTTCACTGCCTCTAGGGGAATTCAACAAGGATGTCCTTTATCCCCCCTCCTCTTCATCCTTTTCATAGAAGGTCTTAGTTTTCTCATCCGGGATGCTAGAGCCAAGGGTCTTATTCGGGGGATAAAAATCTCACCCTCTCTCACTCTTTCTCATCTCCTCTTTGCGGATGATGTGATTCTGATGGGCTCGGGTACCCTCCTCGACTGGTCTACTTTTGAGGTCATCCTTGAGACCTTCTGCAAAGCCTCAGGAATGAAAATCAACATTGAGAAATCCTGTCTTCTCTACTGCAATTTTGGGTCTTATTCGGGGGATAAAAATCTCACCTTCTCTCACTCTTTCTCATCTCCTCTTTGTGGATGATGTGATTTTGATGGGCTCAGGTACCCTCCTCGACTGGTCTGCTTTTGAGGTCATCCTTAAGACCTTCTGCAAAGCCTCAGGAATGAAAATCAACATTGAGAAATCCTGTCTTCTCTACTGCAATTTTGATACTGAATGTCAAAATGTCTTTACAAATGCTCTGCCTTACAGAGTGCTGCCCCTTCAATCTGGTTTCTCCTACCTGGGTTTTTACCTGAAACCTCTTGGCTATAAATTAAATGATTGGCTTTGGATTCTTCAAAAAGTGGAAAAAAGGATCAGTCACTGGACATACCATTACCTCTCACTCGGGGGAAGATTAGTCCTTGTACAGTCTGTTTTGTCAATTATCCTTGTTTACTGGATGGGACTTGCTCCAATCCCAGTCTCTATTCTGCAGAAGCTAAGAAGAATCATGTTTAACTTCCTTTGGGGTTCCTCTGACAGTAAAAGAAGGTACCATTTGGCCAACTAGAGAGACCTTTCATGGCCCAAGAAGTTTGGGGGATGGGGGATAAAAAACCTCCATTGGTTTAATCTGTCTCTGTGTCTCAAAACCTTTTGGAGGGTTCTCCATTAAAACGGACTGTGGTTTCAAGTTCTCCATGCAAAATATTTAAACTGTTCTTCGGTGGTTGATTGGCTCAGAAGGAAAAGGTTTAGCACTCGGGATGCCTCTATTATATGGAGAGGGTTTTTACAGTCCCTTCCATGGATGGGTGCTCATTTATCTTGGCAGGTAGGAGATGGTAAAAATGTTCTCCTCGGCATAGACCCTATAATTGGTCTTCACTCCTCTTTCAGCCTGCCGGAGGACTTAAGAACATATCTTGAAGACATGAATATCTCCACCCTTGAGCAGGCCCGGAATACTCTTCAGCACGCACAAAATTACTGGCTAACTGCAGAGGAGTTAGATCTCGGGGGTCTTTATAAGTCATTGTGGATGGATTTTATTGAAGGACTCACGGGTGCTGGTATTCAGATCAATGATCAATCTGATGTTCTTATCTGGACTTATAAAAAGAACACAGGCTCTTTATTTGCTAAAGACGCATACGACAACATTGTAAACTCATGCCTACACTCGATTGCAAATCTGGTTGATTCCTTTCTATGGTCTTTAACTCTGCCTACTAAAATATCTTGTTTCATTTGGATCTCTCTTAGGAATAAGATCCTCACCTGGGAGAACCTACAGAAAAAAGGTGTCTGTGGCCCTGGTATTTGTGTATTGTGCTCTGCTGATGAAGAGACAGTTGAGCATCTTTTTATCAGGTGTAAAATATGGAAAATGGTCATAGAACAGGTTCGTGACATTCTTAATCTCGCAGCTT
Source organism: Pseudotsuga menziesii (assembly GCA_001517045.1). NCBI lineage: Eukaryota > Viridiplantae > Streptophyta > Pinopsida > Pinales > Pinaceae > Pseudotsuga > Pseudotsuga menziesii. The sequence goes on along the minus strand of LPNX010860954.1, from coordinate 77,059 downwards.
TATCTCCCAATGCATCTCTGGGAGAAATGATCAGAGGATGGATAGGGAATTCGCCCAAAAACTCACAATTCTCTACGCTCCCTTTCCATATGATGTGGATCTTTTGGAAGGTCCGTAACTGGGCCATTTTTTATGGGAAAAAAAGGAATACATACAGTATGATTCAGCAGATTATCTCTACTGTTCATGCGGCCCCGAAGCTATCAGTTTCCAAATATAAAAAAATAAGAATCATTGGGCCAGCCCCCTGCATGAATTACCCCTGTGTTTTTATGGATGGAGCTTCAAACTGTATGATAGCTGGAGTGGGTTATTGTATTTATATCAATGAGGTGCATTTCTTGGAGTTCTCGCTGGGGGTTGGACATGGCACCAGCACAAAAGCAGAACTGCTCAGTTTATGGGCACTTCTTTTCTCCTCCCAAATGATGGGGATCCCCCTCGCTCATGTATATGGTGATTATCAAGTGATCATCAATTGGGCGATGGGATCGACTGCTCTCTCCCCACCTAACCTTTTCCATTGGTGCAGGGAGACAAAAAAGCTCATTGCTAGCTTTAAGGAATTGTCCTTCTCCCACATCTACCGAGAGCACAATCGGAAAGTTGACCGCCTCTCCAAAACTGCGCTCTCTTATCCTTAGGGTAAAGGCTGTTTTAAGGAATATTTTGAGAACCATTTGGTTTCTCAAGATGATTTTCAGCTCTACTAAGCAGGGTAAAGAGGTGTTTCTTCCCCCTTATATTTGTTCCAGGTTATTAGAGTATCCTCTTTTGGATTGTTGTTTCAGATCCTCTTGGTGCTTGGTAGATGTGGATGTATGGATAGTCCCCTTCCTTATGATGAGACATTTTTCTGATGGGATCGCATCCTTTGTTGTTAAGCCTTTCCCCCTGGCTAAACTCCTCGGCAGCTTGTTGGTGAATGTAACCCGCTAAAGGGGAGAATTGTAAAAATGTCCTTTGATTCTTAATGAGAATAACAAGGCAGGCTTTTTTCTTTCTGAAAACAAACATCTCAAGGTTTATTACTAGGGTTACCATTGGAATATTGGAGCAAAGACATTCTCAAGTGGTAATATTTATTGTATTACAAGACATGTTGTGGAAAGGGGTTCTAGTTTAAGTGGATATTAAGGATGGAAATTGAAATAGTAAGAAGGGATTCTGTTTTGATTCAACAATTGGATTTATGGAGGTTCCTGCTTAGATGTGTAAAATTCCATGCAAAAGGATACTTTTGGAATCACTGTGTAATTAAGATATCAACTTGGCTAGGGGCCTGTAAGTTTCGGCTAAGGAAAAAGGAAACAACTACCCAATTGAAGTGGTTGAAAAGTAAAAAGAAGTGCACTCTCCTATGGGATTGATACTACATAAGGAAGTGTCGAGCGAGGAGACTCTGAGTATCATGGCATACTCTAAAAATAAGGTAATAATTTTGTCTCTATATGAAATTTTTGTTCTACGGATAATAAGTAAATCCATCTAGAGATTCAACATATCCTAGAAAGAGTTTTAGAACCTCCTCTGAATTTCATAATTCGTCGCAATTAATTAAACATAATTTTCATCTCTTTCAACTTTAATACTCTACTGGTCATTGCGTTAAACTTTTGTTTAACTTTAACGCTCTGTTGGTCACTGCTTTAAAGTTGATTATTGAGATGTTTCAACAAATGCCATGTACAGAAAAATAGAAGATAATGTTACTAAAGAATCATAACAATTATTTGGATCAACATTATACTCAGATACTTTTAAGTTTGATCTTGTCACTGAAGGGACAAGTCAATCTGGGTAAAAAAATTGTGTACCTTGACAGAGGGTTCAGGTAGAAGTAAACAGACCTCAGTTCTTCAATCAAATTTGAAGCACGGTTATACACACTATCATGCTGTAGATAAAGACTTACACAACCCAGTGAAGGTAGATTATGTTGAGTAGGAATGAAGTCACACATGTGTAAATAAAACCACACTAGGATAGAGACCACGAGTAATAGAGATAACACTCGTGTAAATACGCATGTGGGTTCACGCTCACAGTCTACAATCATGCAGATGGTGAAGTGCATGCAGGTGGAGATTACACAAACAGTCACATAGAGGTGTGAGCAAGGTAATCCATGCAATGGAAGAACCCGCAAAGTGTGAGTAAGGTGAGCCACTCATAGGAAGAACACGTAGAGCATGAGAAAAGTGAACCACTCACAGGAAGAACATGCAGAGAGTGAGTAAGGTGAGACCCAGTCCCAGTCACAGTCAGCTGCAACAGAAGATATGTAGGTCATAAAGAACGAAGGGTCCTAGAGAAAAAATGAGGAGCTAGCCCATTCATGGAGTAAGTGTCGTGTGGGACAAAATAGAACAATCATGCACAAGAAGTATGCGAACGCTTGCATAGTCACGGTGTAGGAGCCGACAGTCACAATGGAAGATCCAGGAAGACCTGTCACGTTGAAGTAGGAGTCACTATAAGCACTAGTCACAAGTGGGAAAATAAAAAAAATACAGGGGAAGGGCACTCATGAACAAGAATTGATACTTCACTTGATGATGATACAACTGAAGAAAAACTTAACCTTATATAAGGTAGGTAAGATAAATAAAAAATCATCATAAAATACTTTAGGTGTAAAGGTAAAGCAATGAAAGGTCCAATGTTCATTATATAAAACCATAAAATAAATGTTAATGGTTTTATAATAAGGTCAAAAGGTAAAAGTTCCAACATAAAGTAAATAGTCCAAAAACCATAAGTGGTTCAAAGGTCCTTTAATAGAAGATAAAGTAACCATAACAATAATTGATCCAATGGTCCTTTAATCAAACCATAAGGTATATACATTTAGAATAAAATCCATAAAGTAGGAGTCATCATAATCAAAGGTACACACAAGTAAGAGTGTCAGGTCCAAGTAAGGTAAAGGACCAAATGTCAACCAAGAGGTTCACAACAACCCACATACCCACATGCTAATGTGAACCATAAAAGCTAGAAAAATGACTCCTTTAGGGATAACAAAACTAGTAAACTTTTCTCTCTCCCAAGGTACATTGTTTTATATATTTTGGCATCACTGTATAAGGGAAAGATCCAAACAAATGGTACAATCCTTAGGTCCTCAACACTACTCCTAAGAATTAGGAGTTAGGGACATCGTAAAGGGGTGCTTTGTCCCTTAAGGAGCAACCTAGAAATAACCGATTAGGAGAGGCGACATCACAAATTTAGCTAATTAATTACAAAGAACAAAAATATTGTAAAGATTTGGTCATTGAAGAACACCTGGACCTTCCTATTTATACCCATGCGCCAATCTAGAACCTTACAATTATCATCCGGTAAGAGTAAAGTGGAAGCCAATATTATGTAACAACACAAAATATTACCTATATCTACCAGAATCATAACAAAATACTAAATTAACATTCACTATCAAGCTAAAGAAATGGAAGTACTCAAGGGTTTCAAACGTGAGATTGAAGGTAGAAGAATCAAGGAGGTAGAGGAATCAAGGAGGTAGAGGAATCAAGGACAGAAAGAGAATGAAAGTACAAGAAACAACAGAATAGGAATGCACTTGGAGACTAACCCAAATGTAGACTAAGAAAGAACTAAGCAGAAAGCCGAGTGAATCAGATATTGAAAATAAGCCCAACAAACTACATGAACATGAAGCAGGAAGAAATTCAATTGGACCTCTAGTAAGAGAGATCAACTATCTAGAAGGAAGAAAACTGTTTGATGAGACACAAAACCAACAAGATGACGCAGGAGGAAACTATTTTAGACCACAAGTACTCACGGTGTTTAATGGTCTTGAAGGAAGCAAACAGATTGATGAGATGCAAGTTGGCAAAACATGTAGAGGCTCAAATTATCTACCAATAGGCATGCAAGAAAATGTATGCAAATAAATACAGCAAGCCATAGATGTTAGTTTCTCAGAAGTTACCACATCAGACAAAGTTTCATATGCTCCACAAGTAGGGATAAATTCTAACAATTCACATATGTGCAAACCTAGAAAAAAAAGCGATGACAAAAAACTCTCAAACTTCTAGAATATGAAGCAGACGGTAATATTATTGAGGCACAAATAATCATAAAGATTAATGGCCCAGAAGCAAGCATACACTTTTATGAGCCACAAATAGGAAAATTAGGTAGAGGCTTAGATGATCCACAAGTAGGCATGCCAAAAAATGTATGCAACATCTTACGGGAATCTTTAAATTTGAATGGATTGAAAGATGGAAAAATAGAGAAATTGTCTTATGCTTCTCAAATAGGGAGAAATTCCAACAATACATGAGTGTGTAAATATGGAGAAAATGCTAATGGAAAAAATTCCAACATACTATTGCAAGATAAAGTACACAGAAAATTTATTCATCCACGTCTAATTGGAAACCTCAATGGTTCACCAGGAGGCAGACAATTTGATGAGATGCATTCAGATAAGCTGGGAAGAGTCTTAGATGATCTATTGATATGCATGCTAGTAAATGTAAGCATTACATGAAAGGACATGACAATACACAGGACTTTTCGATACTCGATTCTCATCATCCTGTCAAAGAAGAAAAGAAAATGGTAAAACTGGGTGAACTATGTAATGTCCCAAATTTTTCATTGGGTCACAATGGCCAAATCACATTTTCCATATTCATGAAAGTTGTCAAAGGGATGCTAAAAGTCAAATAATTGTCAAGGAGGAAAACCACTAGTTTCCTAGGTTGGGGGTTGAAGCTTTGAGATTTGGAATAAGGGGGATAATAAATGATGTTTAGACATTATAAGGGGATAAATATTTAATAATTTAGCTTATTAAATAAATACAAGAGAAAATGGAAGTGGCAATGGAGCATGAAGACACATGTAGACTATGGGGCCCAAACTAGCTGGAATTCCTATGTTAAATGGTATCTTTCTCTTGCAAATTTGAATATATGTGAAGCCTAATGTTTTTGGATGGATTATAAAGTTAATATACTTGTCCATATACTTCATAGGTCTAATTTGGGATGAATTGTAACTTACATGGGAGAGGAAGAGCCAAATGGGAGTTTCATGGACACTTGGCTAGATTCCCCTTACATTTATGACATCTATGACACCAATGATGGAGATTCTATGAAACTCATGACACAAGTCAGATATGAAGGATGACATACTGACATAATGACATGTCAGGACTAAATAGAGCATCTTATAGGTCGAATTTAGGAGTTGGAGAAGGCCAAGAGGCTCCTACTCAAATTTGGGAGAAGAAGGAAGGTGAAGAGAGAGGCCACATGGCATAGCATGAGCAACCACACCAATTCAACTTTGATTTGGTTTATGGATGGATTTTAAACCTTATAATACTAATAATTTTTATAAAATATAGGGATCATCCATGAGAAGAACCTTTTTCTCATTTGTGAATTGTGAGAGTTAGTGGATGACTAGTTTTCTTGCTTAAGCCAATTTCGAGGGTGAAAGATTCCCATCCTAGTTGGTGTTTGGAAAGGCCACTCAAGTATTTCATGGAGATTTAATGGAGTCTTATTTTTAGGTGTAATATATAGGAAATCATTTGTATTATTCTATTGCATCACTCTCTCTCAACTATTTCCAGTTTTCACACCATATTCATGCCAATGGAGGGATTGTGATTTGGGTGAGATATTGATATGTTTTGAGAAGATTATAATTCCCATTATATTATTTTATGATGTATATGATATGTATTTCATTTTTATAATACTCTCAGGTAGAAATACCCAAAATAATTCATGTAAAAATGTTGAACAATGAAGAAACAGTGCCATTTCCCCAATACCTTGTTGTAAACTCTTGCAATCTTGATGGAATCAAATATATGTGTGCAAAATTGATGATATATGAATGAATGAAATTTAATTAAAGTATATTATGGGTTTCATGGTCTTTAACTTAGAATTTGTGGCCATTGGGTCGAATTTCATAGCATTTGGGGCAAACTACATCTCATTTCCCAGGGGTCCAAAACTAGTTTTTTATATCTGATTGAAGGAAGTGATAACAAACATGGTAGTTTGATTGGTTCTGCATATGAGTCTCTGATAATGTATTCTACACATCCCCCACTTCAATTTGATAATTTTAGTGATTTTAGTACATTTGGGAAGCCATTCCAACAATTACCCGGGAGGGATTTGAGCCCCAAAATTGCTAGTAAATTCATCTATCTTATTCAGAATTTGATATAGACTTGTAGAACTGATTGGAGGACCATAATAGATCCATGAAAATAATAATTAAGTTATTATATCAGTCATAAACCTTCTCTGAATATTTGGGAACAATTGGGCTGATTTGGGGACCAAGACACTAAAACTAGTCAAGAGCCAAAATTGTGAAAAAATTGAAAAATTGGGCATTTTAATAAAATTCCAAAAAGGGGACATTACAAACTATGTGTACCAGACTCAGAAAGGAAGTAGTACCTAAATTCACTTCAATCTTGTTCCAAAAATATGAAACAAATACAACCAAACAAATCCCTCAACAGAAAAATAGAGAAAGATACACTAGGCACTTCAACTTACCTAGGCAAACTGTACTTTTAACATCGACACAGGATTTTGGCATTAAACCAATATTTTGAGAATTGTAGCGAACTATTTTTCTTCTATTATATGCAACAAATTCCATTCCACCCAAGAACCATTAAATTGTCTCTTAGTATAAAGTATGTAATATTTTCCGCATTATTCTAATCATTTACCTGGAGTTCATATAAACCCATGGCACATATATGTGTTAGGGAAAAGGATGGTATGATCTAGATAGTGGGTCTAAGGCTAGAGATGCGATCCATCACAATTGTAGTGGTGCAGATAGAGGGGACATGGATAGGATATTAAGAGGTCTGATGTTTGTCATAGAGAGTTACTAGCTAGGGTACATCATGGATGGGCCCATATGTTACTGACAACCATGCAGTGATAATTGGCCTATTGTTGTAGGATGATAGGAGGTAACTTTGAATTTGGGAATCCGTTATATGCCTTCTTCTTTTATAATATTTTTACTCTGTGACCCCATGTATGAATTATGAATTCCCTACCAAGTTTAGTATGCATCGGTGGGGACAATTATTGAAGTGAGTGGGAGGTGGTGTAGTGAGCAATGTGTTTCAACCGAAGTTATTTACTCATTGGGATCAACTACCAATTCAGTTCAAGGACTACCCCTATGAGGGGATCAACTACCATGGGGATCCCAAGAATTGGTTTTGTCCTAACATGAGTTAAATACTTACCTTTACTAGCGATGACTTTGAAAATCATTGATTCAAAATCAAGTGAGTACTTGCTTATCGAAGGAAAAAAACAAGATATCCTTATTAGTACTTAGAGCTCTATAAATCATCAAAATAAATAAATAAAATGATGGAATTTTTTTCTAAATTGTTAAACAAGCAACTCAATGCTCCACTTTTCCAATACAATAACTCCATGCATAGTTTTTATTTAAGTTGGCTCATCAATAAGCATAACTAACAAATTTAGAACCCCATGATACTCCATCCTACGAATCTCCTCAATTGGTTGTACATGTCATTAAAAAAAAAAGAGGATTCATTTTTTCTTTTTTGGGAAGATCACTAATTTTGGCTTCAACATTCACTACACTTAGTTTCTCAAATATCTTAACCATACCAACACCATCCCCTCGACCCGAACTAATAAAAAACATAGTAAAAATTGTCAATGTGTATCTATTGTAACGTGAAGTGGAATATTTAGATAATCCTTTGGACTCATAAAGGACAAATCCTAGAGCCTTCAAATTTAGGTTAACAGCTGAATGGAGGGTGCATCAATTCTACAACATATGTGACACATGATTTCCAAACATCTAAGAATTTTCACCAGAATAGGACATAATATCATAATTTTGTATTCAAATCCAAATGACCTCCAAATTCCATAGCTTCATCAACATATGAAATGTGACCCCCATCTAAAAGTTGATTTACCATTTTCACAAGAAAATCAACACATGCTCAACACTTGATAATGAATACGTATGAGCTCAAAATATTTCAAGCCCACTGAAGCCTAAACTTTCTAGCAGGCCCAAACCCAAACCAAAGGAGGATAAAATATTTAAGAAATAACCAACTGATTGCATGGTTTGATGGAAAACACAAGGATTTCAAACATAATGGGAACCCATTATTTTGATATGAGCACACTTTATACTAGAAATTCTTGGTGTAAATATAATTTCAGCACACTTTGGTGCTATCTAGGTCTATCATGCACATTACATGTTGAACTCCCCCATCTACAAAGATTGAACACCTAACTATACCTATAGTGAAATATGGAAAGGATACACTTTGTTTTTTTAATTAAAGATCATAGAGTTTCCTAAACATAATTTCAACAATCAAATAAATATATTACCGCCATACAAATATCATATATTTTATTGAGGCACAAGATTGGACCTATTAAAAAAAGTGTACTCCATATTTACCTAGATATAGGCAGTCTTTGCCTCAATGCATCAAATCCATACTTATATAAACATATGTTAGGTATGGAATCTACTACCTTCCAAGTCAAAATCCATCGACTTACCAGTTCATAAAAGGGAGAACCCTATAATGTGTATCCACTCACACAACCAAATTTACCAATGCATTTTGGTAGAAACTTGAACCTTATTCAAGATATCAAGGATACTAAAGAGGAATGGGAGCTATAGTTCAATCTAATGTTAGAGGATTGTTAGAGAATAAATAAAGTTTGTGAAAGATATTTCATAACACCACAATCAAATTAGAGCAACCATTCAACAATGAGTAGGTACTAAGGATGATAGAACAAGTCTCCAAGGCTCCAAAATTATCTAGGCTTTAGACCACTTTATGTATTGATCCCTCTCAAACAACTTTATTTCTGAGATTTTAACATCTTACAGTTTTTTGGTATTTTCCAGTGACTACAATTATTTCTTATTTCAAAATGTATCAACCTTTTTACAATATCTCCACTAGCATGCAATCGAAGTTGTAGATTGGATGCTTGGAAGAGAATCCACACATGGATTATATGTAACTATAACAAGGTTTGATAATTATTTAAGTTCATAAGTATTGTAGATAGAAATCATCTTTCCAAATCTATAAACTAGAACAAATGCCTCAAAACATTAAAAAGTACTAATCATGGAGTTTTCATTTTAAAATTTCCCATTTTAGGAAAGATGTAATACTTTCTCCTCACCTACATCTACAATGATTTATGCTCGCCTCCTAGAATGTATGTTGTCTCCCAATGATAAAAGTTACTCAAAATAACAGTTCTCTCAATTTAAGGAGGGAAGAACTATATGTTATAGTGGATGCATAAACCAAAACATGGAGAAAAAACTCCCATGTTGAAAATGCATGTAACATAATGGCCTTCAAGAAAAAAACTTTAAAATTCTTCAATGAGTAGCTTTGATTGGTGCAATATTTTCATTGTTAAAGGGGGCTACACTTGTAGGTAAATCAAGGGTAATGATATATTCCTAACCCGAAATGTGCTAACGGGGTTTCAGGAGCGTTTCCTCGCAAACTTTGTTCCATTGGCATGGGAAAAACCCCAACAAAAATTGCCTTGTATTACGAGATAGGCATTGATTGATGGACGAAAGGATGTCCAACTTAGTGACGGAGTGAGATGGCCAAATTCCTTTGGACGGATATGGAGCTCAGTCAAACCTGACGAATTAAAAGCACATAACAACATTTTACCAGGAAGGGAAGATGGATTCAAGGAACAAGGTTTCACTTCCGAAGTGTGTTCTTAATGAATAGGAAAATTCACATACATAAGTCACATAGAGATATAAGAGATAAAACCAGGAAAAACATTAGTTTTTTTTAGACAAGGGTAAAGTATAAAACCATTGCTAAAAAATATTCTTATTAATTTCAAACATTAATGGTTGATGATGTTTTCTTCATCTGGATTTCAAAAAGTTTAAAACTCCACATGCATGTATTTTTGATAGTTAACTAAATCAAAATACTAATTAAACAAAAGGTTGTAGAATCTATAGAAAAAGAGTATTTGTAGATTCTTAGGATTTGGTTGCTGAAAAGCATACCTGGTGGTTTTTTTTCCAAAATATTCAAAAAGGGATATACAATAAAATCAAGGGTTTCTTCTTTCTAGGATATAATTTTTTTATATATATACAATGAAAGAAAGGGTTTCTTCTTTATAGAATAGAAAAATTATTTTTTCTTAACAAATAAAGAAGAAAAAGAAAGGCTTGCATGTTTATTATTACCATCATTTAAATATCTTATATTAACTAGAGTTTTAAACAAAAGCTTAATCAAAGGATGATCAAATTTTTGGTTTCCATAAAAATGTTGCTTCCTAAGACAACCCTATAACATATGGATGTGGCCAATCACAGAATCCTTGAGAAGAATCAAGTTGGAAAAAAAAACCAAGGCCAATGGGAATGCGCCCTTACCTCAAAGAAATCCTCTCGGATATGTTTATACATGCAAATTTGAACCTCTGTTTGAAAATTGCCTTTGATTTCATGAAATTCTTACCAATTCTATCTTTGAACTTCTCAAAATTCCCCTATATTAGCACTCCAATTATCCTACATGAGGTTTGTTTCTTGGTAACCTTCGATAGCCCTGTTTAACTCCATGCATCTAGCCATCACAAATTTGGCATATCAATAACTCTACATTAATTACAAAGAAATAAATAATTGATCAAAATAAGAGGTGGCAAGTTCGAACCAGACTGTACCTCTGACAGAATAGCATTTTCAGAAGAAATTTCACAAACTTTCTTGGGTTTTTCTTCAACTTGTTCTATCTCAATACAAAGAGAAATCTCACTTTTCCTTTCATCGGCTCCTTCAATTACTCTTTTCAATTTGGAAGAGGAAATGTGGTAACGGGGTTTCAGGAGCTTTGCCTCGCAGACTCTGTTCCATTAACATAGGAAAAACCAGAAGGGGAGGGTATTGGAAGGGAATTAGGAGGGTTCATACCAAATTTATAATAAAGGGGAGAGTAAACCATACCAATAGTTCCATCACTAGTTAGGATATTTAGATTAACACTATTGAGCATATCAATAGGAATCGTACCTTTTCATAAAATTGCACCCATAAGTGCGCCTAGCTAGGGCACAACTACTGAAGGTGAAATAGCCTCTGCAAACAAACAACTAATTAACTATGAATGTATCATCCCTAAATCCCAAGACATGCAGATTATGCTTATTTCGTCACCTCCTAGACTCTGTGATGGATGGCCTACAAAAACCCCAACAAAAACTGCGTCGCCTCGTAGACGGATGGCCAATTTAGTGACAGAATGAGACGGCCAACTTCCTTTGGACAGGTTAAAACCACATAACAATGTTTTACTGGGAAGCGAGGATGGATGCAAGGAACAAGGTTTCAAAAGTGTGTTTGACGCATGTCCCGCCCAAGGTTTCATCAATGACAGACATAGACTAGCAGGGCTGGTATGTGGTTTATATAAAAACTAAACTCTCAGTTGAGAGATTAAAAGGAATCTAAACTCTCAGCTAAGAGATGTGTTCGAAAGTTTCATACCAACAATTGGGCCATACTCTCGAACGAGAAATTTAATTATTCTCGACCGAAAATTTGTCTAACCATACCTAAACTCTTGGACAAGAAAATGTTAAGCTTAGTTAAACTTTCGGTCGAAAACTATTACAACTCTCGGCTGAGAAAAAATGTTGACTTTTGTCTCAGCCGAGAAATTGAAAATTATAACCCAAAAACACCCCATTCTCAAAAAAATGTATCGCACCTTCTTGTTTTCACCCATATGCATTATTTGAAACACATCACCAACTACATGATATTATTTCCATAAATAATATGAAAATTGTCCAAAATTAATATACAAAATTGTTTTTACATTAATTTGTTGAAGTTGTCAAATTATACAAATCACTAAATGAATTGTTGTCTCTATAATATGAAGGTTGGGAAAGGTTCTCAAATATTACCTCTCAAGAAATACTTGGTTGGTGGACTTAGGTATGGAAAATAAAAAATATTTATTTGAATGTGTAAGGTGATAAGGAAACTGAATGGACATAATATATATCACTACTTAAACATTAATTTCTAGTAAATCCAATCAAGAAGGACTCAAATAAAATAGTCTAGTACTAAGGAAACATGAATTCTAATAGCTAATCAGGATATGAACTTAAGACCGATGGACACTTCAAGGAGAAAAAAATAAAGTGTGGGAAGTTGAGATGGAAGTTAGAAGCTCCCTTGAAAACATTAATATTTCTTTGGTAATCCCTATCTAACAAAATTCTTACTTGGGACAATTCTCAAAAAAAAAATTGGAATGGATCTTGAGCAAAGATAATAATAAACTAGTGGATTATTTATTTACATCACATTTCCCTTATCAATTTGTGTGTGAAAAGAAGTATTGTACTTACTAGAGAGTTCAAAGAGTTCAATCCCTTGGCATAAAGACTCTCTCATATTTCTTTAAATAATTGATCAATGAAGCTTCTACAACAATTCACATAGCCCTACCTTGTTATGTGCTTTTGGGGGTCGTGGCTGGCCAGAACTAAGATTATATTTGAAGGGCATGGCTTGTCTATTGGTTAGGATACTCATAGCATTAGAATTTCTTATCGTGAATGTTCGAATGAACCAAAGAAAAAGGCATGAAGCATTTAAAAAAAATCATCATAGATTTTTATTTCCCTCGACGTTTTTTATGTCATGATTGTTAAGAAAGTCCATATATAAACATAGTAGGAGGCATAAATTTTCTAAATAACCATCACGACTTTCATTTAAAGTAAAATGCAAGCTTAAATACTAACATTAAAGCATAATTTTATTCACTATTCTTCTTAATAAAAACAACTAAAAACAAAGAATTCAAGAAACAAGACGTTTTTAGAGATTTCAAAACTATCACAAATTTCACTCATAACCCATCACTTTAATTTTGTGTCCATAAGTCACATCTACAAAATGCCATTTTGATTTTATAATCCATTCACTATAAAAAGTGAAATTGTTTTTATCTCATCTAGTGACATCTACAAAAAGTTCAACTCAAAAACAAAGAATACTTCTACAAGTCATGCCTTTTGTTTCAAAAATTAATTTTGATCTTTCAAGAATAAGAAGAATTATTTATTCTTTATTTCTCTCTACATTTTCCGTTGATGTTTAAAATTCATGAATGAAGGGCACGTAGATCCAATCTATGAAAGATGATTATAGTATATACACCCTAATAACTCACCAATGAAAGATGATTATACTATATACGCCAATGAATATTTTTATTTTAAATTTGAAATATCAAATAAATAAATAAATAAAGTAAAAATTATTGAAAAAATATGAAAATGAATAAAAGTTAAAAATGATAATTTTTTTATTATTAAAATGAGTTGAAATATTTCCATTATATCATTTACGTTTTATTTTTCTTTAAATGATTTTATATTAAACCATATACAATAATCTAGACATAACATGTTGAGCTCCACTTAATATTTATTATTATTTTTTTGCCTAAATATTATATTTCTCCAACAAATAGATTTATCTCACAATTATATTTGTGTATTAAATTTAATTCATTATATTTATGTTTTTAAAATAAATATATATTATTTTATTTTATAGTTATAAAATAAGATTTGATTTACTTTTATTTTTTAATTGCGCACTCTACAACCCAAGAGGGACTCACAAAATAATAAAAATTAAAAATTTTAATTATTCGCCAAAATAAATGTGCACCACAAAAACAAGTTAATGTTCCTAGCTAACAAGAGAATAAAAAAATAAAATTATTGGCTAAAAAACTGTCCATAAAACAAACACAATATGGGGGAGATGTTGTAATGTTCCTATCTAACAAAATAATAAAAAATAAAAAAATTGAATTATCCTAAAAAAATGTGTGCAATGCCTCCTCAACAAACCATGGTTTTATTGTACATGCTTTAAGAGGGCCTTACAAATGGTTTTAAAAACATGTGGAAGGCCTCCTAAACAACCCACATAAACAACCCATGGTTTTATTGTACATGACTTAGGAGAGCCTTGCAAATGGTTTTAAAACCATGTGCAAGGCCTCCTAAACAATCCATGATTTTAGGAGGGCCTTGCACATGGTTTTAAAACCATGTAGGGGGCAGATGTTGTAATGTTAGTTTGAATCAAATCAATGGCTATATATAGGACACACCAAAGATAGCTCCTCTATTGCAATACTTAAGAAGATGTTTGCACCTTGAGATATTTGATCCCTCTCCATGCTTGATAGAGCCTATTTACTAAATTATTTTAGTTTTACATCAATAAAAAATAATATCTCATATTTTCAAGATTAACCCAAGTGCAACAAGTGTATAGCCTAGATTCATTTAAATGCATTTTGATTAAGACTTAAATGGGGTTATTTAAATGATTAGGTGGAAGAATATGCCTACTAAGCTTTTTGTTTCTTCAAATGATGGTTTAAATTTATTTTAAAGTCTGCGTAGCTTCAAAAATGAGTGTGACCTATAGTGTTCACCAACAAGGTGCATAGGTAGTTTAGATTACATTTTTTTTGCGAGCATGGCATGTTACTAATAGCCATTTAGATATAATTTGAGATTTTGGGTTTCCTTAAGCATATTGAAACAAGAATAACCAAAACTCTTAAAAGTATTATTTGAGATTTTAGACTTTCTTAAACAGATTAACAAAATTAACCCAAACTATTAAAAATGTACATCTAAGATTCATTTCATAATTTTCATATAGTGTTATACTTAGATTGAATTATACTTAAATTTAAATAAACTTCAATTAAAAAGTAATTAAAGTAGTCTCTATGAATTGAACAACGTTGTCAAAACAACCCACATGTTGGTGAAACAGTGAAAAGTCCTTAAGATTTTCAAGTATTTAATAATGTAATTTCCTTTCACATTATGAAAAAAATACTATTTGGAAAAAACTTGCACAATCTCCAACGTCCAACTATGTATCCGTGTAAGATTTGCAACGTTAACTATGTATACATGTAAGCGACTAAATTTATTTCAACATACTTCATTTTCCACGTATGTCTGACGATACAGAACTTCTTCACATACCTTCTTAACTTATTACCAGTTTCTCATTAAAACTATGCTTAAACCCTACAGCCCTAAAACTATAGATTTTTTTATTTCCACTGGTTCATTCATGTCATCTAGGAGCTGCCAATTGAAGCAGTGTAAGAGTTGCACCATAACGAACTCTACAATAAGCATTGTCAATTGTTGGCTGGGACGCCTGAGCTTAAAAAACATAGGGCTATAGATTTTTTTTATTTCCACTGGTTCATTCATGTCATCTAAGAGCTGCCAGGCTAAGTAGTGTAAGAGTTGCGCCATAACGAACTCTACAATAAGTATTGTCAATTGGTGTCCAGGACGCCTGAGCTTAAAAAACATGTAGGTTCGGTTCATCCAACGAACCAACAACGAAGTCAATGGATGAACGTTGTTGGTCCATTGGGTGGACCGGACGTACATGTTTGTTAAGGATGGCTGTCCAGGACATCCTCTTTGGCCTGATCCAAACGGAATCCACTCAAAGTTTTGCACTTTTGCATCTAGGAACCCTGATGCTTCCATGAATCTCTCCGGCTTGAAACTTTCAGCATCTTCCCACAACTTCGGGTTCCTTCCAATTGCCCATAAGTTCAACACAAGGCGACTTCCCCAGGGAATTTCATAGCCCAATATAGTGCAATCCTCCATAGATGAATGGGTAATGGAAAGCGGCCAGGGAGGGTGGAATCTAAGCGTTTCTTTCACCGTAGCTTGTAAAATGAATGAGAGAAGGAATATCAGATTCTTGTACCATACGGTCTAGTCCAACAACGCGTTCCAGCTCGTCCTGAAGCTTCTTCAACACTGGGGTGTTTCTCAGCACTTCAGACATTGTCCACTCTATGCTTGCAACCGACATGTCTGAGCCAGTCGACAACATATCCTTCAAACAAAAAAAATCCAAAACAATATCAAGATTATCACCGTAACATATTTGATTTAAGCCATTGACATGAAATTTAATTATAAGATAGAGATTATTCTATACATAGAGGATAAATTTTATATTGTCTGGCTTAATTTAGAACTGATCCATATCTTCTTTGTGACCAACAAATCTACAAAATGTACAAATTTGTAGGCTTGGATACCATCTTCGTGTCGATGTCCATGAACTTGAAAGATGCGACACCATGGAAAACTGCCTTGACATAGAGGATTTGAAGCTCCCGATAGGAAATAATTTCAAAAATTTGGGCATTGATCCTTATGGTGTCCCTCAGGTGGCCTCTGCATGACATTGAGTACACAGTATGTTCTCACAATGTTCCCTTCCTTTCTTAATATCTTATAATTAGATCATTAGTTTCGCCAGTTGTGATTGGATCTGATTCATGCCAACTCCAGTTTCATCAACATGTGAAGCTTCCAACTTCATTGCGATCTCCAGAACCTCGCTCTGTGTTGCAATCTTCTACTATATCAAGGGAATCCTAATATGCGGTACTAACGCCGCAATGAACCCCTCCTTGTGTTGTACATCACTTGATCCAAAACTGACTTTCGCCATTAGCATCTTAAATCGTTGATCAAAATCCCAGATTGATTCATTTGGGTATTGCGTGAACTCTTTTCAGTTCTTTGATATATTGCGACTCAGACTTGGGCTTCTGGAATTCTTCGATCAATACGTTTCTAATCTCTGCTAGATTTTCCGTTGGGTTCCCCATGGGAACTTGCATAAACTTCATGTACTAGTCCAATGTGCGACCTCGAAAATTTTTCGCCAACTGACCTTTCTTAATATCCTCATCTAGGACTTGCTTGACACTCAGGACTATTTTTCATAGAAACCAATTATGTTCAGGATCCTCAGCCTCGTTCCCATGAAACAGAGGAAACTTTACATCATCACCCATCATCTTGGGCCTTCTTCCCACATTCACTGATCCACTACTATTATTGTGTTGATGACACGTCGAGCAATTCGGTGTCGAGTTGATATTTCTTCCTGATTACGACGGAGTGCACGGAGGTGTGGGTACGTTGTTGCACTGGGTTTGTCTTTCCTCAGGCTCGGGTATAGCATGGTCATCTCCTTCGTCGTTGTAGGGTTTCTTAGTCCCTAGTGATATTCTCTCGTGGCTTCTTGTTTCGATCGCAGTAGGACTCTCCTCAGTCCTCTACATCTTCTCTTGCCGAAACCTTACCCCACTTTGAAGAAGATCACACTCTTCCTCAACTTGTCGAAACATGAAGTAGAGCTCTACTTGTTGGAGTTAATCTTCAATATACCCTTTTCAAAGATGAGCATTTTAATCCACAATTGCAAAGATAATATAAACCTACCTCTTGGTCCTTTGAAGAATTCCCTTTCGCGTCGCTATAAGACTTGACTCTGTCGACCACGAACTCAGTAATGTAGCCTTCCAATATATTTTCAAGCCACACTTTGAAAGCCCTTGATGCTCTATTGTCTATATCCTTCAGCTGCTGGATCAGCTCTGGGGTCCAGCAAGTAGGTTTGCCTCCTTGAAAATTTGTCTTTTGATAGGTCAGGTGCGTCAACCACACGTACATCGAAAACACGACAAAGAAGTATTCATGGATATTATAATAGATATGTCTTCCCATACACTCTTATGCCATTAATCTAGAATTTTGATTCTCTTCTACTATGAATTCTCGAGCCTTCTGATTGAACCAATCTTGAATCTTCGGTCTCCTTCTCCTCATACTATGGTCCCAACAACAGAACCATTTGTTGACACAGACCTATTGACATGGGTTCACACTATATCGACACCCCTAACTCAGCGATCCACCCTGAGCAGCGGCCCAGACAGGTTTTACCCTGTCCAGCAAGACCTGTGAGGCAGATGAAGTCTCCCCTGAGATGCTCGAGGGGGCACTGTTGGAACCACATTTTCATAATAAGGAGGGGTTTTGTGCATCTACTGGTTAGATCTTGCGACATTATACAGAGATCCAAGCATTGGTTTTACATCACTTATTCATTTCATAAACCATTAGACCACATCAATACATCAGATCACATCATTATGTTTACTCTTGAATAAATCAGTCAACATGAAATTATTCAAAACACATAAACATCGGATCATTCAGAAAGTAATAGACATATGGTGACATTGATTCATTCATATCACATCATATAACACAGAGAAAGTAGAAAGACACAAAACAAAGTGGTTCCATCAACATCTGTCATGTCATATTACTCTTCGCATCAACACAAGATCTCAAAATACATCATCAGGTCTTGAAGCAGACAACCCAAAACAACAGATACAATGTAATCCTCCACAATTACCATCAGACATAACATAACACATACGAAAACATCTCTTGATCTTGATCTAAGATGATCTTGATGACATACCTTCATCTCTTTTCTATTAAATTTCTACTTCTATTTATAGGCTTGTGCATTTTACAACATGGTTTCTCTTTAACTAACTTCTTAACTAATTCAAACCAAAAACTACAAAACCATGACCAAAACTACAAAATCGTGACCAAACCGACTCTTTGTCAACCTTTCCTCATTGCATGCCATCCTTGGTCTTGTGCATCTTCCTTGATCTTGCGCATCTTTTCTTTACAAAAAATGCTTGCCAACATTATTCATGGGTAATATTTAAACTTACTCATTCTTAATACCATAATAGTGTTGGTGTGCTTTGTTCTCGATCACTGGAGCTGACGCAGTGCACATAACATGTCGTCGATTAATGCTCTTGGTTGTAGTTACAGTTGGAAGCCCTTCAACATGATTTAAAGTGGAAAGCCTGTAGCAAGGGGAGTAGCTATAATTTATGGCTTTGTTCATCCAAGAGTGCCATGATATTCATGTATCTCTTCAAATTAACATCAGTTACCATTGAAGTAGGTCTATTTATTTTCCTCATTTATACTATCTTAACACCTAGTATAATTGGTTTTTATTATTTAATAATATTTTAACCATAGTTTTAAGCACGATGTCCTCATAATTAAATCAGAAATAAATTCCAGTCTCAGCACCAACATACGTATCAACATTATAAGCATGCCTTGCAGGTCACGCCAACCATTAAAATCAGAACTTTTCTTTCCACTTGGATAGGATTTTTGGAAGCCGAGGCTACCAGTTAATACTCCGTGGCGTCAATGTTTTCATGCCCTCCAGGTTGTTTCTATCCATCTTCTAATTTTAGTCAACTGCCAGCAATTGTCAATATGAATCTTCTGCACAATATACATGTGAATCTTCTGCACAATATACATGTGAATCTTCTGCACATTCTGCATGTGGATTCGAACTCACAACCAACAAACTCCTTATCGTGTGAACCATAAGTGATTTTTTTTGTTGAGTTGGTTTTCTCGAGTGGTCGAGGAGGAGACCACGTGAGGATGGATGGTTTGGATGGTGTACCATATGGATTGAGCCTTGGGACAAAATTTTCTACCAAATATTTTGGACATCACAATTCAATCATCATATACAAATTATTCGCAGGAAGGAGGTTGCTTATGCACGTTTTCCTAGCGGAGTCACCATTTTTGTTAGGGAGATAAACTTCCTATGGATTAGGGTGTACCACAACAGACTGAATTACACCAGAAATCAATCCATTCCAATATGCAAGAGAAATAAATGCATCTAACAGTAAGGGATATGAAGTGTACCTTATTTTGGACGGTTGATGTAGATCCCCGTTGAGCTTTTCCAACACATTCGTATTCACAATTTGCTCTCAACAACAACAAACAATGCAAGCATGATATATATCAAAGTGTTAGATCTACTCTAGCATATATAAACCATCATGTGTAAGTAAACAAATATGTATGATGGATACAATATTCATATTTATGCACATGTATTGGACATGAAATGGATATTTCTATTAATAAAACAGAGATACAATAGTGACAAACTATGTCAGAACTTCTCCAAACCAGAGAAATTGAGTCCTCCACTTGGGCATCCACCACTTTCATCCTCCATCTCACAATGGCAAGCTTACAAAGCAAAGGAAATCTTGGGAAGAGTAGCACTATGTGCTCCAAAGGGCCAAAGGGATGCAGACTCGAGCATAAACAAGTGAGGCAACAATGAACTATAGTTTCATTACTATCCAAATTCTCCTCCTGAATGTATTAAAGAGGCTCAATATATGACACTCCAAATAGGTAGTGGAGGGTCGAGTCTGAGCGTTCTTAAGGAATATGGAAGGCCAAGAGTCAAGTTATTGGTGACTCTATGAGGAAAACTACAAAAACTTTTGTCTTCACACACATTTGCTGATGTATGTGGGTTTTGGATCAAAAGATGCGTATACACGTGAGTATATCTTTACAAGTCAAGTATACACATACACATGTAATTTTTGGGGAATTTCTTGGAGAATCAAAGCATAATATGAAAAAATGGGGTTGAAAGAGTCTGCATAGGGACATGTAAGTCCATAAAGGTGTGATCTACCAAGTCTGGTAAAATCAGCTATAACAAGTGGCCTCTCCATTTAATGTTTTTATGACTTGTACATCTGAATTTAGACCATATGCCCCCTGAGATTCGGATCATTCTTCTCCCTTAGAAAATGATGGTCCCCATCATTTCATCCTAAAAAGAGGCCAATGATTACAATGTTCCAATTTCCAAAGAAGAGAAGGGTTTTCTGTGGTTAACCCATAACCATGGGTTTTGTGTAGTTGACACCTAACAGTGATTACAATACATAACTGTGGGTTTTGTGTGGTTGAACCATAACCATAATAGTGGGTTTTGTGTGGTTGAACCTTAACCATGATTACAATATGATTTAATAAAAGTCAAAAAATGGTCTTTGGTGCAGTTGATGTCTTGCTACAAATCCACTCATAGCTTCTGATGCAAGTGATGAAATTGAATTCCATTGAAGACCCATTTAAGATATTGAATAAAAATTTCCATCCATATAACATACTTTCTCTCTGGTGGTACAAGGAATGAGAAAATATTTGTTGAAGATCAGGGGATGCCCGTGCACTGTTTTTGCATACATATGTTCCTTCAATCAACGATATCTCTCAAAAGAAGAATCCAAATGAAAAATCGTGAAATACCCATTTTAGCTAATAGAAATATATTTCCAATGAGATATGATAGAGCCTTTGTTATTTTATTTAGATTATATGGTACTTTTTTGAAGTTGATGTACGTCAGGTCGCACTATGCACAGACATATGTTGCTTCAAACAAGCATATCTAACAAACCAGGAAGGTAAATAAAAAGAAAAAAATACCCATTTTAGATGACGAAAATATATTTCCAATGAGATATGGTAGAGAATTTGATATACTCTTTGGAGTCTATGGTACGTTTTTTAAGTTGTTGTACGTGAGGTCACATTGTGTACGAACATATGTTGCTTCAAACAAGCATATATCACAAACTAGAAAGGTAAATGAAAAACCAAAAAAATACCCATTTTAGATGACAGAAATATATTTCCAATGAGCTATGGAAGAGTCTTTGAAATTCTCTATGCAGGTTGCAATATCTTTTTGAAGTTTGTAGAGATGTGTTGACCTTCAATTTGTCTATCATGGTGTTTATATGATGGTCACACAAATATGGATGGGATGATATGGGGCTGGAATGGGGTAACCCAAGCTACAATAATCATGCAAAAAGGATTTTAATCCGTTCCATGGACATATGAGGATGAAATAATTCTTGATATGGGAGTTTAGATAGCCACAAAGGATGCCAAGGGTTTGTAGAGAAACATGGGATGTTGTAGAGATCATGGAACATTCTGCTGCAATTAAAATAGCTTGTAGTGCCCAAGGACCAAATGTGATGCTTGCAATGTATGGCCCAACAAATGGACTCCAAGTGTGCAAAAAGGAGATCGAAAATTCATGAAGATATTTGAACCTGAACTATACTCAAACCCTCATTCCCATGGATAGCGTACCTTTGATACCATTGATCTAGATCTTGGGGGATGAGACCCAGAAGGATTGTATGTTGAGAGAGGAGGAGAGCAAGCCTGCAAATTGTTATTAATGTATGCATAAAGTAACATAGAAAAACATAGAGTAAATATGCCACATGAAGGGGTGAGGCTCAAGAAGGGTTATTTGATCCTCACCTCTCAAACCATACTAAGAAAATTACTTAGAACCAATAACCCAATAACTCAATAGAGTAAGATGAATGTAGGATGCAAAAAATCCTTGAATACTTTATTGAGAAGGCATAGAGTATATTTCTAACATTATTAAAATTTTCCTTGGGGAAATACGATGGGTAAAACCATGGGTTGTGAAACACCATGGATGAGAGAGATAAAATGTGCCATTAAGACATACCATGGATGTTACAGAGAGAAATTCCTATGGCTTGGGGTACCACAACAGACAGCTTTGACTCCAGAAATCAATCTCTTCCAATATGCAATAGAAATAAAATGTCTAACACTAAAGGATCAGACCTCGCACCTTATTCCGGACGGTTGGATTAGATCCTCGTTGAGCTTTCCAGAAATCAATCTCTTCCAATATGCAATAGAAATAAAATTTCTAACACTAAAGGATCAGACCTTGTACCTTATTCCGGATGGTTGGAGTAGATCCCCGTTGAGCTTTCCAACTTCAGCTTGAATTGATAGATTACTTTCTCAACAACAAGTAAACAATACAAGCATTCTATATATCATGGTGTTAGATCTATTCTAGCATATATAATCAATAATGTAAAATCATTTGACATATTCCAATGGATATAATATTCATTCAAACACCCATTATTGGACAAGAAAAGATATTTCTATTAATATAAATCAGAGATTACAAGATAGATACAACCTCTGACGGCACATCTGCGAACCGGAGAAACTGAATCCCCCACTTGGGCCTCCACCACTTCAATCCTCCATCACTTAGATAGCAAGCTCACAAGCAAAAGGAAAGCTTGGGAAGAACACAAAAGTGATCCAAGGGACAAAGGGATGCAGACTCAAGCATAAGTTTCGGCAACAATGGACTATAGTTTTGTTGCTCTCAATTCTCTCTTCTGCCTTCAATGAACCAAGGGGTTCCTTATATAGCTTTCAAAGGGATACTGAAAGGTCGAATCCGAGCAATCTCAAGGCATATGGAAGGCCAGGAGTCAAATGAGTCAGATCCATGTCAAGGAAAACTCCAAAATGATTTGGATTATGCACACATCCCAATGTATGCTGTTATAGGGGTCAAACCATACACGACTATAGGTTTAAAATCCGCGTATATCATTTTTCTTGTGTTTCTATGGATGGTCATGGAAACATCAAAGGACAAAAAGTGGTCCATAGGTTCTAAGGAGTCTGTAGCGGGACAGGGGAAGGCCATACAATGTGTGATTCACCTGGAGTGGTGAAATCCGCTATAACAGATGCCCCCTAATGTATGAGATCAGAGGGGTTATACGATGGCCGAAATACATTATAATTCCATCCCAAAAGTGGAGTGATGAAGAATCCCAAATGGAATACCATCCACCCAATCAGCATAGTGCAATAATACAACTTTGCATACAACTGCAAATACAAATAGCAGTCCTGAATACATAAGAGTACAATGGCCATGAATAGGCATGATACATGATATCACATATGTGGTCATCGCCACATACAATATACATAGATCAGAATCTCCATGATGAAGATATACAAAGTACCATGATCTCCAAAATGGCTGAAGATATATAATAGATCAAAATCTCCATAGTGGCTGGAAATGTCTGACATAAACTGGAATCAAGTCACGAGAGCTGAAATCTCATGAACAATGGCACGATTAAGGAGGTAGCATATAAGAGATGCCACAAACCGCTACGAGTACATGTACTACTATGTGAATAGAGGTGTCGAGGTCAAACATAGCATACCATCGTTTGATTACTGATCATTGATGTATACCGTTAACAGACGCGAGATCACCCACCAATAATGAAAATGGGAATCAAGGTACTAGAGTGCAAACTAACAAGTGTGAATAAATGTGTTGAGGTCAAACACTTGAGAGAGTCCATCAATTAGGGCACATTGATGTATTCCCATAAAAATTTTGATGGCGAGAGAACCTGCCTGTTGTGCTCTTACCCAACAGCCTCAAAAAAATTTCATCAAGCAAAATAAAATTTTGAAACATTTGAATTTCTTATTTCAAGTTATGGAATCAGGAGCTACTGAAATGGTGAAATTTCATTATTTTATAACCTTGGGGACTATTGTTATTTGGAAAAATTACTATATTCAAACCATTATTTTTGAATGGATTTGTGTCTCAAATTAGGGAATAAGAGTTTTTTGGTTTATATGCCTTTCACCATAACCTGACTTCGACCTTATTTGAACACTCATCATTTGGTATGTTTTTTTTTGTGTTTTAATTGCAAATTTAACAAGGTTATGGAACATGGACAGCTAACTATCTCGTGCTTGGGTGCTTTATCAAAGTCATACAAATCTTTATCCCTAAGGTTTATCCTCAAATCTTCAAACTATGCTCAATCCAACCACAAGCATTTAATATCGACCTTCGTAATATTCTCTGTACGTGGCTTTTATTTCTACATTTAATGGTTGGGGTTGATATAATGGGTTATGTGATATGTGTTTTCACGTAGCATAATCACCATTTTCGAAGGTTGGAATTATTACATAGCAAGTTCTGTGATTTAATGCCCAAGGTTCTTTGC
Organism: Pseudotsuga menziesii; assembly: GCA_001517045.1. NCBI lineage: Eukaryota > Viridiplantae > Streptophyta > Pinopsida > Pinales > Pinaceae > Pseudotsuga > Pseudotsuga menziesii. Next base: position 52,173 of record LPNX010860954.1, on the reverse strand, counting down.
TTATGGTCAGTTCAAATCACATCGCCCTCCCCAAATCTAATCTGCCTGATTGAGGGCTGTTATGTCATCACTCAGCACGTACAGAACTCTTAATGACATTCAATTTCAGTATGAGTGTAAAGTCGTGTCTTCCTGCTTATTGAACACATGTACCTTATTCGATTCGTGGTTGTATTTCGATCAAGCTGACTAAATCATGGCTAGGCGTGGTTGTTCTGGAGTCTTCACCATATTTTTCCATTATTCGATCACCTCTCTGTATAATCATTCCTGTTCGCTCATGCCAATTTTACAAGGTTTCTGTGTGATTTTATCCATGTCTCATTTCCTTTATGAAGAAGTTGGATTCTGTTGTCCATGGTTTTTGCTTGGCTTGTGTCCCAAATGGTCTCTCTCCAGTGCTCTGGGTTATTGCAGTCCGTTGTATCTCCTCTTTGCACAATTGTGTACATTCGCACTCATAGTCATGGCCCTAGTTGTCCGGGTTGAACCTAATAATACGAAGCTCCTAGATGAGGATCCAAAGCTCCTAGCCAAAGTAGAGGCAGTTGGGTGGCTCTCCTTTTTTAATAAATTCGTAGACTCAAACCCTGAAATTACCAGGTTGTTTTCCCTCTTGCTGGTTAATGGCAGAGCCAAGGTGGCTGACCTTCAGTTCACGGTGGATGAATGCATAGTCTCCTTGGCCACGGACCTACCTTTAGCAGGTGAATGCTGGTTTAATTCTAAAGAGATGAAATCCACCAAATGGAGGCAAATGATAAAAAACCCCTGCCAGGAAGTGGCTTTCAGGGCTGGTGTTTCACGTAAGTATTTTAAAAGGGAATGGAGGCCTTTGTTGGAGGTCATTCATAGGTACGTTACTTGTGAGGGTCATCTTTCTTTTGCGTATGTTTATCACCTTAGGCTAATGACTGTGTTTCTTGGTCGGCCTATCAATTTACCTTATTATCTAGTTCAGAGTATGACTAAGATGTCTGCGGCCATCAAGAAAGGGCCTAAAAATATTGGTCAAAGTCTTTACCACCATGGTCTCGTTACAATGCCAGTGGAAATGGAACTGTCTAAATGGAAAGAGACCTAGGATCATTTTCTTGAACAGAACGTTTCATGGCGTTTTCCCACTGCCAATTTGACTGCGTAGAGGAGTGTTCTCAGCATCGGAAGCCTTTTGAAACCCCAATTCTACCTCCACATAACCCTCTGCCAAACCCTGATGCTCATGTAAACTCTAGCTTCCAAAAGAATTGTGCTCCCGCTCCTCTGCAAAGTCCTGATTCTCCCATGTGTCCTAAACGGAAGAGAGAGTCTGTAAACACTTCCCTGGTAACCCCGAACCATGGTGATGGACCTTGTGTACAGATGAGTAAAACACCAAGTGTTAGGGTTTCGGGTAGAATGACTAGGAGTATGGTGGCTAAAGCTAATACTGTTAAGCCCTCTGTGAAGGATAGTAAAGACATAGAAACGATTGTATTGGAAAATGAAGAGCATGGACCCGTCTCTCATGATCTCCCTGACGTGGATCCCGAGCCTGTGACTCACCCGGTAGAACATAGCCCTCATATTCCTGATATGGATCCGAAAATGGATTCTGTGCTGGATCCTCAAATCAAGGGTAAACTTGCTGAAGGGGATGTAGCTGGTTCATACTGATTTAGTGAAATAGTCCACCCACTATTCATCAACTGTTTGCTTGATAAGATACGTCGTATGGAAATAGAAATGAAAGAGGTTGTGGCACTTAATGATTCTGTGAAGGCTGAGAACACAAGGTTGCAGGAGAACTCTGATTCAGCTGACAAATGTATCCTACGTTTGAAACAACACAAGAACACGTTAATTCGAAAAGTTCAGAAACTCTCCCGTAAGAATCATAAAAATAAACAAAGAATTCGCGAGCTGAACGCTCAGGTCACCTTGATGCAGCTAAAGGGTCCCTTGCAGGCTCCATTTTATCAAATACCGACCACTGGTGTGAACATACAGGTTTACAATACCCCTGTTAGATCATAGCATTTTTGGGATACTCACGTTTTGTACAAATGCCTAGAAAATAATTTTAGGTTTTGAAGTATGTAAATAGAAGTAGCAAATGATATGAGGTTATTTTTCTTTTCTAGGTATTGTTTTCAATTAATTACTTAGTCATGTATTCAGGATAATTACCCTCGCATTTTGTGCTAATTCTTACTGTTTTGATATTGCAAATGATTTGGTCGGTTTTCCAGATGCGCCTTCTAGGGATTTTGATGATCGCATGTTTCCAGGGTTGCCTCCGAAGATTTGTGAAGGAACCAGTTGAATTCAGTTTCAATTGTGGATATATCGTCTTCCAGGTGTCACCAATCTACTAGTTTCTCCATCATTTTTGGTTTAGCACTATAGTCTGAATCTTTTCGATTTTAGGATATCATAATGTATAAAGAAAATGGCAATTTTCCTTTTTTCTTTTTTAGCTGAAGTCAGTTAAGATTGCAATAGTGTAGATCCTTTTTTCCTGGTAAATTAGAAATATCTCTATACAAGATCGAATGTATTTAAGGAGACATGGTTCATAGTATTAGGGGTCAATGGTTGGTGAAAGGAGGAGGCAGGATCAATTCACTTTGACATTTCTCTGCAACTAAGACAATTATTTGTTTACAGTTACAACATCTTTTGACTAAAGATATTATAAGTATATTTGCAGTATTTTCATTATTGAGGTGTACTTGTAGTATTGTTCAATTTTGCTATTTTCTTTTCGCAGTTTTATATGCTTTGTCACTTTCCTTTGGAGAAATGTGCAAACGTATTACGTTGAGTTGTCGATCTATTCTGGGTTAGCTTAAAGATTCATGTCATGTATTAAATTTTGATGTTATCATCCAAATATATATGATATATTATTTCTGTGTATTGTCTTTTTATTTCTCAGAATTTCTTCTGAAGATTTCGAGATTGTCTGCACAACATCGTTAATTACAAGTTAATTCCGGGATTATTGTTGTTATGCTCCTGATCAGGATAGGGTATATAGGATGTATGTGTGTTAGTTTTTCATTTAACTCATAGAAACTATATTGAATCTGATCTTCATAGTTACACTTTGTCAAATTATCATTCAATCTTATTATGGATGTATATGTGTCTATATTATGACTTATATGATTGGTTTTTAGTTCGTTAACATTTTCTTTATCATTTACTCCTATAGACATATGTTAATCGGTTTAACTAGATGAATTTTTAGTTATCAGTTGTGTATCATATGAACTAACTTTGTAATTAATAAGTCTTAACAGTTTCTTTTGTATATTCATACTTGTAGTGTAGCACATTATTTATTTCTTTTGATTCTACTCCTGTAATTGGGAGTGATCAGAAGAGAAGGAAACGAAGTCTTAATCCCATCAGAGACAACTATCAAACGACTGGGAGTAGCCTTTGAAAGCTCTTGGATCGGGTTGCCTCTTAGTTGACTATCACGCTGATTCGGCCTGTCAACAATGGTGCTAGAAGGAGGGCAGCTTAAGAGAATGGCTGATGAAAACCATCATGTTCACAACATTAATCAACCCTCTACTCCTCAATTTACACCACTTTCCCGATCGGATGAATTACAGTCGTCATCCTAACCACAAACATTCTAGTCATCACAATTAGATGAGACCCCATTAAACAATACTGTTCGAAGTCTTATTCATCAGTTTAGCTCTAATGATGCCCATCCCCCTGAAGAACTTGACCAGGTCGAACAAGCCATCAATGAATCCTGCAGGATTTTAACTAGGGCTTATTCAAATCTCACTGGGATCCAACCCATCGAATTTCCTCTTCCACAGATCAAACATCCACGCACTCTCCACACTGAGTCTACTTCTGAAGAACAGTCATAAGATTTAGGTGTCTTCCTTAAACATCAATTACGACAGCTTCTAAAAGGCACCGATCAACCTTCATCCTCTTCAGGACCACCTGCCACAGGAGGGTCTGGTCAACCCCCATCACCACCGCATACACCACCTCACATTTTTCAAAAACCACCTTCTCCACCTCCATCACCAAGGAACATGGAAAACCCGAACCCTAATGCCAATTTGCCATTGTTAGCACAGGATGCGGTTGCTGTTCCAGGTGATCAAAATTCTTTGCCAAAACATCTCGATAAATTGTTGCCCAAATTCAATCCCGAGCTAAAAGAGCCTGTAGAAGACCATGTTAAGAAATTCATGCTAGGAATTTGGCTTTTGAATGTTGAGCACGAAGATGTAGTATGCCGGTTGTTCCCTTACACATTTGAGGGCAAAGCCTTGACCTGGTATTCCTCACTTACTGTTGGCTCTATTACTAGTTGGAATGACTTCGAGTTGGCTTTCATGAATAAGTTTGGAGACGATAAGACTCCAACCGGGTTGGTTTTGGAATTATCTAGGATCTATATGGAAACCAAGGAGAAAGTCAAAGACTTTAACCAGAGGTTCCTGAATCTTAGAAACAGAATCCTTGCCACCTCAAGGCCAGATGAAGATGTCACTATTGAATTCTATACTTCAACTTTACGTGTGTCTATGGCCATGTTTGTCAGCAGAGCTGCCAAACCCACTCTCACTGAAACCTTTGACGAAGCCATTAAGGTCGAGAAGGACATGTCTGCTATTAAGACAAACCCCAGGGTAGACACAGATTCTGCCTCCTCTTCTCACAAAAGGAATGAGGATCCTTCCAAAACCACAAACCCTGATAAGAAGGATCAAGACGCACTAGACTTAGGAAGCCTGCAGAGAGTCATAAAGAAGCTATCCAACGAAATCATTGATCTAAAGAAAAGAGCTTCTGAAAGTGTTCCGAATAAAGATCCACCCAGGAAGCCTTTTAGAAGACCATTCCCAAATGCAGCTGCTAAACAGACCCCGCCTTCTGAGACTAGTAACGTAGATGAAATTAATAGCTTCCTAAAATTATTGGTCTCAGGCTTAGAAAATTCAACTGAAAACGAAACCCAATATTCAGGACAGAATTTTGAGGATGCCCAAAATACAACTAATAACACCGAAGAACAACCTCCTCAAACTATTGGTCACTTCTGGGATACCACAGAAGTGACCGAAGATGAAGAGGTCGCTACCATAAATGTCAATCAGCATCAATATAATACTAGGAGTAAGAAAGATCAGTCCTTAGGGGAACCCTCCACAACACCTACAGATGACAGTTTAGCTGTCAAAACAAGAAACCAACCTTCAAACACTAAGTCTACTTCTTCTCTCGATTTAGAGTATGATCCGGTTGAGGATTTGAAGAAACTCAGAGCCAATATTTCTATCTTCGAACTCCTCAAATTGCCTGCCATTCGAGACAAGATTATTCAAGGGGTTTCTCTAAATAAAAATGGCAAAACTTCCTCCACTCAAAAGAGTTCTGTTAGTACAAAATAAATCCAACAAAAGCTTCAGTTAATGCCTCGTCCATAGGTAAGAAATCAGATTCCTCGACTCCTCCTTTTCTGCTCACATTTGAAATCTACAATCGTAAGGTACACAATTGTATGATAGATTCATGGGCTTCAAAAAATGTCATGCCATATTCGGTATGTAAAAAACTTAATGCAACCCCCGTCCCATGTGATACGAAAATTGTGCAGCTTGACATCTAATGTAAAGGTAATAGGGAAGCTGAATGAAGTACTGATAAGATTAACCTCAAACCCTCAGGTTCATTTCATCATTGACATAATTGTTAAAGATATCCCTGAGGCGTATGGCTTATTCCTTAGCAGAGATTGGTCTAAAAAATTGAAGGGATATTTTGCAACGGACTGGTCACACTTATGGATGCCTCATAATGGTCGCCCAAACAAAATCAGGATTGATCGAGAGCATTATATGAAGCACACGGTCACCGAACTGGATGAATCAAACGAACCAGTGTTATTTGTTGATACTATAATGGGAAATTATATGGTGGATTCTTTTTTTGGAAACTTTGAGGCTGAAACTTCGTCAGTCCAAAATCTAGAACAGCAGTCCAAATTTTTTCATTTTACGCAAGTTACAGATGAAATTCTAGCTGTAAATACTGTACATTTGGATTTGAATAATGGCCTCTGGTCCCTATACTTTGACGGATATAAGTCAAAGGAAGGGGCTACGGCTGGTTGCTTGTTAATAGATCCCCACGGAAAAATGTATTTTTTTGCTTACAGGTTGGAATTTGAGTGTACCAATAATATTGCTGAATATCAAGCCCTTATTCAAGGGCTGAAAAAGGCAATTGATCTAGGAGCTAAAGCCCTGGTAGTATTAGGAGACTCTAAAATTATCATTAGACAGGTACGCAACACTATACATTGCATTGCTGGTCATCTAAAAAATTACCAGATAGAGGTGTGGAATTTATTATTATCATTTGAAGCTTTTAATATAAATTCCATTCCTCATTATTTGAATTAGGAAGCAGATCTGTTAGCGAATGTTGCTTTAAGGATAATTCCATCTAAAGGGATATTTGCTGATTCATTCTTTGTCGAACTACTTTTCAGGCCTTCCATACCTGATAATATTGTCAATTGGAGAGTATTTGACCATGACGAGCAATTAATCGAGTTTTTGACCATGAAGGACACCTTCAAAGACGCAGTCATTGATGAGATAACTCATGATGAAGATCTGTACAACTTTTCGGTAATTCATAAACCCTGTTTGACTAAAGAATCTCTTAATCAGGTCAGTACTATTCCTAAATCTGTGATTAAACTTGAGAAGTTCTACGATTTGAAGGACAAATTTAAGGGTGCAAGGAACTGTAAAACCAACAGCTCTACTATGCAATCTAAAGTCATAAATTTAGGCACCGAACATAATCCTCAATGTGTCAATCTGGGAAGTACATGTACCCCCCAAGAAAAAATAGCCTTCATACAACTCTTTAATGAGTTTAAAGACATTTTTTCTTGGACATATGACGATCTCAAGACATTTGATACAAACATAATGCAACATGTCATCTCGATGAAACAACAGGCTAAACCATTCCAGCAGAAATTGAGAAAAATGCACCCTAGACTAGAACCAGCTGTTAAGAAAGAGCTTAACAGACTCCTAGCTGCCAGAATAATCTTTCCAGTGTGACATATACAGTGGGTGGCAAATATCGTTTCGGTTAGAAAGAAAAATGGTGAGATTAGGTTATGTGTCAATTTTTGAAATCTAAACAAGGTTTCTGAAAAAGATAATTATCCCGTTCCCCCTATGGAAAAGGTCTTACAACAAGTTTCTGGATATGAAATGTTCTCACTTTTAGATGGCTTCTCGGGATACAATCAAGTATTAGTATCCAAAACAGATCAGTTGAAAACAACCTTTAGAACCCCTTGGGGAACTTATGCTTACAGGAAAATGCCATTTGGTTTAATTAATGCTGGAGCAATGTTTCAAAGGGCGATGGATATTACGTTCAGAGGCCTAATCAGACAATCTGTTGTAGTTTACCTAGACGATGTAACTATTTTTTCAAAAAATAGAGCTGATCACCTAACACATCTCAGGAGGGTTTTTGAACGTTGCAGGAAATATGGGATCTCCCTGAATCCCAAGAAATCTATCTTCGCTGTTACAGAAGGTAAATTATTGGGTTTTGTAGTTTCAAAACAAGTTATCAATATTGATCCTAAACGAACCCAAGCTATATCACAGATTTCTATGCCTACCTCAAAGAAAACTATGCAATCATTTCTAGGGAAAATAATTTTTGTCTCCAAGTTTATTCCTGGGCTCACTGAGATTGTCAAACCCCTTCAGAAAATGATTAAGAAAGATGATGATTTCAAATGGTTTGCTGAAGAAAAGCAGTCCTTTCATGATATATTAACGGCTATTTCTGAAGCACCTACCTTAATGAGCCATGATTTCTCTAAACCATTTATTGTCTACACCTTTGCATTTGATTCTTCGTATGTCGCTATTTTAACACAGAAAAATCAGGAAAACAATGAATCTCCCATTGCTTTTACAAGTTCCAGCTCCAAAGGCATAGAGCTTAATTATCTAGAACTAGACAAACAGGCCTTTGCTGTTTTTAAGTCAGTAAAACACTTTTGGCCATATCTGCTGAAGTCTCATACCAAGGTTATTGTGCCATATTCCACAATCAGAAATCTTTTGGTGCAGAAAGACTTGGGTGAAAAATGAGCCCATTGGGTTACAACACTTTTGGAGTATGACATGGAAATCAAGCCTTTGAAGATTGTCAGAGGACAGGGACTTTGTAAGTTAGCAACCGGATCCTCATACATGTCAAAATCTGATCTGCACTTTATCGATGAACATTCTCTGTTTGAAAGGGAAGTTGTTCCAATCTTAGCCCCCTCTAATTCTTGGTATCATGACATTAAGTTTTTTCTATTGCATGGAAATTATCCTGAACATTTAGATTCACGTAGCAAAAGGGCTTTGAGATTAAGATCTACCCCTTATCAGCTGATTGATAACGTTCTGTTCAGAAAAAATTTCGAAGGGGTTCTCCTTCGTTGTTTAGAAAGAAATGAAGCTGATAGTGTGTTGTCTCAACTACATGCAGGGCCAGCTGGGGGACACTTTGGCAGGGAGACCACTGTACATTAAGTACTCAAAGCTGGTTATTACCAGCCTACTTTGTTCAAATATGAATATGCCTTTGCTAGGAAATGTTAGGAGTGTGTTGCTGCCTCAACCTTTCTCCCCGATTTTAGTTTTTTCACTTAAACTCTGGGACCCCTCCTCTTCATTGTTTATTTGGATCGATTGTTGAAAGCTTGGTGCCTTTAAGCATATCTTTGCGTTTGAGGTTGATTGACCGCCTTCGTGCTTGCTTCGTTCAGTCAGCTCGAGTCGCGTGGTCTGTTCTAGTACCCGTAGTGCATGAAATTTTGCCTTAACGAAGGAAATTGATGTTTTGGCCGCAATTGGGCCTTAGCACTGTTAGTTTTCTCTTTGGATCGGGCCTCTTTTGAAAGAAGTTGAGTCCTATCTCACCCGCCGTTACGGCTCCTAGACCAAAGTTTCCGCCCGATTGAAGTGTCACCCGACGCCCGATTCGTGGTTGTAAATCGCTTGCTCTAGAGTTCCGGCTCACCCGCCGTTGCGGCTGAGAAGATGAAGTCAGCTGCCGAGGCGAGTTTCATCCGACGTCCGACCAGCCATCCCTCACTCGAGCTTTCCTTCTCCCTCGTCGCCTGTCTCGGACCTGCGTCCCGTCCGCCGTTGCGGGTGGCAGAGCTGTTCAGCTTCCAATCCACTTCTCTCCGCCGCCCGATTGCCTATGACGCCCATGTTTGCACTCACCTTCTTCTTGTGCTCCTCTGCCGTTGCGGCCCCTGAAACCTTGCCCATCCGATGCCGTATTCTCAGCCCGTCCGTTTCAAGTCTCACCCGACCGCCGTTTCTTTTCCGTGAAATCTCGCCCGGGTGAACCAGGCCAGTTTTGTGGATTTTTCATCATAGTTAAAAGTTTTCGATGCCTAATGTCTCATATAAGTGGATAATGCACTAAAGTTGTATGTAGGGAGAATTCCATAAATCGCTAGAGTGGCCCACGGCGAGGAAAAGGACAATCCAAGCGGATGATAGAGGCTTCAACGAGGCGTTTTCAACAATTACTGTCATGAGGTAAAAAAATCCTATGGAAATGATTGAAGAAAATGGAATGACGAGAGGAGAAGCTGAATCGAAAAGGCGCAAAAGGTCACATGCCAGGGAACCCAGAGGACAAGGGCGGTAGCTTAAATAGTTAGAATGAAGGCTGAAACAAGGGCTTTTTCCCGGAGAAAATTTGGTAATTGTTGGCTTGTAAGAGGAACTACTTCGTTTTGCAAAGTGAACTGCAATTTTGTCTGCTGGAAAGAGTAAAGAAGTGGAATGTATCAATGCAATTCGATGAATAATGTTGAAGATGAACTATTTCGTTTTCAGCTGTATTTCATTTGCTGTAAGAATATTTGATGTTTTGAACCTATGTTCTTGTTGATTATTCTTCAGTAGTTTTCTGGGATGCACTTTCACTAAGAGCAATAAATGTTGTTATAGAATAATCGGCTATCTGGTTATTTGAATATTTGTAAGCTTTCATGTGCTGTGAGAGAAGTATCAGCTATCTGTGATTTTTCTTACTGTATGTGATAACGTATTTCTCAGTCAAGATGATAACCATGCTCCCTAGGGATAGTTTAGTTAGTGTATTTCTTTTGTATCTGGTGTGATGCTTGTGAGCAAGACGAAAGGTGAGAACCTGCACATCATTTTGTGAACGCTCCTTGCATTTTGTTCACCCTGCATTTAATTAGGCACTTGCATATCATTCCTTTAAGTCAAAAATAAAAAAATTCGGTGGGCCGGGCCACAACCGGTAACCCCTTTAATTTTGTTTCTTGACCTACGATAGCCGGACCGCTAACCGGATGGATTCCCTATTCCAAACAGTCAACGGGCTATTTGGGAACGCTGATTGGGGAGAACCCCTTACTGTTGCCGCCTACGAATAATCAGGCCTCAACAGTTTTTGGCGCTAGAAGGAGGGCCGCCAGTGCATGGCTGGCCGAGGAAACCAGTTTTCCCGAGAACATTCCACTGGTTACAGTTCTGAAAGTAGTGTACCACGCAATTCAATTCCGGAAGAAGAAGAAAGAGAACATCTATACGCTGTCCGCAACGAGATTGTTAATGATCTGAGAAGACACACCAGGGCATACTTAGAGAAGATTGGAGGATTGCCTATCATTACCGAATTGCCTAGAAGAGAATACAAGAGAAGAGACCGTCCTTTAATAGAAGATTCAGTGTTGGTTGGAGACTGGCAAGAGCTTGTAGAGACTTCCTTACAAGAAGTTGAGCTCCCTTTGAGTCAAGAAGGCCCGGAGACTCCCTACATTTCTCCTGTTCACACTCCTGTTGGTTCACCTCCACACTCGCCACCCCAACTTATGGCAAGAGTTAACGCCAACCAGCCACTCAATCCTCCAAACCCGCCACCTGCATGGAAAGCCAGATCACCTCTGAATCTGACCCCACCTTTGCACGACCTACCTCAAGCCTTCGAAAAGTTATTGCCTAAGTTTGATCCCAATGAGAAGATATTGGTGGATGATCATCTACAGAGTTTCTACCTGGCGATAGAAGGTCTGAAGGCTGGGGAACACGAAGATGTGGTGTGTAGACTGTTCCCGCATACCCTCAAAGGAGCTGTGGCTTCGTGGTATTTTGGATTTCCCACTAATTCTATCCCAGACTGGGATACCTTTGAGAGAATGTTCAGAAGTAAATATGCCATCCAAAAGACTCACGCTGCCCTCATGAAAGGATTGTGTGCATTGAAGAAAGAGAAAAAAGAAAAAGTGCACAGCTTCACACAAAGGTTTGCAGCGTATCTAAAAAATTTCTCTGAAACAGATAAGCCTTCAGACAAAGTGCTCATCGAATACTATACTTCAGCCTTGGGTCCTGATTTGGCCATGTTTACAAAAGGCAGAGCCAAGCCTACATTGACGGAGACCTACAAAGAGGCAGAAGTGGTGGAAGCGGAAAGAGAAAGTGTGGAGGACTATCCGGAGCAATCAGGAGAGAAAGGTGAGGGAAGAAAGACTTTGCTGTTCACCAAGCCTAAAGAAGAAAAGACGCCAGACTATGATAGCATGGCTAAAATGTTGCAAAAGCTGTCCAATAAGGTCATAGACTTGGAGAAGGAAAAAGAAACAAAAAAATTTTTCAGGCCATATTATAAGAAAAGGGAGGATAACAATCAGGCTCAACCTCCCTCTCAGAAAACGGCATCCATGAACCACACAGAAATAGGGATGGAAAATTTCTGTACTTTTCATCAACAACCCCATTCCGAAAAGAACTGTCCACAATGGATAAATTCTATGACATTGGTTATGAATCAGATGTTGGATTTGAGGTTGACAGAGGAAGATGATGATGAAAGGAAAGAAAATGCTGCATCTACTGCTACAAAAGATCAGGAGGAAGAGACTATGGCATTATGGAGTTCTGTCTCCGTACTCGACGCAGAGGAAGAAAATGCACAAGGACGCAAAGATATTAGGGAGGCTAACGTAACAACAAGGAGCAAAGGGGCAGTTAGTGATGACAGTCTTTTTCTCCCTAAGATTCGAAGGTTGCAAAGAAATATCAAAAAGAAATTTCAAGACAAAGCATTGGTAGATCAGATTCCTGAGTTTACCATTACTAGCCAGGATCCGAAGCAAAACAGAACGCCGCCTAAGCTAAACGAAGACAATGTAAGCACTAGTAAACCTCAGCCCATTAAACAACTAATCGAATATGACGTTGTTGAAGATTTAAACAAGATAAAGGCAAACGTCCCGCTGTTTGAAATGTGCAAAATACCTCAGCAGAAAGAAAGATTGCTGAAAGCATTAGAAACAGCAGAAGAAAATCTGCCCACTGACAATCAGCCGCAGCAAGAAGAATAAATTGGGGAAGTTAGTAGTGGAGGCAAGTTAAAAACTAAACACCCACCTTTCCTTTTGATGTTTGAAATTTTTAATCATAACGTGCATAATTGTCTAGCGGACTCGGGAGCGTCGATTAATGTCATGCCCATATCAGTATGTAAGAAAATAAATGGGCAGCCCAAGCCAACCACGTGGAAAGTGGTGCAGTTGGATAGGACGGACGTCAAGGTAGTCGACGAAATGGAGGACGTGCTAATCCGCCTGGCATCCGATGATAGAGTGTGCCAAGTCATCAACATTGTAGTGGCTGACATACCAGATGCTTACGGCTTGGTCTTGAGTAGAGATGTGTCGGCCAAATTAAATGGGTATTTCGCTACAGATTGGTCACATCTTTGGTTGCCGTACAAAGGGAGTCCTAATCAGATCAAGGTTTTGAGAGAACCTCATATGAAATACAATGTCACTCAATTGGATGGGAAGAATGTACCAGTTGAATCTGTATTGGGAAACTACTTTCTTGAACTAGAACCAAGGAATTATCAAGTGGAAGAGGCTAGCAGCACACCTAATACCTAGCCTGATCTCCTTCGTTTTTCTCAGGCTGATGAGCTTGACTGTAAAATAGTAGATTTAGCTGTAGGAGTAGATTCATTTTCAGTAGACAATGTTTGTTGGACTTTATATTTTGACAGATCAAAAACATTAGAAGGATCAGGGGCCGGCTGCGTCCTTATTGATCCACAAAAAAATAAATACTTCTTGTCCTGTAGGTTAGAGTTTGAGTGTACTAACAATACAACCGAGTATGAAGCACTGCTGCAGGGACTCAAAAAAGCGATTGAGCTGAAGGTTAGTAATTTAAAAGTTTTTGGGGACTCAGAAATAGTTGTGAAACAAATAAAAAATCAAATACACTGTGTCTCCCCTCATTTGAAAGATTACCAAAACGAGGTATGGGAATTGCTTAAATGTTTTCGTGCGTTCAACATTATTTCAATTCCAAGAATAAAAAATGCAGCTGCTGATCTTTTAGCCACATCAGTTGCCAGGCTGGTGCCCACTAATAATAAATGTTCGATTGAATTACTTTTCAGGCCCTCTGTGCCGGACATGATCACCAACCTGCGAGTATTTGACGATGATCAGCAGATAATCGAATGCTTGACAAATGATGAGACTTTTAAAGGAGCTATCATAGATGATGAGGAACATCAGGCTGAAATGAAATATAACAATTTCATTCCCAAAGGAGTTAGGACGCTGGAAAAAATGTTTGACTTGAATGAGAAATTTAGGAGACCAGCTAACGTGAAGACACACAGCTCAAATTTACAGTTCGAGTTAATAAACTTAGGGACTGAAACAGAGCCCAAGTTCGTGAACCTTGGCAAGTGCTGTTCACCAGCAGAAAGAGACAAGTTCCTCAGTTTGTTTAAACAGTACAAATATGTCTTTGCATGGACGTATGCAGATTTAAAAACTTATGACACTAATATCATCAAACATATCATTCCTATAAAAGAAGGCGTCAAACCATATCAGCAGCCATTGAGGAAGATGCACCCAAAGCTGGAACCACTAATTCAAAGCGAGGTGAAGAAACTGCTGGACGCTCGGATTATCTTTAAAGTCAGGCATTCTGAATGGGTGTCAAACCTGGTGCCTGTCAGGAAAAAATCAGGAGAAATCAGGCTGTGCGTAGATTTTAGGAATCTAAATCGCGCCTCAGACAAAGACAACTACCCAGTACCTCCTATGGAGCAATTGCTACAAATGGTTTCCGGCTCTGAAATGTTTTCATTGTTGGATGGTTTCTCGGGCTACAATCAAGTGTTGGTAGCCGAGGAAGATAGATTGAAGACGACATTCAGAACAAAATGGGGAACGTTCGCATATAGAAGAATGCCCTTTGGACTGATTAATGCGGGAGCAACATTTCAGAGAGCTGTGGACATAGATTTTCGTGGACTGATTGGACGAAGTGTGGTGGTCTACCTTGATGATATCACAATATTTTCAAAGAAACAAGGGGAGCACGCGTTCCATCTAAAACAAATTTTCGAGCGCTGTCGGAAGTATGGCATTTCCCTAAATCCAAAAAAATGCGTGTTCGCTGTCACAGAAGGCAAGTTACTAGGGCATATAGTTTCAAAGGATGGTATCTCTATAGACCTAGAAAGGATTAAGGCCATTGAACAAATTCCCATGCCTCATAATAAGAAGGGAATGCAATCCTTCATGGGAACAATAAACTTTGTAAGAAGATTTGTGCTTGATTTCGCCCAGACTGTCAAACCATTGCAGCAGATGGTCAAGAAAAATGCACAGTTTAAGTGGAATGAGACTGAAAAGAATGCTTTCAGTAAAATCAAGACTGCTGTTGCACATGCTCCCTCTCTTAAAAGTCCAGACTTTGACAAGGATTTTATTATGTATACATTTGCGTCCGATGATTCACTAGCAGCCGTACTCATGCAAAAGGAAGAGGGAGGTGACGAATTTCCAATCTCTTTTATGAGCACCGGGATACAAGGGGCTGAATTAAACTACCCAGCCATTGACAAACAGGCATACACAGTATTTAAAGTAGTCAAGCAATTCAGACCTTATATACTAAAAAATCGGACCAAGGTGATAGTCCCTTACCCAGCCATAAGATCCCTTCTCGTTCAAAAGGAATGGAATTGGGAGAAAGAAGGGGCAACTGGGTAACAACCCTACAAGAATACGATTTGGAATTCAAACCAGCCACTATAGTGAAGGGTCAGGGGCTATGCAAGCTGATGACTGGAAGCAGTGATAGTGAAGAACAGGCATGGAATACCGAAGCTGAATTGCATGTAATAGATGTTTGTCCTTTATTCACAGCTCCCGATTCTTGGAGTTCCAAACAAAGAAGAGCTTTGCGTCTAAAGTCAGCTTCTTACCAACTCATAGAAGGCATATTATTTAGAAGAAATTATGATGGAGTCCTTCTAAGATGTTTGGAAAGAGAAGATGCTGAGAAAGTAATGTCTGAATTACACGATGGTCCGGCCGGCAGACATTATTCAGGAGACACTACAGCCCACAAAATCCTTAGGGCCGGTTACTATTGGCCAACACTTTTCAGAGATGCACATGCGCACGTCAGAAAATGTGATACTTGCCAAAGATGTGGTGGAAGACAACCTAGAGCAGCAGCACCTCTAAAGCCTGTAATGATCACAGATCCTTTCGAGCAATGGGGAATAGACGTTATTGGAGAAATAAAGCCAAATTCCTCCCTGCTACACAAGTATATTCTTACTGCAACTGATTATTTCACCCGCTGGGTCGAAGCTGTCCCTTTGCGCAAAGTAAATGAGGATGAAGTCATCAGTTTTCTACAAGTCCACATCATGACCAGGTTTGGGGTTCCAAGTTCGTTAGTTTTTGATAATGCTAAATATTTTTCATCAATTAAATTGACTGCATTTTCTCATGAAAAAGGAATAAAATTGCATTACTCTGCTAACTACTATCCTCAAGGGAATGGCCTGGCGGAATCCTCCAATAAAAACCTCATTAGAATCCTGAAGAAGACCGTCATAGAAAACCAACGAATTTGGCACTCAGCCTTACCCAATGCCCTGTGGGCTGATAGAGTTACCCCTAATTCTGCTTTAGGAGCGTCACCCTTCACCCTGGTTTACGGAAAGGAGGCCATCTTGCCCCCCAACATCATGCTCCCATCTTCCATACTAGCTCAGGAGTCTAGGGGGTCGGATGATGAAGTTCTCCAAGTAAGAATATACAATCTTCTGAAAGCAGAAGAGGCCAGATCCAAAGCTAGAGAACATTTCCAATAGCAGCAGGAGGTAGTGAAAAGATGGTTTGACAAACATAAATCCGGAAAAAGGGACTTGGAAGTAGGAGACCTTGTTCTCAAATGGGATCATCCCCATGATGAGAAAGGGAAGCACACTAAGTTCCAACAGTTATGGGTAGGTCCTTTTCAAATCACTGCTAAACTTGGCCCTGCTACCTATATGTTACAGGATTTACAGGGATGGGAGGAGAACCTGCCAGTTAATGGTCTGGTTCTCAAACCTTATTTTTCGTAAGTTGTTTTCGAGCTTTCTGACTTGTACATAAATAAACTATGGTGAGTTATACTTTCTTTTGTTTTTTATTGAGTTTTTGTTTTCAATAAAGGTGGTTGACTCGTGGTTATGTGGGGAACTCCAATTTTCTGGAAATGGTAAACATTTGTTGAAAAGTTAGACTGTGGGTCTCCATGTGAATTCCTTCCACCAAACAGTTTCTCGAAATCTTTGTGTGCATTGAAGTCCTGCCTAACCGCCTGTAGGGTCAATCAGATTTGAAAGTCTAGAATACTATGCTGAGGCTCCTCGCACTTTACACTTGTAATCAAAGGGGGCAATGATAGGGGACCCACGGAGAAGAGAAAGCTGAACAGGATGTTAAATCTAAATGATCCCATGCTAGGAAATAAATGCCAGAAGGCAGATAAGAGTCAGAATTCCTATAAAAGCATCATGCTCCAAAGATAAATCCAGGTCATAAAGTACTAATATGTCGATGATCCTCTCCGTCCGTGAGCTGAAGCCTTAGGCACATCACTCACACAAAAGGGCACTATGGGATAGAGGATCCTGAATGAAAATTCAGTAAGAAAGCCATGCATGAAGACTCTCATTAAAAGAGGACAAAATCCAAAAAGCACAAAAGTTGCTAGGACGACATGGGAATGAGGAACAAATGAACGTTTCTGTTCATCACCTGCTACAATCCTGTGGTGTCCAATGTTACCAGCTACCTGAAGAAAAATTAATAATGAACTCATATTTTGGCCTCAGCAGAGTTATCCGGACTCTAGATTTTTTACTTTCATCGTCCAAATTGGACTGATATCAATGATCAAGGTACACACTTCTGTTATTGAGAAATATGTATAGCTGGAAAAGTTCACTGGATACATTTGTTATAGGACAGTCTGCTATTCAAGGAAGAAATCACCCAGAGATCTAGGTTCACCAGGAAATCGCCAGTTGTTGCTGCCTCAACCTTTCTCCCCGATTTTAGTTTTTTCACTTAAACTCTGGGACCCCTCCTCTTCATTGTTTATTTGGATCGATTGTTGAAAGCTTGGCGCCTTTGAGCATATCTTTGCGTTTGAGGTTGATTGCCCGCCTTCGTGCTTGCTTCGTTCAGTCAGCTCGAGTCGCGTGGTCTGTTCTAGTACCCGTAGAGCATGAAATTTTGCCTTAACGAAGGAAATTGATGTTTTGGCCGCAATTGGGCCTTAGCGCTGTTAGTTTTCTCTTTGGATCGGGCCTCTTTTGAAAGAAGTTGAGTCCTATCTCACCCACCGTTACGGCTCCTAGACCAAAGTTTCCGCCCGATTGAAGTGTCACCCGACGCCCGATTCGTGGTTGTAAATCGCTTGCTCTAGAGTTCCGGCTCACCCGCCGTTGTGGCTGAGAAGATGAAGTCAGCTGCCGATGCGAGTTTCATCCGACGTCCAACCAGCCATCCCTCACCCGAGCTTTCCTTCTCCCTCGTCGCCTGTCTCGGACCTGCGTCCCGTCCGCCGTTGCGGGTGGCAGAGCTGTTCAGCTTCCGATCCACTTCTCTCCGCTGCCCGATTGCCTATGACGCCCATGTTTGCACTCACCTTCTTCTTGTGCTCCTCCGCCATTGTGGCCCCTGAAACCTTGCCCATCCGATGCCGTATTCTCAGCCCATCCGTTTCAAGTCTCACCCGACCGCCGTTTCTTTTCCGTGAATTCTCGCCCGGGTGAACCAGGCCAGTTTTGTGGATTTTTCATCATAGTTAAAAGTTTTCAATGCCTAATGTCTCATATAAGTGGATAATGCACTAAAGTTGTATGCAGGGAGAATTCCATAAATCGCTAGAGTGGCCCACGACGAGGAAAAGGACAATCCAAGCGGATGACAGAGGCTTCAACGAGGCGTTTTCAACAATTACTGTCATGAGGTAAAAAACGCCTATGGAAATGATTGAAGAAAACGGAACGACGAGAGGAGAAGCTGAATCGAAAAGGCGCAAAAGGTCACACGCCAGGGAACCCAGAGGACAAGGGAGGTAGCTTAAATAGTTGGAATGAAGGCTGAAACAAGGGCTTTTTCCCGGAGAAAATTTGGTAATTGTTGTCTTGTAAGAGGAACTACTTCGTTTTGCAAAGTGAACTGCAATTTTGTCTGCTGGAAAGAGTAAAGAAGTGGAATGTATCAATGCAATTCGATGAATAATGTTGAAGATGAACTATTTCGTTTTCAGCTGTATTTCATTTGCTGTAAGAATATTTGATGTTTTGAACCTATGTTCTTGTTGATTATTCTTTAGTAGTTTTCTGGGATGCACTTTCACTAAGAGCAATAAATGTTGTTATAGAATAATCGGCTATCTGGTTATTTGAATATTTGTAAGCTTTCATGTGCTATGAGAGAAGTATCAGCTATCTGTGATTTTTCTTACTGTATGTGATAACGTATTGCTCAGTCAAGATGATAACCATGCTCCCTAGGGATAGTTTAGTTAGTGTATTTCTTTTGTATCTGGTGAGATGCTTGTGAGCAAGACGAAAGGTGAGAACCTGCGCATCACTTTGTGAATGCTCCTTGCATTTTGTTCACCCTGCATTTAATTAGGCACTTGCATATCATTCCTTTAAGTCAAAAATACAAAAACTCGGTGGGCCGGGCCGCAACCGGTAACCCCTTTAATTTTGTTTCTTGACCTACGGTAGCCGGACCGCTAACCGGACGGATTCCCTATTCCAAACAGTCAGCGGGCTATTTGGGAACGCTGATTGGGGAGAATCCCTTACTGTTGCCGCCTGCGAATAATCAGGCCTCAACAGAGTGTCAGAGAGTAGACGGAAGACTTAAGAAAGTGGAATTACCTCTCCAGCCAGTGACAGTTGAAGCTCCATTTCAATAATGGGTTTTGGACGTTGTTGGTCCGATTACACCAGCTTCCTCACAGCAGCACAAGTACATTCTGACCGCCACTGATTATTTCACCAGATGAGTCAAAGCCATTCCTTTGCGAATGGTTAACTCAAATTAGGTGATATCATTCTTGGACTATTCTATTGTCACAAGGTTTGGCGTTCCAGAATCTTTGATCTTTGACAACGCAACTTATTTTTCTTCTTTAAAATTAACAGAATATGCATTGGAAAAAGGTATAAAATTGAAGTATTTAGCGAATTATTATCCTCAAGGTAATGGGTTAGCTGAATCCTCCAATAAAAATTTAATCAAGATTCTAAAATGCACAGTGGTCAATCATCATAAAAATTGGCACAAAGCCTTATCAAATGCCGTGTGGGCTGACAGAGTGACTCCCAAAGCTACCATAGGTAATTCTCCTTTTTTCTTGGTATACGGTAAAGAAGCTATTCTACCTCCCCATCTATTTTTACCCTCTCTACGGCTTTCCCACTCAGTGCAGGAAACAGGATGTTCTACCATGGAACATCGGATTAATACTCTGCTTAAACTGGAGAAAGAACGAGAGTTATCCAGAAATAAATTTGACCAACACCAGAAAATAGTGAAACACTGGTTCGATCACAGAAAATCATCTAGTATATATTTTGAAGTAGGTGACCTAGTTCTGAAATGGGACAAAGCACACGAAGAAAAAGGAAAGCATACTAAGTTCCAATGCCTGTGCCTGGGACCATTTATCATTACAGAAAAGCTCGGTCCCAGCACATTTAGGTTGTAAACGCTGGAGGGAGACATCGAGAACCTTCTAGTAAATGGCCATCTAATCAAAAAATATTTATGTTGATACCCCTTAGGGGAATCATTTTGTACATACGTTGTGTTATTTTCTTGGTTTGTGGAACTTTCCAGTGTGTTCATTTTTATCTGTTTGCTTTGAATATCCTCTAGCGTCTATTTGTTGTTTTATCTGCATAATTTTTGAGAGTGATCAATTCCTTTAATCTATGGCCAATGATTTTTCACCAAATATTGTGGGTTGACTTACAAATCATGCATCATGATCTTTACTATCCTTAGTATTGCCATGCTTCTCTTAAAACTTCACTAATAACTGTTTTACATTTTAAATAGTGAACGGTTTTTTTTACTTGTCTGCATCTTACCAGAAATTCTTAAGTCATATAAATATAAGTTAATAAGTCGAGCCTCCGCAAAGATTTCTCCAAAGGGATTAGAGTAGTATTTTTCAAAGGTTATCTGTTCAAGTCTTTTACGCCACCCCCTCTTGTTAAGAGAGTTAGACGTGCCTCCCCATCTACCAAGATAATCTCGTTTGAGATTAAATATAACCACAGTCTGGCCATGGTTGGATTTGAATACAAAATTAACTAATAATCTAAAGGACAGAGGGTCTTATTACAAGCCAGTCTGTTCAGGATCATAGATCCGCATTTAGTGACATTGTCGTGTCCAGTCACCAAACCGAGACAATGGCCTTTGGATAAAACACTAAGGGATAAAAGGTCTCCTCACAAGCCGTTTTATTCACTGTAGTGTATATTGGTGACTGAGATGGTTGCTACCTTGTTACCAAGCCAAAACTGTGGCCTTCAGTTATTTTCATTAAAAAAAAAAATGAAATGGTCGTGATAATTGTAATATTTCAACCTAACCAGAATTGTCTATCTATAGCTGGCAGATGGGACACTGGTACTCTTTGGGCTTTGAAGCAACCCTGTCGAGGCTATGGACGCCTGCTGGCAATAGGGCCATGCTTGTGGTATCGAGACTTTATTCTTTAAAACCAATGAAGCTATTTCCCAACTTCATTTGGACTAACTTTTGCAAGAGACCTGATCTTTATTAAATAAATAATTAAAAGTGTAAATTTCTGGTAAGCTTTAGAAATATGAAATCCCTGAATCTGTTTAAGATGCAAAATGTTGAATTTTGTCTAATGGTATACATAAGGAATCTAAGATTTTGATTGCATGATTTCAGGCCAAGAAATAGAGATAACTGTTCCACCCAGTCAGTCACCATCTGTTGTGCTCTTACCCAACAGCTTCAAAAAAAATTCATCAAGCAAAATAAAATTTTGCTTGATGAAACATTTGAATTTCTTATTTCAAGTTATGGAATCAGGATCTACTGAAATGGTGAAATTTCATTATTTTATAACCTTGGGGACTATTGTTATTTGGAAAAATTACTATATTCAAACCATTATTTTTGAATGGATTTGTGTCTAAAATTAGGGAATAAGCATTTTTTGGTTTATATGCCTTTCACCATAACCTGACTTCGACCTTATTTGAACACTCATCATTTGGTATGTTTTTTTGTGTTTTAATTGCAAATTTAACAAGGTTATGGAACATGGATGGCTAACTATCTCGCGCTTGGGTGCTTTATCAAAGTCATACAAATCTTTATCCCTAAGGTTTATCCTCCAATCTTAAAACTATGTTCAATCCATCCACAAGCATTTAATCTCGACCTTCGTAATATTCTCCGTACGTGGATTTTATTTCTGCATTTAATGGTTGGGGTTGATATAATGGGTTATGTGATATGTGTTTTCACGTAGCATAATCACCATTTTCGAAGGTTGGAATTATTACATAGCAAGGTCTGTGGTTTAACGCCCAAGTTTCTTTGCTTATGGTCAGTTCAAATCACATCGCCCTCCCCAAATCTGATCCGCCTGATTGAGGGTTGTTATGTCATCACTCAGCACATACAAAACTCTTAATGACATTCAATTTCAGTACGAGTGTAAAGTCGTGTCTTCCTGCTTATTGAACACCTGTACCTTATTCGATTCGTGGTTTTATTTCAATCAAGCCGACTAAAGCATGGCTAGGCGTGGTTGTTCTAGAGTCTTCACCATCTTTTGCCATTATTCGATCACCTCTCTGTATAATCATTCTTGTTCGCTCATGCTGATTTTATAGGGTTTTGTGTGAGTTTATCCATGTCTCATTTCCTTTATGAAGAAGTTGGATTCTGTTGTCCATGGTTTTTGCTTGGCTTGTGTCCCGAATGGTCTCTCTCTAGCGCTCTGGGTTATTGCAGTCCATTGTATCTCCTCTTTGCACAACTGTGTACATTCGCACTCGTAGTCATGGCCCCAATTGTCAAGTTTGAACCTGATAATACAAAGCTCCTAGATGAGGATCCGGAGCTCCTAGCCAAAGTATAGGCAATCGGGTGGCTCCCCTTTTTTAACAAATTCGCATACTCGAACCCTGAAGTTACCAGGTTGTTTTCCCTGGTTAATGGCAGAGCCAAGGTGGCTAACCTTCAGTTCACAGTGGATGAATGCACAGTCGCCTTGGCCACGGACCTACCTTTAGCAGGTGAACACTGGTTTAAGTCTAAAGAGATGAAATCCACCGAATGGAGGAAAATGCTAAAAAACCCCTGCCAGGAAGTGTCTTTTAGGGTTGGTGTTTCATGTAAGTATTTTAAAAGGGAATGGAGGCCTGTGCTGGAGGTCATTCATAGGTACGTTACTTGCGAGGGTCGTCTTTCTTCTGCGTATGTCTATCACCTTAGGCTAATGAATTTGTTTCTTGGTCGGCCTATCAATTTACCTTATTATCTGGTTCAGAGTATGACTAAGATGTCTACGGCCATCAAGAAAGGTCCTAAAAATATTGGTTGAAGTCTTTTCCACCATGGTCTCGTTAGAATGCTAGTGGAAATGGAACTGTCTAAACAGAAAGAGACCTGGGATCATTTTCTTGAACAGAATGGTTTCATGGGGTTTTGCCACCGCCAATTTGACTCCGCAGAGGAGTGTTCTCAGCATCGCCAGCCTTGTGAAACCCCAATTATACCTCCACATAAACCTCTGCCAAACCCTGATGCTCATGTAAACCCTAGCATCCAAAAGAATTGTGCTCCCACTCCTATGCAAAGTCCCGGTTCTCCCATGTGTCCTAAATGGAAGAGAGAGTCTATAAACACTTCCCTGGTAACCCCGAACCATGGTGATGGACCTTGTGGATAGATGAGTAAAACACCAAGTGTTAGGGTTATGGGAAGAATGACTAGGAGTATGATGGCTAAAGCTAATACTGTTAAGCCCTCTGTGAAGGACAGTAAAGATATATAAATAATTGTATTGGGGGATGAGGAGCATGGACTCATCTCTCATGATCGCCCTGACGTGGATCCCAAGCCTGTGACTCACCCGGTAAAACATAACCCTCATATTCCTAATATGGATCCCAAAATGGATTCTGTGTCGGATCCTCAAATCAAGGGTAAACCTGCTGAAGGGGATCTAGCTGGTTCATACCGATTTAGTGAAACAGTCCACTCACTATTCGTCAACCGCTTGCTTGATAAGATACGTCGTATGGAAATAGAAATGAAAGAGGTCGTGGCACTTAATGATTCCGTGAAGGTTGAGAACACGAGGTTGCAGGAGAACTCTGATTCAGCCGACAAATGTATCCTGCGTTTGAAACGACACAAGAACATGTTAATCTGGAAAGTTCAGAAACTCTCCCGTAAGAATCATATAAATAAAGAAATAATTCGTGAGCTGAACGCTCAGGTCTCCTTGATACAGCTAAAGGGTCCTTTGCAGGCTCCATTTTCTCAAATACCGGCCACTGGTGTGAACATAAAGGTTTACAATACCCCTGTTAGATCATAGCATTTTTGGGATACTCACATTTTGTACAGATGCCTAGAAAATAATTTCAGGTTTTTAAGTATGTAAATAGAAGCAACAAATGATATGAGGTTTTTTTTTTTTCCAGGTATTGTTTTCAATTAATTGCTTAGTCATGTATTCTGGATAATTACCCTCGTGTTTTGTGCTAATTCTTACTGTTTTGATATTGCAGATGATTTGGTTGGTTTTCCAGATGCACCTTCTAGGGATTTTGATGATCACATGTTTCCAAGGTTGCCTCTGAAGATTTGTGAAGGAACCAGTTGAATTTAGTTTCAATTGTGGATATATCATCTTCCAGTTGTCACCAATCGACTTGTTTCTCCATCATTTTTGGTTTAGCACTATAGTCCGAATCTTTTTGATTTCAGGATATCGTAATGTATAAAGAAAATGACAATTTCATTTGTCATTTTTCTTTTTTAGCTGAAGTCGGTTAAGATTGCAATAGTGTAGATCCTTTTTTCCTGGTAAATTAGAAATATCTCTATACGAGATTGAATGTATTTAAGGAGACATGGTTCACAGTATTAGGGGTCGATGGTTGGTGAAAGGAGGAGGCAGGATCAAGTCACTTTGACATTTCTCTGCAACTAAGACAATTATTTGTTTACAGTTACAGCATCATTTGACTAAAGATATTATAAGTATATTTGCAGTATTTTCATTATTGAGGTGTACTTGTAGTATCATTCGATTTTGCTATTTTCTTTTCGCAATTTTATATGATTTATCACTTTCCTTTGGAGAAATGTGCAAACGTATTACGTTGAATTGTCGATCTATTCTGGGTTAACTTGCAGATTCATGTCATGTATTAAATTTTGATGTTATCATCCAAATATATATGATATATTATTTCTATGTATTGTCTTTTTCTTTCTCATAATTTCTTCTGAAGATTTCGAGATTGTCTGCACAGCATCGTTAATTACAAGTTAATTTTTGGATTAATGTTGTTATGCTCCTGATCAGGATAGGGTATATAGGATGTATGTGTGTTAGTTTTTCATTTAACTCATAGAAACTATATTGAATCTGATCTTCATAGTTACACTTTGTCAAATTATCGTTCAATCTTATTATGGATGTATATGTGTCTATATTATAACTTATATGATTGGTTTTTAGTTCGTTAACATTTTCTTTATCATTTATTCCTGTAGACATATGTTAATCAGTTTAACTAGATGAATATTTAGTTATCAGTTGTGTATCATATGAACTAACTTAGTAATTAATAAGTCTTAACAATTTATTTTGTATATTCATACTTGTAGTGTAGCACATTATTTCTTTCTTTTGATTCTACTCCTGTAATTGGGAGTGATCATAAGAGAAGGCAACAGAGCCTTAATCCTGTCAGAGACAACTATCTAACGACTAGAAGCAGCCTTTGAAAGCTCTTGGATCGGGTTGCCTCTTAGTTGACTGTCGCGCTGATTCGGCCTGTCAACACTACCACTGATGACTGCAAGTCTCAAGGCACTCAAAATGACTCTAGATTCCAATCCCAGAATAAATGATCTGAAGTCGATGGGATGAAATCTGCTGGAAGGAGGGCATTAAGGCATCCCCCATCATCCAACATGAGGTACTTAGAAAATCTGTATAATGTGGAAGGACTCGATCATAAGGTGCACGAACCAGTAACTGTACCGGGAATGGCCGACATGCAAAGTCAAGATAACTGAGGAATGGCCGACTCAGGTTTAAACTTCCTTCGAACAAGAGCATAACAGCATATGGTGACTGAATGAAGGCAGCATAGACTCGATATACAAACTGGGACATCTCTGTGACACAGGAGGCATCAACAGAGGCTCCATAGGGACTGGAAGCTTAGCCAGTCGGTGGAGATAAAATCAGATAACGAGTACATCTCCTAAGTCAAACTATAACCCAACCAATGGATGTGATATACAGTGCTCTATTCGAAGGAGACATGACTCGATAGCTACCAAAGATAATATCTTTCCTTGTCCGGCTTTTTGGTTTTCTGATTTTTTTGGACTTTTTCAGTTATTTGAAAATCTTGACAAAAGAATAAACTAGCTTTATAGTTACAAACTAGGAGGAGACAAGTGTCATAAGGGAAAACAAACTAGTTCCAAGCAGTGGAACATACCTATGCTCAATGCAAGGATACATGTGTAGGATATCGACACTCGGGGGAAAATCCCCTCCCGATAAAAAGGGAAACAAGCTGCGAAGGATATAAAAGATGGCTCTGCATGGCTAGACATGAGACAAGCTCGGGCTATATGGCTGAAACGCAATGTCAGGAGAGCCAGCATAAAGCTCAATAAGGCAAACAAAGCTCATGATAATGCATTCACAACTTGATACAAGGGGAGTCCCGAGGGAAATAGTCCAGCATAAGATCAAGAGGATTATGAGGCTCTTGCGAAATGACATGGCAGTACTATACAACGGACTCCCACACCCTAAAGGAGAAAACGTCGGCATGGGCACCAAATGCAAATAAGGAACTAACTAGGTTACCCATGTAAGGTGCAACTCTACCACTCATATCATGCCACTTCTAAAGCAACAAGAAGGTTTCGTGACATAACAGAGTGGGTTCGTACCTAAGGATATGATGATATGGTCATAAGGTCATGCAAAATGCAAATGGTTGTGAACCTAACCTATATGCTAGTTTAGACATGATACTTGAGATCTGTACGAACGGGTCAATCCAATGGCTGAAATGGCACTAAAAAAGGTCTTCTACATCACAAATTATGTCAAAAACGGTCCAAAATGGTTAGAAAATGTTGAAACTATAGAAAAGGGGGTAAACAATTTCAAATATTTGAAAATTTTTCTATAAATAGTAAAAAAATATAAATCATTTGAAACTTTTACCCATTTGAGCTCTGATTTTCAACTGCAAATTCCAAGAAATCCAGCCGGCGGAATTCACAACCGTTTCTTCCAGGTATTTACTCATGCTCTCCTCTTGCATTTTGATATAATTTTTTCATATTTTCATGGTTAAATGAGTTTTTTAAGCCATATCTACATGAGCACTGTGGCCCATGTGGATATCAATGCTTTTTCCACATATAGGGCTAGCTTTACGCTGAAAAGGACCTCAAATCCACGTACATACATGGCTGTTTTCAAAACAGTCGCATATGAGGCCGCGCATAAGTATTTTTACTAAACTAATGGGAAACTTTCCAATTTTTCTTGCAGGATGTGCTAGAGTGGAGAGAGCGTGACCATGGTGAAGTATAGGAAGCAGTAAGGGCCAACTTAATGGCTCAACAAGCTTTACATGCATGCAGAATCTACAAGTTCTGGTGTCTTGGTGGTTTGAGGGCCAAACCAGGACTGCTACAGATGCTGGTAGGCTATTGGGATCCAAACTCAGAGTCTTTCTGTATTGATGGGATGTCCCTCACCATAGAGGTGGAGGACATATACTTTATCACAGGTCTTTTTAGACAATGGGAGGTGGTGAACCTTTGTTCCCGAGGTGGGATAGGAGGTGGCCCTACTATCGATGAGTACATAGTCGTGTACTGCTACCCAGATATTGAGAAGGTGGGGAGTCAAATCCCTACCAATGCTATACAGCTGTTGGGCCTAAAGGCCATATTACTGATGCTGGGCAGGATAGCAGGCTTAGCATCACTCCATTAGGGCCCGCGGCCACTGATGTGTATGAGACCGGCCATCTATGACTGGAGTACGACACCACTGAGCAACATGAAATAGCAGCTCAATGAGTGTAAGGCAGGAAGGGTACAGAACTTCGAGTTCAGCAGTATTCTGAGCATGTTTTTCTTTGAGCGTGTTCTAGGATTGAGCCCTAGAGTGGACGTTCCTCTCCACAGGGTTTGAGATCCGGCCCAACGACGTTGGGCAGACACTATGCGCAGACTGGGGGGTGGTAGAGTGGCCAACCCGTATCCAGCTGACTTTTTTCCATGGTGGCGATGACAAATAGTTTCCATAGATGACTACCCTTATGCAAGGATAGACTTCCGGGGGGATCCGGACATGCCATTGCCACCAGGATCGGCATATGGAGACATAGGTAATGAATCTCTACCCTTACTCTTTTTAAATTTTTGAGTTATTTAATTTTTTTGTATTTTCTTGATTATGTGGAATCAAAAAGACATGTTTTTGTGTGACAATACATAGTGACATCTACCATTTGCGCGCAGATGTGGGACCACGACGACCAGAGGGATTCCCTCGTCATAGACGGAGAGGAAAAGGAGATGACATCACGGGTGTGGATGCGGAGCGAACGCTCCAGAGCATTCATACCAACTTCATGAGACTGACTCATAGAGTTCCCATGGTGCAAGTCGAGGACTTGTCTAAGGCCATGCAGCGGAAGGTGGTGGGTGTACCACGTGCATGGGTGCATTTATTCCGGTGGCTATCTAGAGCCGTAGTGATGTTCCATGATCACAACCCTCCTCGTCCTCCACAGGATTAGACACCTGGGAGTGTATATGTTTTGTACTACCGTGTACTATATGATGGTGGCTTTAAAAACCCCAATTTTGTATTATGACACTATGTATTACCACATTTTTTATGTATATAAAAAGTTTTATGGTGATCGGTTTATTTATTTACATGTGTAGAAATTGTGTTTATGATTAATTTATTGTGAATGAAACAAATGCCAATCTAACACGTAGTTAGCATATGATTTAGCAACTTGATTATTATTTCTTGGAATGTGTATATATGTTATATTGTCAAATTGCCATTCTAACAATCTCACACGCAAGAATCTTCTCAATAACGTCGGATCTCTAACATGGTACAAACCATTGAGCTGTGACACTACTAACTTCGAATCAAGACATACCTCAAGAGAGAGAACACCATGTAAAATGGCATCCCGTAGAAGCTCAATAACGGCGCTATATTCGGCAACATTGTTGGAAGATGGACGTAGACATACACCTCCTGAAGACAGTACCTGACCCATAGGAGTATAAATCACCCAAGCAACAGAGGCTAAGTGTTGAGTGTGACGCCTTGCACCATCCATGAATCCTATGTAGGTGGAAGATTCCATTGACATATGCCAAAAGAAATGGAAACTAATCACAAACCCGATCATGATAAGAAAAAGACCTAACTATGCAAAGTTGTACAATAATATACAACAAGCAGCCTTGGCTAAAGATCATGCATAGTATTTTTTGAGATAGAGCTCATTTCTAGGATCTGCCAAAGCTATCCCTTCGTAATCCACTAACTCATACGCACCCTTCTCTAAGACACGTTTGACCACGTGAGGACCACGCCACATAGGATTAAATTTCCCTGGCCCCAAGGGTTCTTTCGGTTGATCCCAAAAAAGGACCAAGTATCCTTCACTAAACACTCTTGGATGGATAGACTTATCGTACTAGGCCTTTACGCGATGCTTATTAACCTCTAGAGCCACCAAGGCATCCCGACGCTGCTCATCAAGTTGCTCAAGGTGAACCAAATGCTCCTCCAAAGGTGATGTGTCTGGTAAGAGTTCTATAGCTAGCTTCAACGAAGGAATCTTGCATTCAACTAGAAATATCGACTCCACTCCATGTACTAACTGATATGGATAAAAACCAGTGGCAGTCTTAACAGCGGTTCGATATGCCCACAAAGAAAGGTATAACATAATATGCCAATTCGTCTTACTTCGTGCGATGGTTTGTTGGAGAATGGATTTGAGTGATTTATTCACTGCCTCTACCTGTCCATTCGCTTGAGGGTAGTAAGAAAAGGAGTGCTCTTGCTTATACCCTAACTTGGATGTCAACTCTTCCATCATACGGTTCTGAAAGTGCGAGCCATGGTCAGTGACAAGCTCTTTCAGAATCCTGAACCGAGTAATAATTTGGTTGAACATAAAGTGAGCGGCTGTCTCACCATCGTATTTTACTGTAGGCATAGCCTCAGCCCATTTCGTGAAGTAATCAACAGCCACTATAATATGATGGTGCCCCCCAGCCGAATCTGGGTTGCAATCCATAAAATCGAGCCCCCACTTAGTGAAGGGACCGACGGTGATAATGGGATGTAACGGGGCAGGTTTTGAGCGCATATTACGTGCGAACACCTGGTAAGGGTGGCACCTCTTGAATGCATCAACACAATCTTTAAAGACCGACAGCCAGAAATAACCCACTCTCAAAATCTTTTGAGCTGTAGAAAGCCCAGATAAATGACCACCACATGCCCCTTCATGGCAATCATTCAGCACAACCTCAGCCTCATCATGAGTTAAACAACGTCGTAAAATGGAATCTACCCCATGGCAGTACAAAGTATTGTCCACTATAAGGTAGTTCTTAGAGACGTGATGTAATCGTCGTCATTCATCTTGCGAGAGGTGAGTAGGGGTCCTCTGTGTTTGCAAATATACTATGATATCTCCATACCATGAGTCTAACATTGAGATTAAGAAGATGTGTTCATCAACAAACGTATCTTCACAAACCAACTCCTCGGCCTTGCTCGAAAAATCCAATATAAGCTCTGCAAAGATTAAAGATTTCTTCTATTTTGCTGAAACAAACTCAAGATCAAACTCTTGCAGAATGACAATCCATTTATTATACTTTTCCCCTATCATCCTTTGTGTGAGGATGAACTGAAATGGATTGACATGGGCCACAACCAAGTTCTGGAAAAGGAGAATATAATGTCTCAAATGCTGAACCGCATGTACGGTAGCCAAAGCAAGCTTCTCAACATGAGAATAATGAATCTCTGCGTCAATAAGGTTTTGGCTCAGATAATATATGACATGCTCTTGGAGCTCCTCATCCTCTTGAACCAAAACCATACCAATCATCTCTAAAGATGCGGCCACATATAATAAGAAATCATGGCTATAGTCCTGGGGACTAATGACTGGGGCCAATGCTAGGGCTCGCTTAAGTGCATCGAAGGATTCCTGGGCTCGCTCATCCCATTCAAAGGGAGTATCCTTCTTCAAGAGACGCATGAAGCCTCTAGTAAAATTGGCAAATTTGACAACAAATCTTCGTAAGAAGTTTTCCATGCCTTGCAAACACTGAAGATGATGAATGTTCTTCGGGGGAGACAACTAAAGTATTGCATCTACCTTCAAAGGTTCGACTCTTATACCCTCTTTCGAAACGATGAATCCTAACAAACAACCTGACTTCACGCAAAAGATGCACTTATGAGGATTTAATCTAACTGAATAGTGGTAGCATATTTTCAATACCAATATCAAGTGATAGGGATGACGCATTCTCATACGAGAATGAGTAGCGAGGTCATCCAAAAACACTTCAATAATAGAATTGAGATCGTGGAAGATCAAGGTCATCGCCCGCTGAAATGTAGCTCCAGCATTTTTAAGGCCGAAAGGTATTTTACGATATGCAAATGTTCCCCAAGGAAAAATAAATGCAATCTTGTGTTGGTCCTTAGGTTTAATCTGGATCTGATTATACCTGGAAAAGCCATCCATAAAGGAGAACACCTCGCTACCCACACACTCATCCAAAATATGATCAATAAATGGTGTGGGGAAGTTATCCTTAGGATAGGCACGAATTAAATCGCAGAAATCAGTGCATATGCGGATCACTCCCTGCTTCTTATCCACTGGAATGGGGTTTGAAACCCACTCCGTCAAGGGAATGGGATAGATGAAATCAGCTTTCAACAGCTTCTCTATCTCTACCTTAATGGTGGGTGCTTTCCTAGGATTCAGGGCACGTAAACGCTGTCGAACAGGCTTAGCGTTGGGGTAATTCTTAATCTCATGTTCGACAATCCGAGGGTCAATACCTAGCATCTCGTAGTAAGACCAAGCAAAAATATCACGGAATTCCTTAAATAGCTCAATGTATTCAAGAATTTCATCTTGGGAACATTCTGCCCCAATATAGACATTCTCTATTATGCCAGGATTGCAAGAAATGTTGATAGGAATCGTTGACGATATGTTCGCCATGTTTCCATCAGCCATCGAACCAGGAGAGCTTAATGGAACCATAGGCCTACCAAATTTCTGACTAATAATATCCCTATAATCCTCATGCTCCAAATGGTCAAGCACTGGAAGAAAGTACGATCTATGATGAAGTTCCTCCCATGGTGGCTCAACACCCGAAATAGCCTCGATAATTGCTTCATCTGAAGGGAAAACCGTATCAAGGAAGTCGTGGGCATGAGAAGACTGTACTGCCCATGCCGGTAGCACATAGGGGTCTTCCTCCTCCATCCATGAAGAGGAAGAACAAGGATTTGCAGCAGACTTGAGATTAGCTTGATAAGCAATCATAACTGCAGGTAATGGCATGCTCATCTCGACGGGATCACTCGAAGTACTCAGTGTAGGAAGAATCCAAGGATCTTCCATATGAGTCATACGAAAAGACACTGAGGTCATAGAAGTTGAAGCCTCATCGGAACAAGATCCTATCATGAGGATCGGTGCAGGACAACTAAAGCTTCCCATGAGGGGTGGAGACATGCCTACACCCACACTCCTAGTTGCCGGCTGAGAGTGGTCAATGATCGGGATCGTGGCTCCCGAAGATGCAGTAATAGACAGATTCTTGAATGTCATTTGATCAATCGTTGCAATCTTCTCGTTATGTGGAAAGCATACAACACCGAACAAGGAAGAAGCAATGACTTGCATACTATACATCTAGTTCCTACCCAGCAAGAGATTATAGTCAAGGGGCGCATCAACCACCTCAACCTCTATCACAATGGTCTTCCCTCCCAAACGGACTTTAAGGGAAGGAAGGATGCCATGCGGCCTAAAAGATCTCCCATCAAACGCAGTTAACATAGTCATTGATTTAGACAACTCAGGAGAACCCAGACCCTTCCAACAGGACAAAGACATCACAGAAGCAGCAGCGCCCTCATCATTCACAATATGCTTGACGATCATATTAAGAAATTCTACATGCACCAAAAGAGACACATAGTAGGGAAAGGGAGGCTGATGTCCTGTAGTTTCAAATTTGATCACCGAGGAAGAATCATCTCCGTTCACACCAAGGGAAGAAAGCAACGCCTTCCTTTGCGAAGGACAACTCTGAAGCACTTCCAATGCAGACATCGCACAAGGAGTATGGCCCAAATCCTCGACAACTGAATAATTCTGGGCTTCTCGGGCATTTGGATTATGCCCCGAACGCTTAAGAACTCCCATAGGAATACGAGGTGCAACCTCAGGTTTGTCTGCAGATTTCTCAATGCGCAAAGGAGACCCTAGTGGATTAGGCTCTTTCCCTGGGCTGGGTTGTGACGAACTATAATATTTTGCACGAGTCACAACTTTCGCAGCACGGACCATGTTAATGCACCCATGAGCACTAGACTCTAGTGGATCACAATCATCACCAGACTGGTCATGGGACTTCGAGTTCATATTCTGGTTATGCGGTAAAGGGTTCGTTAACACAACTGGGCCTTGTGCTAAGAATCTCAAAGCTTCTTCAATCCGAGGGCACAAGTAAGTGAGGTGATCGTCCTTACATAACTTGCAAGGGAGCTTAACCTTACGTTTAGCTTGCTTGCCCCCCCAGCATTTCTACCGTTTTTGTCATTATTGGTAGCATTCTCATTCTTATTCCCACCCTTTCAATTATTATTCTTACCCTTTTTTTATTCTGTTCGGTTTGTTGGTTACCCTTCTAGTCCGATGATTGCACAGAAAGTACATTCGCCGTTTGGGTGGGTTGAGACGAATCCGTAGCTTGTCCTAGAGCAGATTGGTTGAGCGAAAATTGACCAACTTGTTTTGCAACTGAATCCGCAGGTTTCACACTTGCACAACCCACAATGCCATCGAAATGTGGTCCAGGTTTGACTTTGGGATCGAAACTGGAATGAGGAGCGTTGGGAATAATCTCATACAACAAACCAGACTGAGCATAGATCAATTCTAGTTCCTGCGCCCTAAAGATCGCTTGTTCCTCATTCTGCACTCCGGATGTGGAAACATCCTTTGCTATATATGGCAATAACAATTTGACGAGCCACTCGAGAAGGAACTCTGGTGGTATAAAGGCTTTAATTAATCTCTTCCGTCTATGCCACTCTTGAATATGAACAGAAATATGGGTGGCTTTATCTTGCCAAAATGTCGACAAGAGTTCAGTACCAACGTCATAGTGCACTGGTAGCTGGAAGTGATTAAGAAAAGTCATCGCAAGGTCGTCGAACAAGGTGAAATCTCCCCTAGGTAACTCTATATACCATTTCGCAGTAGGCCCTATGAGGGTGCATTGAAATAGTCTCAAGTGGACTTAGTCCTGATGTAATGAATTCGAAGAGCACTGTAGGTGAAACGTAGTAACGTGTTCACTCGGATCCTCTCCCGATTTTCCTTCGAACTTCGGTATGTTCGAAGGAATCTTGGTAGGGACAGCCGGCCAAGCCGGGTCGTGAGCCACAGGATTGTTTGTAAGTCTCAATAAGTCAGGAAGATTGAGTGTCGCGAGGAAAGGGAGCCTAGGATGATGAGGTCGATGGACCGCTCCCTGATTCGTATAGGTTTGGTTGCCACCATGGCCTTGGCCATAGCGTCCTCCTCCCGTATGACCCGTATAGGGTGGCGTGGAAGCACCATAATGAGGTGGACCTTGACTAGTAGGAGCTACAAAGCCATAATTAGGAGAGTAAGTAGGTTGTTGATACCCACCTCCATAAGGTGAAGAACCATGTCCGTATTGCACCCCATAATAGGGTCCATAGGTCATCGCTTGCGATGCCCCATGAGACACTCCGTACATAGGAAGATAGGTTCCAGAAGTAGGAATATACATACCGGAAGTAGGGATATATGCCACGGAAGTAGTAATCTGACCTCTAGAAGCATGAACATAGCCTCCCGAAGTAACGAGTGGTATGTAAACTTGAGACACCATCAGTCTAGTAACCACAGTATAGACCTGACTCGCAGCCATGTTCCGACTCGAAGGACCACGTGAATAAGGTGGAGGATGGACATTTGAAGAACTAGCAGCCAAGGACGAAGGAATCTGAGTAATAAGATATGTACTACCACCTATCGTCACCCACCTCAGGTTTGGTATCCTAATAGGATTGCTAACCCTAGACCTAGGAGGGATATAAGATGTAGCTTCCACCACTAGGATGGAAGGTGCAATGTGACTAGTGCTCCCAAACCTCTCTGCATGGTAAGGAATGAGAGTTCCCCCAGGAATATTGTTAGGCTTGAATTCGGACTCGACATGAAATGTCAAATCGTGCATAGGAAAACCAACCATACCATAACTACCATAGCTAGTAGTGGCGGGTTCAAACTGAGTCTCGGCGTCCTCCGGCATGCCATACTGGTAACGCATCAAAGGGGAATCAGCCCTAGAGTGAGTAGGTCTATCATGCATGGCTCCTATCTCAGAAATCATAGGATCTAACTCAGCTAAGTCGGGTGAAGGATCATAAGTAGGAGTAAATTCCCCATCGTCAACACGAATGGGAGGAGGTGGTTCAGGAATACCTTCTGAAGAATCTCCCATGGTGTGTGAATCAATGTGTGACATAGTCCACCTGTACTGTCTAGGTTTCTCTCCCAAAGGAGCAGGAGAAGTAGAAGGTGGAAGCCCTGCTAAGTGACGATAACAACGTGGAACCACACCCAAATCCACAATGACTCAAAAAATAGAAAAGACTCTCTATTTACGTAAACCCTAGGCCAACTATCATGCACAGAGCAATCACTAATAAACTCTAAAGCCAAATGCAAGAAAACAAGGGCTGGATAAGTGAGCTCCTGAATGAAGCAGGTATGTCTCTCCTAGGAGAGGCTTGAGACTCCCATACACAACAAGTGGAGGAACGTAACCAATTATTATGGCCCTCAGCTTCAACTCATATAGCGACTGTGTTGTTCAACCCCAACCTGGCTAGGACACCTGCAGAATAACCTCTACAAGTACCCCCTCGATATCCTAGGTAAGGCCACTAAGGTCACCTCAATATAATCAATGCTCAGGCGGACATTTGCAGGCGGGATTGACCGTATGGGCAGGGTAGCAAAGCCCAAAACTCTCGAAAGAGCCCCCGGATACGAATACAATCCTGGAAATATCTCCGGTGCTACTTAGTTATGACTAGGGGTCATTCCAATCAATAACCTCTCACACTGCCTCGTGCTTAACTCCCTTTTGAGAGGAGGATCTTGAGAACAATGGTTATACCAAGGATTTCACACACTCACCTGGACAGACACCTAGATGTTGTTGTTTAGTGATCTTGGAGAATTAACTTACAATGAACTATTCCAAGATACTAAAACCTAAGCTTGTTGGTGCACCCTAGAAAAGAAAAGAGTGTAATTCATTTTAATTTAGCATTGATTTTAGTTGGATTTATTACGCAAAAAGGGATATGATCATGCAACTAGTGGTGTTATGACACAACAAGAAGTAAAATGCACACCTAACAATCAATGCAAATGCATTGTGTCCATGAAAACAGGGTATGCTACTATGTGAAATGCACAATTCTTCTTCAAATGATAAATGCAAATTTTCCTATATGAAGTCCTAACTAGTACTCCAAAGCAAATCTAGAACTAGTGCAAGTACAATGCAAAGTGCAAAATGCAATGCATGATGATAAGCAAATGTTTTTGGATTTTTTGAAAATAAAAGAGATGCAAAAAAGCAAAAGAATGAATCTACGACCCTCAGACTCTGCAAGCATACATAAATTGCATTCAAGCAAAGCACTAAGGTAAAAGAACTCTAATGCACTAATCTCTAGCAAAAAATTGAAAATGCCATGAGAAGAACTTTCCTAAAAAAAAAATTTATGCTAAAAAAAACATTTCTGGTCAGAAACAGAAGTCAAAACAGACTCAGGCAGTGGAAAAGGAGACTTATCAAATATCATAATTCACCTAGCAACCAATTATCTTCCACAAAAATGCAAAACCAAAGGTATACGCGACTTTTCGCAGTAAACCTGTGTGTATACGTGAAAATCGTAGAGGAATCCACGTGTATACACCACTGTAAGTCAAAAACCTGTGTACAGGAAGAAAAAGTGCATAAACTCAAGGCAAACAGACAGGCTGAAACAAACTTCACACCAATCAGACTCTACCAGGCATACATGCCCCCAGACCCGACACAGAAACAAGAGAGACAGAGCAATTCAAATACATTGAATGCCGAGAAATCAACCCCCAAAGGACAACTACTAGGAATTTTCTAGCGGAGTCGCCAATTCTGTTATGGAGAGAAATTCCTATGGCTTGGGGCACCACAACAGACAACTTTGACTCCAGAAATCAATCTCTTCCAATATGCAATAAAAATAAAATTTCTAACACTAAAGGATCAGACCTTGTACCTTATTTTGGACGGTTGGAGTAGATCCTCGTTGAGCTTTCGAACTCCAGCTTGAATTGATAGATTACTTTCTCAACAACAAGTAAAAAATACAAGCATTCTATATATCATGGTGTTAGATCTATTCTAGCATATATAATCAATAATGTAAAAGCATTTGACATATTCCAATGGATATAATATTCATTCAAACACCCATTATTGGATAGGAAAAGATATTTCTATTAATATAAATCAAAGATTACAAGATAGATACAACCTTTGACGGAACGTCTGCGAACCGGAGAAACTGAATCCCCCACTTGGGCCTCCACCACTTCAATCCTCCATCACTTAGATAGCAAGCTCACAAGCAAAAGGCAAGCTTGGGAAGAATACAAAAGTGCTCCAAGGGACAAAGGGATGTAGACTCAAGCATAAGTTCCAGCAACAATGGACTATAGTTTCGTTTCTCTCAATTCTCTCTTTTGCCTTCAATGTACCAAGGGGTTCCTTATATAGCTTTCAAAGGGATACTGAAAGGTCGAATCCGAGCGATCTCAAGCCATATGGAAGGCTAGGAGTCAAATGAGTTAGATCCATGTCAAGGAAAACTCCAAAATGATTTGGATTATGCACACATACCGATGTACGCGGTTATAGGGGTCAAACCCGCGTATGTACACGACTATAGGTTTAAAATCCACGTATATCATTTTTTTATGTTTGTAGGGATGATCATGGAAACATCAAAGGACAAAAAGTGGTCCAAATGTTCTAAGGAGTCTGCAGCAGGATAGGCGAAGTCCATATAATGTGTGATTCACCTGGAGTGGTGAAATCCGCTATAACAATGGAACAAAACCATGGGTTGTCAAATACCATGGATAGGAGAGGGTGGCCTCTCCATTTAACATTTTTATGATGAATGACAGAGGGTGGCCTCTCCATTTAATTGTTTAATAACCCATACATCTAAATTTAGAGCATATGACCCTTGAGGTTTAGATTAAAGAAGGGCTATAGGAATGGTGAGAAAGAGGGTTGGGTGGGTGTGGTGGGAAAGAGAGAGAGAGAGAGGTAGGGTGTTATGTGCGATGTGGTGAGAAAGAGAGGGGATGAAGAGGCTTAGGGGTAGGGGAAGGATGAGAGAGAGATAGAGAGAGAGAGAGAGAGTTATTTTTAGAGAGAGAGAGAGAGAGTTATTTTTAGAGAGAGAGAGAGAGAGAGAGAGAGAGAGAGAGAGAGAGAGAGAGAGAGAGAGAGAGATGTGGGAAGCTAGCGTGGTGGGATAGATATCAAGTTTTTTTTCATTTATCTATATATAAAAAAAGGCCCAATATATATCAATAATCTTTGTTCTATAACGAATAACAACATATCATCAAAATAATTTCCTACATTGGGATCCTCCTTATCAATGTAACCCTATGCCCTGTTAAATTTTTCATATGCTTAGCTAAGACATTAGTATATCATTTCATTTTTCATAATAAAAGCATATAAAACAGGATCACTGAAAGAAACAGTATCACAAGAACAATACAGATTTATCCTGGGAAAACCCTAAAGGGAAAAACCCAGCAAAAGATTCCTCAATATAGATGCCCCAAAAAGGGAAAAAGGTAAAACCAACAAGGAGATCAAAAACCTGATTCTCCTCCTTCTCCAGCAACTTCTCTCCTCCACAAGTGCGCTATTCCAAGTGAGTGTGTATGTCTCAAGTGAGGAGTACTACACCTCTATTTATATTCATCCGTTCACTTAAAGTTTACTCAATTAACATGTCGGCTTAAGTTAACTCATGTAGGCTCGAGTTACACATGTAGGCTCAAGTAACCACACTGGGGTGCTGATGACCCTCCTTTACAATTTGAGGGGACTACCTCATGACTTTTATTAGTTCTTCCGATTAGGATCATCGGGGTACAATGAAATACAAGTGGTTCTCCCGGTTGGACCATCGGGGACCACAAAAGATACATAAAGAATATTATTCGAAGTTACAATATTTCAACACTCCCCCTTAACGAAAAGGGTATTCTAGATCAACAACAACAAGAGCAGAGATAGGGGACATCATCAACATCAGCAGGGTAACACATCTATAAATAATTGGAAGCTTTTCAACATCATGTAGTCTTCATCTTCAATCTTCAGTCTTCATCATCAGCAACATCTTCAGTCTTTGATCAGCAACATATTCAGCATTTTGATCTTTCAATTAGCAACGACATCTTCAGCACTTGGACCTTTCGGTCAGCAACATCTTCAGCACTTTGATTGTTCAATCAGCAACAACATCTTCAGCATTTTGAACTTTCGATCAGCAACATCTTCAACATTTTGACTTTTCGATCAACAACAACATCTTCAACACCTTGACCTTTCGACCAGCAGCAACATCTTCAGTACTTTGACCTCTCAATCAGAAGCAACATCATCGTCATCATATTCTAATCAGTCGATCATAATCATCATCACATTCTGATCTTTCGATCAGAAACATCATCATCATACTCTGATCTTTCGATTAGAAACATCATCAACATAGAAACATCATCATCATACTCTGATATTTCGATTAGAAACATCATCAACATACTCTTATCTTTCGATAAGAAACATCATCATCATACTTTGATCTTTCGATCAGAAACATCATAATCATAGTGCATCATCATCATACTCTGATCTTTCGATTAGAAACATCATAATCATAGTGCATCATCATCATACTCTGATATTTTAGATCAGTACGTCATCATCATCATACTCTAATATTTCGATCAGCATGTCATCATCATCATACTCTAATCTTTCGATCAGTACGTCATCATCATACTCTAATCTTTCGATTAGTACGACATCATCATCATCAGCAACAACCTGCAATCCACAACTCAAAGACAAAAAGTATTTGGATCACTTTTGAACTTAAAGTCCAGGGATGATACAATCCCACCACATTCTCGACAACCAAAGTTACCGGATTGATTACGGGAGAATCGATCCC
>LPNX010860954.1:0-11422 GCA_001517045.1 Pseudotsuga menziesii | reverse complement strand
AAGTCACCGGATACAATTACGGGATAATCACTCCCTATCACTTTAGGACTATGTCCAAGGATGATGCAATCCTACCACATTCTCAAGGACTGAAGCCACTGGATCTATTATGGACAGATGTCCTAGGATGATACAATCCCTCTTCATTCTTGAAGACCGAGGTCTCCGGATCACTTTAGGGAAGGTGCCCAAGGATGATACAATCCCATCACGTTCTCGATGACCGAGGTCACCGGATCTATTATGGACAGATGTCCAGGGATTATAAAATCCCTCTGCAACATCACTACTCCCCCTTTCGAGGAAGGTCTTTCCGAACAATACCAAGCTTGTCTCGAAAGTGTTCAAAATCTACTCGAGGCAGAGGCTTCGTCGATACATCATCATCCAAACCATCATCATCTACATCTTCAATATATGAATACTGATCTATCACCATCTGTATCTCTAGTATGTGAATACTAAAAGCAACATCATCTATATCTTCAGTATATAAATACTGAAATCATCATCATCTCTATATTTAGTATAGAAATACGGAATCACCATCATCTATATCTACAGTATGTAAATACTAAAATATCATCTATATCTTCAGTATGGGAATACTGAAATCATCATCATCTATATCTTCAGTATAGAAGTACTAAATCACCATCATCTGCATCTACAGTATCATTATCTTCATCTTATCTTGTATGTAGAAATACCGGATTTCTACGTGTTACGTGGAACACAGGGTTCTTTGTCATCACAACTGTGGTTATCACATAGAATCATTGTT
This sequence comes from Pseudotsuga menziesii, assembly GCA_001517045.1. Lineage (NCBI taxonomy): Eukaryota > Viridiplantae > Streptophyta > Pinopsida > Pinales > Pinaceae > Pseudotsuga > Pseudotsuga menziesii. The sequence goes on along the minus strand of LPNX010860954.1, from coordinate 10,638 downwards.
GTATCCATCTTCAGGTCAAAGAGACCTGATATCGGCTTCTAAATCCATATGGCTTCATAACATAGTAGAGCAATCTGCTATGTATTATGCTTCAACTGTGCTAAGAGAAACACTGGACTGTTTCCTGCTAAACCATGAACTCATAGCAGACCTCAAAGCATATACCTGATTTGATTTTCCTGTCTGAGATACTTCCATCCCAATCTACATCTGAGTAGCCATACAATCTATACTCATGGCTACCATCATAGTATAGACCAAAGTCTATATTCCCTTTCAGATATCTCATCACATGTTTTGCAGATACTAGGTGAACCCGTCTTGGTTGAACAAGATATTGACTTAAGGTGTTCACAAAAAAACAAATGTCTGGTCTGGTATTTGTTAAGTACATCAATGACCCAATGATCTGTCTGTAGTGAGTCACATCCACTAACTCTAATGAGTCATCAGCTAACAGCTTTAGGTTGGAGTCCATGGGTGTGGCCATGACTTTGCATTTCAACATATTGAGTCTCTTCAATATCTCTACCACATACTTTCCCTGGTTGAGAAATATTTCTTCTGAACTTTGCCATACTTCCAGACCTAGGAAATAATACATTAACCCAAGGTCTTTCATCTCAAATTCTTCTACTAGTTTCTTCTTACTTTCCATGATCTGTTTCTCATTCCCTATCAAGAATAAGTCATCCACATATAGTAATAGAATGATAGGTACATCTTCTACAACCTTGTAGGAAAGGTTAGGATTGACTTTACTCTTGGCAAAGCCCATGCTCATCAGGAAACTATCTATTCTTTCATACCAAGCTCTAGAAGCTTGCTTCAGGCCATAGAGGGCCTTCTTCAACTTGCATACTTGATTCCTTCTGTCTTCAACTTCAAATCCTCGTGACTATTCGATGTAAAACTCTTCCTCAATCATACCATTAATTAAGGCTTGTCTTTACTTCATCATGGAAGAAACTACCATGATAGTTTTGAAGGAAATGTACCTTTCTTACAGAAGTAAGTGTCTCTTCAGAATTAATTCCCTCTTTCTGATAGAAACCTCTAGCCACAACTCTTACCTTACTTCTATCAGCAACATATCTTATCTTGCAAATCCATTTGGAAGATACCACATTCTTGCTTTCTGGTTTGAGTACTATATCCCAAACATCATTCTAGTATCACAACATCTTCTATGAGTTTGTCTTCTCAGGTCATCAACATATCCTAGTATTCTGCATTCAACCTTGAAGGTTGGAACCTACTTTACTCTCGGTAAAGTCTCGATCCATCACAAATCTATCCATCATGTCATACCATGTCGAACTCAGATATAATTTTCTATAGTCACTCCCCTTGAAGTGGAGTATCATCTTCCCTCTTCATTCTGTACAGGTGGTTCTATGCTTGATATATACTGGTCAATAGAGTATGTCATGTCATAGTCTATTCTTTCTAGGGAGAATCACGAACCTTGCTTTGTACACTTGTTCCATCATATCGTATACATCGTTCCCCATGATCAACTGTTATTCTTTGATCATAGCTTCTTTTATAGCATTCTTTTCTTCATCTTGAGTTATCTCTTGTTCCCATGGTGGTCTTCATCCTTCAAGGTGGATCTACCATTCTCTGAAGCTCTTTCTTCCATCAAGGTGTCTCTGACCCTAGGAGCTTCAGATTCATGTTTATTGGAGTGAATCTTGAATTGTCATCACTTGTTCTTCGGAACAAGTCTCATCCTTGTTTTCTTGTAGGAGGTTGTTCATGATCTTTCCTACAATTCAAATGCACCAGTTGCATGGTTAGAACTATTTCATAAAACATTTGTATAACGACAAATTCTTATGCATCATGCAACTGTTTAGTCAATGCAACATTCATCCATATCTCACTTAAACTTTCTAGATGCCTTCCATCTCCACCATGACATTATTGAGATTGTGCACTAATCCAATATGTCAGCAAGGAGGTTTGATAAGTAGCAATGGAGAGTTGTATAGAACCATGAGCTACTTACCCATAACATGCATATTAGTAGTATACAGTCATTAATGCAAACAATCTATCATGCATAACACATCACCTGAATATAATCAAATGTATAACAAAACAATATCATGAAATGACAATTGAATACTTATCTTTATTTGTTTCATGGGTATACTCCTTCTTGAGTCTTCAGCTTCATCGTCTTCTTCATCATCATTTCTTATCCTAATGCTGAGGTGGATAAGAAGTTCTTCAAGAGTTGAGATCTTCATATTCCTCATTGATTGAGGAATCTTCTTTGGAAGATGAGAGCTTGATCTTCAGAGACGAGCTTCTTCTTCTTCCCAAAGTCGGCTGAAAGTAATCACTTCCTTCTTGAACACATTTCTTAAATGATAGAATTCTATGATCCTAGGAGGCCATTCAAGGTGGCCATCACCACTTCTGCATTCTTCACTTCTTCTTTCCCCTCTTGAATTTGTTCTTTGATTTGAGAGATCCTTATGACTGCATGGTATCTGCATTTTGGATCTTCACATTCTTTAGCCGATTTCTTAAGGTCATATTCTGATCTATGTTCTTCCCTTCAAATAGATTGGTCAAGGAATCAAACCTCATCGATGTCTTTAGGGAATAAACTTGTAGTACAAGTTGATTCGTAACTGAATCATCAATGATCTTCTGGGATTTGACCAAGTTTTTCTTGAGAAAGGCTTCTAGCCTCATCTCCCTCTGAAACTGGAACCTCTATGCTCATGTAGGTGTCCAATCCATTTTCTTCAGAGAGATCATATACTTCTAGACTTGGAAGTTGTCAAATTCACCAAGCTTATCATCAAGCTGATGTCATATATCACTTTGAAAAGAGAACCTCAAATGAACATAGCAAAGGATTAGATCTTACCGATTTGAGGTGTCCGTCCTGGTTCTGGAGCTGGCTGATCTAGTGTTTGTCACAGAAACCCTAATTTCAAAAAGTTGGAATCTTTCAGATATGATTGGATAGACAGATATATCTCTTCAAATGGAGCTGTCCAATGTACTCCATTTTTGAAAACAGTGGAGGGAAGCTCTCGGAACAAGAAGCCCTAATTTTCCAATTTCTTCAGCAGAAATACCTGTTACTATTTCTGTGATATCTCCAATATTTATACTCCTATGTGTCTGAAATTTTGTACTCAAGTAACCTCGCATGGCCCTGATCCAACACCACAGGTGTCATTAGAATTGGTTTCACCATTTGGTATTTATGATCCTTTTCCCAAGGTGGCCTGTTACAGGACTGTTCAGAATAGCAAAGTTGTACGGCATGCCACGTGTCACTGTTTCATCTTATGAGTCTTATATTCAGACCACCAAAAGTAAATTCCATGCCCTTTCTATAACATCTTCAGGAATTCCATTTGGACCTCTTTATCCCAAGATATTGCAATTCTCCCTAGGTGTCTGGTTTAGGGATGAATTCTGGAAGAGGCTGGAACCCTAACTTGGAAAGAACATATCGCTTGGAATACAGTGAATCTGAGGATTAACTTTGGAAATAGTGTTCATCAAGATTGTATCTTAGGCCCCTGCAATTTTAAGCTCCTGATCCTTCTCCAATATCAGAATATAGTGAATGTACCGAAACGTATCATTTTTAGTATTTAGGGTTTTTCTAGCTCGGGGTCAAACTAGGGTTTGACTTTCCCAGAGTTTCACCCAACCAAATTTCTTGATCCAGGTCTCTAAACTTCAGTTTTGATGAGGAGAACAATCCTATGCTGGTATCACTCAAAAATTCCTCTTGTGTATAAAGCCCTAATTTCCACATCGAAAACTGAAAATGCTCGAAATTGAATTCCACTTCGACAGAAAGATGCACCCTTCAAAGGAGAGTCATCCTAGCCTTCTTTTGCTGATTGATTGTGGAGAGAGAACCAAAAAATAAGAATCCCTAGCTTCTGTAGCTTGTGAAAGCTGCCCTATTCATGTTAGCTCTGATACCATGTTAAATTTTTCATATGCTTAACTAAGACATTAGTGTATCATTTCATTTTTCATAATAAAAGCATATAAAATAGGATCACTGAAAGAAACAGTATCACAAGAACAATACATATTTATCCTAGGGAAACCCTAAAGGGAAAAAACCAGCAAAAGCTTCCTCAATATAGATGCCCCAAAAAGGGAAAAAGGTAAAACCAACAAGGAGATCAAAAACCTGATTCTCCTCCTTCTCCAACAACCTCTCTCCTCCACAAGTGTGCTATTCCAAGTGAGTGTGTATGTCTCAAGTGAGGAGTACTACACCTCTATTTATATTCATCCGTTCACTTAAAGTTTACTCAATTAACATGTCATCTTAAGTTAACTCATGTAGGCTCGAGTTACACATGTAGGCTCAAGTAACCACACTGGGGTGCTGATGACCCACCTTTACAATTTGAGGGGACTACCTCATGAATCTTATTAGTTCTTCCGTTTAGGAGCATCGGGGTACAATGAAATACAAGTGGTTCTCCTGGTTGGACCATCAGGGACCACAAAAGATACATAAAGAATATTCTTCAAAGTTACAATATTTCAACATGCCCCTCACCTCTAGGCTTTATCCCTTGCCTCTATATTAAATATCAAAGTTGAGCCTCCAAGGAAATTAGTCGATGACATGCTACAATTTTAATGAAACATCCTAATCCAAGCATTTAAAAAGGTAGAAAAAATTTCCCATTCCTAATAAGTAAATTTACTTAAGTGATGGGTACATTTTTACTAAGGTCATCACAAAGGATTTAAAAAACCAACACTTTTTACTTTTTCCATCTACATAGTGGATGAGTTGTTCACTTTGGTTTTAGGTGAATGGATTGTCGAACTTGTAGGTTCAACCAACAAATCCAAAACACATCCATTTTTTCTTTGGGCCTGTTTTTCAACCTTAAATATACATGTTCTCTATATATTTATTGTTAATAAAATTGCACAAGCTTATAGAGATCTATGTGTAGATTCCAATATATATATATATATTAGGAAGACAATATTGTTTTATAATTTTTATTTTATTTTTATTTCATCATATTTCAAATCTCTAAAAACATGGGCTTCTTATTGTTTTTCCAACTTTCGATTGGTTCTCCTATTTTGGAAACGAAAAACAACCCACAGAGGTATAGATGAAGACCTAAACACTAGAAGGAAAATTTATTTATTGTTTTAAGACCCTCATAGTGGGGCCTAATGCTCCACCTTCTCATTCTAGGGCTTCACTCACTTTCTTCATTTAAAAAAATATAAAATTAGCATTAAAAATTATGGAAAATAATGTCATTAGAGGAAATTTCAACTCAAAATGGGCCTTTTAACACTAATTGAAATTCGATGTCATCATGTGTTAGCCAATGAAATTGATTTAAATTTGAAATACTGTATAGGTCTTAAAAAAAATTTAATATAAATTTGGGGATAGGTATCATAAAAAAAACTACCTTTTTTGTTTGTATTTTCGACATATCTCCCTATGTTTTACCCAAATTTCGATTGGGAGAGCTCCCTGGATGCAAAATTAAAGTCCGCATCCAACGAGTACCCACTCAGTATATTTTTGACGGGCCCCACTACCCCAAAAACAAGAAATACCTAAAAAATGTGATGATGACTTTTGACAGACCTCGTAACCCAAAAAACAAGAAATACTTGAAAAATGTGATGATGATGTCATCATCATGTTTTTTAAGGTATTTCTTATTTTTGGGGTAGCGGGGTCCGTCAAAAGTATGCCAAGTGGGTAGTCGTTGGATGAGGAATTTAATTGCGCATCCAACGAGATCTCGCAATCGAAAGGCAGATATGTCGGAGATACGAACAAAAGAAGTAGTTTTTTATTTTCTTCCTCCAAAATTAATAAATATTAGTTTATTATTTTAAATATTATTTTATTATTTTTCTTAAGAGGCCCATTTTGAGTTGAAATTTCCTCTAATGTACATAGAAATTGCATGTTATCTATAACTCTCCCTCTCTTTTTTTAAATATCATTGTTTACATACCAAAATTGGGGCCTAACGTGAATATATGCATTTTGTTTTAGAAAAAAAGTAACATACCAATATTAGATTAACACCATTTTCTTAAAGTTATAATAATTTTCCATAAATAAAAGTTATATATTTCGAAGGGTGACTCGATTTTCTATGTTTCATCATTTTACATTGTTTCCTAAAAGTTGTGCAAGTCACTGTAATATTTATTTTAGTGATCATATTTTTTTTCGAGGTTTCAATTTCAACTAACATGTCATAAATGGGAAGAATTACATTGCACCATCCAACAATACAACAACACTTCAGTAATGTTACAATGAAAAATAACCATTGGTGGACATCATGTCAGCACAATCTCAAACTAACTCAGGTTCATACCACACCATACCAACAAAGATCTAAGATACCATCCCGACAAGATTTTACTCTTGTCGACAACACTTGCAGAGAAGATGGGGTGTACCTATAGGAGCTGTAGGAACCATGTTTTCGTAGTGGCGAAGGGGATCTTCATTAGATTGAACACTGACACAAAGAACTATGATAGGTCGGGAAATGGGACAATGGACCATAAATCATTCACAACATTAACCATATTCATATCATTAATTTAACTAGTGTTGTGTCAATTCATACATCTATCCATAGATATTCATTCATGCATTGCATGAAAAGAATAAAACATCACACAAATACATCATGCATAGTCAACATAAGGAATTTAACGTGGAAACCCAATCAAGAAAAAACCACAAAAGAACTCGTTTATAAAAAGAGTTGCTTATTGAACACTTTTAGTCTGTGCACACAGCCTGAAGAGGTTCTGTAAACCTCCATTACATCACATCTATGCACACATCCTATAGATGAACTTCATACATGCAACTCTTTGAGAAAAATGATACATAGTATTCTAAAGATACAAGAACTTAACCTTTCTCGCAAACTTAACTAACTTGGGATCACCCCAAAAATTCTGATTCCTTACAATTTTATTGGCTCTATCAGTCGATTTACTTACTGCGCCCAATACCCAATAATTGGAAAAAAAACTCTAACTAATAACCAACATTTTAGTTGGAACTCATCAAAAGGATTACTTTTTCGAATGCTTCTTTGACTATTCTATCATTGCTCTATTCACACTTCAACACAAATTTAAACATTGGTACCATATTTAACCAAAACGTACCCATGACTAACAAGCCACCAACACTCACATGTGACTCGCCCCAAGCCACTTTAGAGTGATAACGTTGGTGTGTTTAAATTTGACCAAAATTCTCTTATCCTATTAACTTTTTCCACAATCTCAGAACTAACATGTTCTGAGATTCGCTTCTCGGTAGCTACCAAATATTGCTTAAATTCCTCATGAACTAGTCACTTGTTCTGCATCCATTTGTAACTACACAACACGATTTGTTCAAGTCGTAGTTCTTTGTCCAGGAAATGGAACCATTTGTTGGCACAATATCAAACTATCCCAAGTTCACAACGCATTATACCAATAAAGACCCAAGATTCTGGCCTGACGAAATTTTACTTATGTCGAAAACACCTACAGAGAAGATGAGGTCTCACCTGAGGTACCTAGAGAAGCTACATGAACCAATTTTATGCAATGGAAAAGGGGATCTTCATCATAATGAACACTAAAACAAATAACTATGATAGGTTAGGAATTGTGACAATCGACCATAAATCATTCACAACATTAACCATATTCATTTCATTAATTTAACTAGTGTTATGTCGATTCATACATGTATCCATATATATTCAATCATGCATTACAAGATAATAGTATGACATCACACAAATAAATCATGCACAGTCGACACAAGGAATTTAACGTGGAAACCCGATGGGGAGAAAACCACAAAATTGCTTATTTATTAAAAGAGTTGCTTCTCGAATGCTTTTAGTATGTGCACACAACCTACATGCATTCCCCAAAACCTCATTACATCATATATGTGTACATGTCCTGTAGATCAACTTCATACATGCAAGTTTTTTACAAATATGATTCGATACATACAACAAGTTAACTTTTCTCACATACTTAGCTAACTCAGGATAACCCAAAAAATATCAATCTCTTTCAATTTTATAGGCTCTATTGGTTGATTTACATCTTGCGCCCACTACCTAGTATGTGGAAAAAATGTAACTAACTAACCAACCTTTCTGTTGGACTTCATCAAAATGATTAATTTTCCTCAAACTTCACCCAAAAATTTCGAGTTGGCCGCTTCTTTAACCATTATCTTGCTGCTCTGTTCAAACTTCAACTAGATTCAATTACTAGTACCAAATTTAACCAAAACTTACTCTGGGCCAATATGCACCAAACACTCACATGTGGCTCATCCCGATCCACTTCAAAGTGATAACGTTGTTGTGTTTAACTTCGAATGGAAGTATTGGTATACTTTCTTCACTTCTTCAACACGTCGTTAAACATCTTTTATAACCTTGGTGACTTACTCCAAAATATCATAACTAACATTTTCTGAGATTCACTTCTTAGTAGCTACCAAAGCCTGGTAAACTTCCTGATGAACTAGACCAATGGTCATAGATACCTGCTCTACATTCATTTGTAACTCTGCAGAATTATTTTTTCATCGTAGTTCTTTGTCCAAGCAATGGAACCATTTGTTGGCACAATATCAATATAACCCAGGTTCATACCACATCATACCAACAAAGACCTAAGATATCAACCTAACCAGATTTTACGCATATCGACAACATCTGCAGAGGAGATGCGGTCTCACTCGAGGTTCCTATCGGAGCTATAGGAACAAAGTTTTTCGTAGTGGCAAATGGGATATTCATCATATTGAATATTGACATAAGGAGCTATGAAAGGTCAAGAATTGTGACAATCATCTAGAAATTATTCACAACATTAACCATATTCATATCATTAATTTAACTGGCGTTGTATCGATTCATACATTTATCCATTCATATTCATTCATACATTTCTAGATAGCAGTAAAATATCACACAAATACATAATGCACAATCAACACAAGGAATTTAACTTGGAAACCCAATTAAGATAAAACTATCAAAGTGGTCGTTCATTAAAAGAGTTGTTTCTCAATCACTTTAGTCTATGCACACAGCTTGCAAACATTCCCTCAAACTAGATTACATCTTATTTGTGCACATAACATGTAGATCGACTTTATACATGCAACTCTTTGATAAAAATGATACATTGTCTCTGACAAATACAACAACTTAGCTTTTCTCATAGACTTAGCTAAATTAGGATAACCCCAAAAAGTACGATCCCTTACAATTTTATAAGCTATATCGGTTAATTTACATCTTGCGCTCACTACCTAGTAAGTGGAAAAAAAGATAACTAACTAACCAACCTTTCGATTGGACTTCATCAAACTTCACCCTCAACTTCATAGTTGACTGCTTCTTTGACCATTCTGTCACTACTCCATTCACACTTAACCCAAAATTCAAAACCTGGTGCCAAATTTAACCAAAACATTCCTAGGGCCAAAACATCATAATGTTTCATAACCGTAAAGGAATATATTAATTCAACATAAGTCAGTTATTATGAATATGATGTCTTTACACTTCCAAAATTCCCAAAGGAAAGTATAAATAGGGAAACTTCCAAACTAAACCCTTATTTACCTTTGGATTGGAAGCGTGACTAATAATTTTCAAGGTATATTAATCTCTTCAACCCTCATTAAGTATTTTAGATACTTATGAAGGTTCCTCTTTCTCCTAAGCTATGGGTAGTGATGCTAGTTCTTATTTAAAAGCTCTAAATTTTTATAACTGAGAATATGTAAAACCAACTCTTTTCTCCCTTTTCATATCTCTAAAACCATTTTATGAAACTACCATTGGGAAGATAAGATCAAATCCATCTCACATCTCTACCCACGACATATCATGTTCCCCGCGTCTAGTCATTGATGCAATTTGGTCTAGGCTAATTATTCCCATGAGCATTTTCATTATCTAGAATAGAGTCATAATCCTTTCATATAGTAAACATTGTGCCTAGGTGGTACCAGGGTCCATAATCTAGGAATTTACTCCCTCCATTTCTTTCTTGGATGTGGGTTTTCCCAGTTCCTTCAAGAGAAATTCTTCAATTTGGGTCATTTTCCCCTAGGTTGATGGTGGAATAGACTGTTTGAACATCCACACAACCTATGTAGCTCTCTGTTTCTTCCTTTTTACATGAGATTTTCATTTTCCTTTTCCCTGAGAAGAAGGAGGGATAGACACCATGAGGAAAGCCTTCGGTTGATTTGAATTTATTCTTAGGATATCACAACGGATCTCAAGACCAAGATTCTGAATAAAAAGGGAGAAATTTTGATGAAAACTAAGAATACAGCTGAGTTGGAACAGAACCCAAATACTATTAACCAGAATATAAAAATCCAAGAAGCCATGAGGATCATTAAGTATTTCCTTTTATCTTGAAAAATATAACACATTAGGAAACAAATATCCGAATCTCCTTAACCAAAACCAAGTCCTTAAAGGAGATTCATAATAGAAACAACCAACCATTATTGGGGTTCTTAATGAAAACAAGCCCTCCCATTATTGGGGTTCA
>LPNX010860948.1:346104-367231 GCA_001517045.1 Pseudotsuga menziesii | reverse complement strand
AAAACAATTATTTAAACTGTTACCTCTTGGCTCCGACGCCATCGTGACGAGGTTGGGTTGCTTCGGGGTGCTTGGGTTGCTTCAGGGTGCCAATCCTTATGCCGCTTGTCATTCCTTGGTCGAGCTTGCACAGTGGAATTTTGAAAAAGACGGCCGCGGTCCCCGCGGCCTCTTTTTATAATTTTTTCGACAGAGGGACCTCGGTTGAGGTATGTACCTCGACCGAGGTACATACCTCGACCGAGGTATTTCTTAACCCTCGGTCGAGGGCTTGATAAAACCTCGGTCGAGGGCTTGTTAAACCCTCGACCGAGGTGTGTTTTTCTGTTTTTTCCAAAATGCGTTTGCCAAAAAGTGTTACCTAGGTCTGCGGATTCACCCAGGTTCGAAAATAGATGATTCAGGAACAACAACAAAATGATATAAATAATTCTTGTATGGAGAAAAGAGAGCTAATTGAAGAAGTTCAGTGCAGTATTGAAGCTGAAGAACAGCCAGAGGTTCCTGTAACCTTCACAGAGCTTATGAATGAGGATGAAGAAATATACAAGAAGCTGAAAATACCATGGATACTTGAAGGGATGCAAACAATATCAGGAGATAAATGTATTGATATCGAAAAGGAAAATCTACAAAGGAGCATTAAGCAATACAAGCATCAAATTGAATATATGCATGAAACCAATGATGGATTAGTAGCTACAAATAGGAGACTTAGAGAAGACTTGGAGGAAGTAAACAATCACTACCAGGAATTGATTGTAGTATCTAAAGAGGCTCTTAAAAGAAAAAGACAGACAGAGAATCAGTTTACAGAATTAAAGCAGACTGTCCAGGAGCTGACTCGGCAGAATGAAGAGTTAACAAAGAAAGTTGCAGAATTGGAAGCAGACCACTTGAAAGCTAGAAGGAAAGCTCATGCTTTGGAGGGAATTTCTCTATTAGCTGAAGCAGGAAAAGACTAGGAGAGCAGTTATTAGTTAGTTTGAAAAGTTATTTTACTTTATTTTTGTATAATGTTAGTTTATATTGAACAATTTGATAGATGACCTAAAAGTAGTTAGGGTTCGGTTATGCAACTGTTTGTGAAAGAACAGGATAAATGTAAGTCTGAAAGAGAACAAAGGGTTTGATTTTTGTTGACAAGGGGAGGCTATCAAGATTTGTTTATGAGCTAAGTGTAAAGAATCTTATGTGTTTTTGATGATTGAACTATGAAATATATGCACTATATGCCCTTTTGATTATTGATTGGTTTCATTTCTAATTTGTGTTAATTACTCAGTTGGTATATTCATTTCCTATTTAATGTTTTTATGCTTGAAATGCTTGCTAATTGTGGTGAAACTCAGTATTGTGTTTATTCTGTTGGATTATGGTTTATATGTTATACATCTCAGTCATTCGAATGCTCATGATTTAGTGTTTTCTTTAGTCTTATGAATGTTTTCCCTCTTGTCTTCAAACTGTTCAACCAAAACCTTAGAAAAACCCTTATTGTGTTTATTGAGATTGTGTTGGCTTGTTCTTTCGTAGTCTGAGAACAATTTCTGGCACAAACAGAGTGGATATGCATTAAGAGATTTTATAAATCTTCTAGATATGCATTGAATGGATGCATATGAAAAGCCCGAATAAATGTTGTAGATATGCATACATAAGTATGGGTGCAAATGTTGTGATGCATTGCATGAATGGATCGAGATAGTGCATGTGTTATTATGACTAACCAATGGCTGAAATGGTGAATTGATGATAATTCTAGAATCCTTTCAAGAGCTGTTATGAATGCAGGATGGTAAGTGCATGAAGAGGGTAGTCATGATCGATTGGTTTCCAGAAATACTCTATGGAAGGGAAAGGTGGTACAAATAATACGCCTATGAAGTAAGGAGTATCTAAACATTTCCTTTAATTTGCACAAATGATGTGACTATACCTAGCAATTTTAGTATGATAATGATTCACATGAAGTAAATGAGTTTTGGGTAATATTGATATGCTAACAACTGGAAGTATTTGAATTCTATAATTCTAAAAATGCTCAGTGATTGTTGCAGCAATGAAAAAAGTTATATGCATTAAGACTTACCAAGTGTTTGGCTGATTGAAGTTCAGGTTTCAGGTAGATTGGTTGGGGTATGGCAATGTGGGTAAGACCATGACAAATGCCAAAATATACCATGTGAAAGAGCCAAACCTCATGAGAAGAGTCTCATGGTTGTGAAAATAGTTTGTACACAAAATGGGTTGTCAATTTGAACTTGTAAATTTCAGATTTGAGAAATTGCTGACAACTACTAATCACTATTGACTTGCATAGAATTGTGTTAGGAGGACGTGTTGTAAGTGGATTTTCATGTTATGCTAGTAAGCATAAAATTATAATGGTATTAGTGGTGCCGCTTACAAGAAACCAACAAATCAGGATCACCTCATTACCAAGCAAATCAATTTGTGCAGTAGACAGAGTTGCAAATTCATAGTGAATTTAATTACTAATGCCATTGCTTGGTTATGGAACAATCAAATTTAGATTGTATTAGTAGATGATGATTAACTGTTTGGCTACTTGATGAATGTGCCAAGGGTACACATTGCCAAAAGACCATGTGTGATGGCCTGTAGGAGCCAAAATTCATGGGAAGGTTCCCATATCTTGGAAATGGGTTTCGGGTGAAACTCCATTGGACATTTTGGAAATGTCCCATCTGCACTACATGTTTGGTAAACAACATGATTGAGATGGTATAGATTATGTCGGTAAGACATGTGTGGGATATGGAATGTAAAAAGGAGTTGGGATGGAAAACTGAGGGACTGCCAACTGAGAGAAGGGATCCCCCATTCTTCCTTAACGAAGGAATACTGCATCGACAAATGGATAAGTGTTTTGTGACCCTAGCTAAGAATATGCATGTCAAATTGTTAGATTCAATATGCAGAGCATGTTTTGATTTTATTTCCATTATGATAGATTGCTTGAGTATGAATAGGGCCTACACGGCTCACATTGAAAATGGGTGCACACTTTCCCGATGTCGGGTCATGAAAGGGTTTTCAATATTGACTACACCCTAGGGAGTGGACGCACTCCTGGTGTTTCAATACTTGATAGTGAATGATATGAAATATGATTACAGTTTTAGAGCAATAACGCTGATGGGTTTGCTTATATTGTTTGTGTTGTCAGGATAAATAGATGCAGTTTGGTGTTTCACACTAAAGAGAAAGGGTAAACGGTTGTTGTGAGGGGTTGCAGAGTAAGGGTTATTGTTGATATAAGTGCATGTATTGTTGTTGATATAAGTGTATGTATTATTGTTCGTATAAGTGTATGTAGGGCTGTTATATGCCTGGGGATCCATAGTAGATCCTGGACCTAGAAATGGTCATGGTAAACTTTCCTTCCTAGTCAGCGTGAAGGTGTACTGGAATGAGATGTTGGGCTGTTATATGCCTGGGGATCCATAGTAGATCCTGGACCTGGAAATGGTCGTGGTAAAGTTCCAAGCCTAGTCGGCGTGAAGGTGTACTAGCTGGACATTAATTATTTGATGTTGTGGAGTAGCCTGCGTTCCGACCTAACATCCAAGTCCATAGGAAATCCCAAGGCTTGCAGAGCGAAGCAGGACCCTGTGGACCAGAGAGGAAATGCACAATACAGATAAGTATTGGATTATCTTGCAGTTTCTTACTTATGAATAGACATGTGTATATGATTTGGTTATGATTTTCTAAGCTCTTGTTTAAGAGATAAAAAATGATGAGAATAAACTAAACATGTGAATCTATTCAATGTTTGAATATAGGTATCGCTGGGAGCGAGGACTATGAGGGAATCCTAGGGGTGCATGTGGACATGTGACTGTCCTAAAGAGCTCAAAATGAGCAATAATGAAAAAGGTGCTAGTGGAACTGTGAAGGTCCTAGCAGCCAAGAGTTGTAGACAAACCATGTGGAGAGACTCCATGGTTGAGAGGTCTAGAATAGATCGGAGACACTAAGTGTCATGGCCAAGAAGGGTTGGTCCAGCATTCATGATAAAGTGAAAGAGACTAAGAGCATGAAAACCACAGTGGTGGTGTGGGTTCCAGAATGGAACAAGAAAAAGAGGGGAAAAACTATTGCTGCTCTCTCTTCCTTTTTTTTTTGATTATACATACATACATACATACATACATACATACATACATACATATATATATATATATACTTATGCATTTATGAAAGCAGAAGATTGTTGAATGCATGTATGGCTGAAAATAGAATGTGTTTATTTGCTTAAAATAAATTGTGAATGCTGGAATAGTTAATTCCTTGCCCAAGAATGGACATGAATGAGCTCATGTGCCTGTTGGGAAGGCATGAAAATTATGAAAGTCTCCTTGATAAGACTTGGACTGCCATGCCACTTGGGCAATTAATTGACTGATTTTAATGCCTATATTATGCTTGGTATAATATAATTACAATGATGCATTTCACAGGTGAGAAAAGTGAAATCCAGTCGTGCACATTGATCATGGCAGTAGACCAAAAGCTATTGGACTTGGCAGGAAGTATCCTTCAAACAATTACCAAAACCCAAGAAAATCTTGGAGAGATGCTCACGATACAGAAAAGGTAGAATGAGATGAACCACCATATTTTTCAAGACTCTATTTGTTTGCAAAAGGAGGTAAAAAGCCTTCTGGGAGCAATCTGTAAGGGAAAGAAAAGTGGATCAATGATGGGGCATTTGTCCAATCGGTCCGTTAAGAAACATTCCAGGCATGAAGACTCAAAGGAAATTGAGCAGGTAAAGATGAAGGAGCCAGCGAAATGTTCGAAATGCGGAGGACATCATTACCGCCAGGACTGCCCAACAAGGGAACATCAAGAGGTTAGCAGCCACAAAGTTCCTAGACTTGGGGATGAGCCGAAAGCTGAGAACCAGTAGTAGAAGCTCATGGAAGCCAAAGGGCTTGGTCCTAAAAGTTCAAAGTAAATAATTGAACATAGGACAGATTTGTAAAATTTTGAAATTTTGGATGTGTAAATTGTATATGTATTCCTAAGTATTGGAACACTGAGGATGGTGTTATTCCAAGGGGGAGGGGATTCTAATACCTCGGTTTTGACCCCGTTTGCATTAGAAGGTACATGATGTATATATTGTAATTAATCGTGGTGAGGAGATAAAGGAAAAATCCCCACCATCGATTTGGTTGTGTTATGTTTCGACGATTGGAATCATTGCCGATGGTATATCGTGCTATCTAGCACGTTATAGTTTTGGCATCATGTAAATATGCAAAATTAATCAAAAACCTACAACCAGCTATGGCGGTGCAACGATAATGAAAAGGGCATGATTTCCTAAGGATAAGGGGGGGGGAATTGTCTAACCGTGGGAGCCATTGGGAAAGTGCCATGTGTCAACCACCTTCTTGTCTCTTTCAGCAAACAAGTCCTTTGGGCAGGCATTAGTTGAGGGAATTTATTGGTTGAGGAAACGTGGGCATGGGGGGCGTCAGTATGGCAGGCTATTGTGAGCTTTGATGGTACACATACCCAGCAGTAGAGCCATCGTTTCCTTCACGTAGGCAGTCATCCTGGTCTTCACCTTCACGATTGTGGTCTGGGGAATTCCATCCTCACACGGGAGTGGTTCTATCTTTCCTCACGCACAAGCTAGGATTGTTTTCCTCACGCAGCGGGTTGGGGAACCATTTTCTGTCATCCATGATTCCTGTGAATGAGCCATTCACATTCTAGGCTGTGTGTATTTGTGTTTCCATACTGATTTGAGGTTGGGTGTGTTCTATTTTCCACCTATCCATACTGAGAGTCAGATTTTCTCTTCCATTTTTGGGCTGTGCATTTCCCGTTGTTTCAGTGGTGAGACCGGGGCTATTGTTCTTACCATGATTGTTGGTTTGTTGTGGTTCAGCTATGTTTTGGACTGCTGTATATTCTTATTGAGTCATTTTGGCCACGATAGGGCCAAGAACGACTCAGGAATTGATTTCCCTGTCAAGTTGTGAATACCCTGTTTTGTTGCATGTATGTAGTGGTCGGTCTTCGGACTGTGTTGGAGTGGGATGAAGGCTTAGTTTTCTTGATAAACCTGGGGTGTTTGGGGAACCACATAGACAAATCTAGAGGGACGGATTTCTTCTCCACACCCTTGAATAGCATTGGAAGGGAGGTCAAGGCTTGAGGGACTGTGTAGCAGAGAAGGGACTGATTTCCTGGTGTTGGGTGTGTGTGTGTGGGTGTCTTAGAAGTCAGGATAGTTCTGGTGTAGGTGTCCTTAGCTCTTCAATGAGCTCACCAGCTTATCATTCATCTTTTCTCATCTCCTTGATGGCCTGATAAACCCTACTGTGTTGGCTTGGCTGATTTGTGTACCCTTGGCTATGTGTAAGCCTGCTTGTTCCTTATTCCTTGAGGGATCATGCCTAGCTCAGGGGTGGCAACATTGCTAACAGATTAAGGAGCACGCTGGCCTATGGCTGGGTGGAACGTTGCAGTGACATAGCTGGTTGCGGGATGAGGTCTTCATTCAAAGATAAGCCTTCTTGTCTATTTCATCTCTGCAATTATATTTGATGTCTAATGAATTATGATGAACTTGTTGAATGCCTGAATGTATGTTTGGCTTCTGTTGTATGTTTAATAATTATTCATCTTAACATGCTTTATGTTTTCAAGCATTTCGGTTTTATGTATGTCCATGTTCATGGGGCTAGTTGCCCGGATAGTTAATGGCTTGGTAGCGTCCTCTTCACCGGTCGGAGGGTCGAAGATGTTACAGTATGGGTCATTTGCGTTTTTGTTATGTGAGCTCTGTTCGGCTCTCTAGTCTGCACTATGGCGTGAAGTTTGGATTTTGGATGTGCTTCGAAGGTATGTCCTTAGATCTGGTTTTACTTCACTTGTTTTGTGGTTTGAGTTGGGTGGTTTGGAATACTCCTCATCCTTTGTTCTAGTTTGTTGCAGGTTGTAGGGTCCTTAGATGCATTACCCTTTTCGGGTAAGCCCTATCGTAAAAAATTTTTAAAACTAGTTCCTCTTGTGTGTGGGTTTTTTGACAAAGCGAGAAGCTCGTCATATGGATGGATACAGGGCTTTGGTTTTAAGGGTTGTGACTAGATATAATTTGCCTGTAAATACATAGTTTGGTTGATAGCGTTGGTTGTGGGGAATATTACAGACTTATGCATTTTGTTAAAATGTTGGGTTTGATAAATGGTGACAGCACCATTGCTTGCAATGGTGCATTGGCTTGTAAACACAACTGTGTAAATTCTTATATAAATTATAATTGTCAATTTGTACAAAATTTGCTACTGTGTGTGTAAAATGTGGTTACGTTTCTTAGCTTGGCACTGTTTAGCTTTGTGTAAAATTGTATTTATAATTTAAGTTCTTAATGTATATATATTAGCAATGTTGCTTGGCTTTTAGAGTCATGCCATCATTGGAAATGACACTCTTTCCATGTAGTGTAGCGACTGTGTTGATTATGGTTATGTGTAGTGTTTAATTCTTACCTGTGTATTTATTTGAAATGGAAATGACGGTGGGGTTTACCCTATGAATGAAATGTCATTGCTATGGCTTAGTGTTGACAGGGGTTTAATTTATTTATAGTTTGTATTAATGGAATTACTGTGTTGTATATGGCCGTGAGCCACGAAATGGATACAACGTATAATTAATAGCTTGGGGTTTTAATTTTTTGTGTAGAGATATAATAAATGGTTTTACAACCTATATATTTGATTTGGTAATGATATGGGGAAACGTTGACAGAGAAATGATTTTGGTTTGTGTTTATTCTTATGGCATTTGATTTTTATATCATAGACTATGTAGAATATTAATGAATTATTACAGCATTAAATGTTGCTAAAGAATCCTACAGGATTTGATGTTAGCCATGCTTTGAAAGTAGCTTGGGTTTAGAAGTCGTGAGCTTCATAGGATTCGAACCTGGGCCATGATGGTTATAAAGGATATGTGTGTGAAATAACTTGGGTCTGGAAAGAATTCCCACAGGATTCGATCTTGTGACCCTTTCATTTATATGATATGTTAATGATTTATGTGATTAGATTTATGGTTGAATTATTATGTGGAAATCTCTCTTATGATATAGGATTTGGATAATTGTACTTTATGTTTATGTTAGGAAGTTTTTCATATCTAAGATATGGTTGATTCTTTGTGAGGTTGGAAGAAATATTAAAATTGTCCTGTTTTAATTATATTATGCCTACATACTTTAGAGGTCTCGATTGCTTATCTTAGCATTCATTGTTTGGTTGTTTATAAGAATGAGAATGATTTGTTTATTGTTATGTTTCATTTATAATTAATTTAAATGGTTAGCTATTTATATTTTATGTTATAATATTCTACATAAAGATTAGGTAAATATTACAGATAATAGTTTGGTTTTATTTCTTTTTAACATAAGCCTGCTGGCAATATGAAATATGCCAGCAGAGATAATATATATAGGATCTGTTTTGATTAGTTCTAGGTCTTGGAAATAAATTTAAAGATAAGAAATAAATTGCAGAAAATAATTAGGAAAACAAAACCCTTAAATTATTAGAGAGAAGATAAATTATAGAAAAGAACTATAAAAAAAAAACCTTTACATTAGTAAACAGGAAAGAAATTGCAGAAAAGATAGCCTAGCTTATAGCAGACAATTACTGCATAATCATTCAGAATTCAATCTATTTCAAATAGGAAAAACTTGTGTAGTTTACAAGGGAAAAATCAAGAACCTCATACCTGCAAGGTCAAGTTATTTCAATGGTTGAAAACATGCACACTCAAATACCCAGTATTAACAAATTCACAGACAAATATGAACTCTGTATAGATAACTGAATCACTTGGAAATTACCATGTTCCACCCAACCCTGACCCGAAACCATTCATGGTTTCAATTCGGATCCCCCTGAGCTATTTCCAACATGCAAGTAGCTTAGAGATCCTAAGGTAAGGATTCCCTAACTGGGATACCAGGTTCTAAATAAATTCTCCTCTTTCCTCTTAGGAAAAATATTCTCCAAGATCTCTCTTGAGAATAATTAGGAAGAATATGGAATCACCAAAAGTATTGAAGATCCCCAAGCCTCGCTTTGGATTGGATTTTTACAAGCATACTTTTCAGTCAAAGGGACAGTTAAATCAAGAATCCTTTGATTTCTTGATTTAACCATTTTTATTTAATTTAGGCACTTTTAATATTTAACTTAGGAACTTTTAACTAGTTCCTATTTGGACTCTTGTAGGTATTTTTAATATTTAATTATATTTTAGTAATAATAATAATAGATGGAGCCTTTCTTTATTTCTCATAACTATTATTATTATTACTATGCTTACTCTTTATACATACCATGTATAAAATATATACATATATACATATACATACCATGTATAATATATATATATATATATATATATATATATTTGTTAACATTTTGTCTTTAGGTATCATATAACATGATCCCTAAACTTATGACACTTTCTTTATTCAGGCTTTCAGGTAGGGGTTCGGTCTACTAGGTTAGGCAACTCTAAACCTCCTTGCATGTTGGATTCCTTCATATAACATGGTAGTTCTTCAGTACTTGATGAGATACATAAATTCAAAATTTCATTTAATCACTTAAAAATAAGTCAGATGAGATCAATTTTCTATTCAAGTCATTTTCACTTGACATAATTAATTATTTTCAGTAACTCTTAGTGTTTATCCAAAGCCCATACTCAACGCTAAAAATAGGGAGTTAAAAACTTAGTGCAATTCCATAGATCCTCGCTCAACACTAATGCTAGGATGTACTTGTAGGATACACCTAGGGATACAATGGCCAAGGATCCAATGTTCCAGAGCTTATGCTCAACATCAACTTGGAAGGCTCCAGGGATTATGCCGAACACTTCCAATTTTATCTTTTCATGTGCTTCAGAGCTTCATGCTCAACACAAAAGTTTTCATAACTCATGTGTTCCAACACTTCTCGCTCAACACAATATAAACAATCATGTTCTCTAGAGCTACTCGCTCAACACAAACATCAAATACCCATGTGCTACAGAGCTCCTCACTTAACACAAAACATATCATCAATTATGTGCTTCAGGGTCCACACCCAACACATGAAATCCTACATAAAACATATGTAATTGAATTATGCCCAATATATTAAACAAATCATCATTTTCATATGCAACGGGGTCTTAGAACCTCTATATCAAATAAAACATCAAAGTAACATCATAATCCATGGGGTTTATGCCCATAAGTGTTAGGTTAAAATTTGAGATATTACATCCCTCCCCTCTTAGAACAACACCTTCCTTGGTGTTCTAGGGACTTAGAATGAAATCATGAAACAAGGCAGTGCAAGCCTTTCTCATGGTGGCTTCATTCTACGAAGTAGCCTCATCGGCCTCAAAGTGCTTCCATTTCACTTTCAACTAGACTATGGTGCGCTTTTTGAGATGCACCTCCCTCTTGTATAGTATATGAAGGGGTTTAGGGGAAAACTCCCCTTCAGGTTCCACATGTAATAAGGACTAATAAATCATATGTTTAGTATCATAAACATATTTATTTAATAAATATGCATGGAAAACATTATGGACTCTTATGTGAGTGGGTAATTCTAGTTCATAAGTCACTAGCCCTCTCTTGGCCAGTATCTCAAAGGGTCCACAAAATCTAGGTGCTAACTTACCACACCTTCCCAAGCTCAACAAGCTTCGTTTTTCTTTTACTTTCAAGTAAACATGGTCTCCTATTTGATAATATTTTTCTTTTCTTTTGTTACCCACGTATATTTTCTGGAGGTTTTGTGCTTCTTTAAGGTTCACCTGGACCTTGGTAACCAATTGTTCCAAGTCCTTTAATAAGTCAGGCCCTAACATGAGCTGATCCACCGGGCTATCCCAAGTAACCGATGTTCTACACTTCTATCCATAGAGTACCTCAAAGGGACTCATCTTGGCAGAAGTATGGCATCCATTGTTATACGCAAACTCTGCAAGATGAAGGTAATCTTCCCACTTGGTGGGTTTGTTCATGACATACATTCTAAGCATGTCCTCTACAATCTAGTTTACCCGTTCTGTATTCCCATTTATCTACGGGTGATAAGTAGTACTAAAGTTCAACTATGTCTCTAATCCGAAGAATAAGGATATCCAAAAGTTTTTGGTAAACTTAGTATCTCAATTCGAGATGATTGGCTTGAGTATCTCATGCAATCTAAATATCTCCTTCAAGAAGATATTGACAATGTATACTGCCTTGTAGGTCGACCTCACTGGAATGAAGTGTGCCACTTTTGACAATTTTTCAACTACTAAAAAGATAAAATCATTTTTCTTCTTACTCTTAGGTATACCTGTGATAAAATCCATACTAATGACCTCCCACTTCCATTCCAGAATGGGTAATGGTTGCAACAATCATTAGAGGAAATTTTAAATCAAAATGGGCCTCCTAAGGAAAATTAATAAAATAATAGTTAAAATAATAAAATAATATTTATTAATTTTGGAGGAAGAAAATAAAAAACTACTTTTTTGTTTGAAATTTTGACATATCTCCCTGTGTTTCTACTCAAATTTTGATCGGGAGTGGTATTTGCATCCGAAATTAAATTCTACTTCCAACGAGTACCCACTCGAAATACTTTTGATGGGATCTGATACCCCAAAAACAAGAAATACCTGAAAAAACATGATGATGATACTTTTGACGGGCCTCACTACCCCCAAAACAAGAAATACTTGAAAAAATGTGATGATGATGTCATCATCATGTTTTTTCAGGTATTTTTTTTTTGGGGTAGCGGGGCCCATCAAAAGTATGCAGAGTGGGTACTCTTTGGATGCGAAATTTAATTCTGCATCCAACAAGCTCTCTCGATCTAAATTTGAGTAAAAGCATAGGGAGAAATGTCGAAAATACGAACAAAAAAAATAGGTTTTTTTATGATACCTATCCCCAAATCTATATTTAATTTTTTTTAAGACCTATATGGTATTTCAAATTTAAATCAATTTCATTGGCTAACACATGATATGGAATTTGAATTAGAGTTAAAAGGCCCATTTTGAGTTGAAATTTCCTCTAATTCTCGAAGGATGCTGGTGCTCAACTTTTACCATATAACATTCTTGATATTTTGCGATAAAAAACGCTATGTCGACCTTTAACTTAGGTAAGAAAAAGTGTCTCTTAATGGCGGATAAAATATTTTGATATCCCGAATGCCCCAAGTAGGGTGTTCGATGAAATTCTATGAGGATGCTGGACTGAATGCCCCTTCCTTCTGGAACGTACAATCTCTCCTTGGACCATAGTAGTCATGTTTTGTCTACCTTGTACTATTTTTGTTTTTGAAGCAACCTGCCCTCTTGGACCATCTTGAGGATTTCAACATAGAAAGGGTAAAATTCGTTGGTCATTCTAATCCTTTCATGTAAATCCAAATCATTTTGACTTAAAGTCACCTCATATATCATATGAGTTCGTCAGCTCAAAGCATCAACAATATTGTTCTCTTTTCCGTTTATATGCTTTAGCTCAAAATGGTACTCGCTGAGGAAAGCCAACCATTTGGATTTCCTGGCATTCAGATCTGGTTGCTCAAATAAATATATATCAAACTCATATTGTCCATCTTCAAAAGGAATTTCCTTCCCATGAGGTAGTTCCTCCACATCTTCAAGGCATGGATGATGGCCGCTAACTCAAGATCATGGGTGGGTTAGTTCTTCTCATGTTCTTTTAACTTTCACGATTCATAATAGATCATGTAATTGTTCTGCAAGAAGACTCCTCCGAGCCCTTCCTTGCTTGCATATGTGCAAACAACGAAATCCCCATCGGGATCCATAATTCATAGTATCAGTGTGGTCCTCAAAAGCTATTTGAGATTTTGAAAATTTTCCTCACACTTGGTCATCCATAAGAACTTTTTTGCCTTCTTTTGCAAAGCATTCATGGGACAAGCTATTCTCAAGAAAATGTCAATGAACTTTTGATAATATCCGACTAATCCCAAAAGGGATATAATGTCGGTGAAACTAATAGGGGTAGGCCGATATTCTATGGCTTTAATATTTTTTGGGTCCACAAGTATCCCCGTCTTGGAGATGATGCAACCCAAGTATTGTATTTGTGGTTTGTAAAAATCACATTTGCTAAACTTGGCGTAGAGCTGGTGTTCCCATAACACCTGTAGCACTATGCAAAGGTGCTTCTTGTGCTCCTCTTTACTCTTAGAGTAAACTAATATGTCCTCTATAAATACCAAAACAAATTTATCCAGGTACTTATTTAATATATTGTTCATAATACACATACAATTTGTGGGTGCATTGGTCAACCCGAAAGACATTAGTATAAAATCGTAGTGGCCATAACTTGTACGAAAGGCGATTTTGTGAATATCATCATCATGAATCCGTACCTGATGGTACCTAGATCGAAGGTCGATCTTCAAAAAGATCTTGGCTCCTCCTATTTGATCGAACAAGTCATCGATCCTAGGGAGTGGGTATCGGTTCTTGATAGTCATCTTGTTAAGCTGAAGGTAATCGATGCACATCTGCATTGTACCATCCTTCTTCTTTACGAAAAGTATCGATGCTCCCCAAGGGGACACACTTGGTCGAATATATCCTTTCTTGATCAACTCCTGCAACTGTAGTTTGAGTTCCACCAACTCTAGTGTACGCATGCAGTAAGGGTATTTTGAAGCCAGAACTGATCCTGGTTTCAGTTCTATGGAAAACTCTAATCTCGTTTAGGTGGTAATCCTAGAATTTCCTCAGGAAATATGTCCTTGAATTCTACAAGAACTGGAAAGTTCTTGATATGGTGTTCTCTTTTGGCTTCTATGTCCTATATTTTCACTGCAAATAGTTTGCATCCTTTCTTGATGCACTTCTTTGCTTGTAAAGCGGATATCGTCCTTAAAGAAACTTTCTTCGGTATGCCTTGAATATTCACTTGATTCCCTTGGATATTTATACATAAGATTGACTTGTGTAAGCAATCAAGCATGACATTGTGTTGTTCCAACCAACACATTCCGATAAGTATATCATATGATCCTAAGGGTAGGATGTCCAAATTTACTTTAGTAGGAAAACCATTCAGGTTTACCTCACAATATTTAACCGTTTCAAAAACTTTCCATTTCGTACCTATGTCTAATTGCACCAACCAAGGTTTATCATGTTTAACTTTTCCTAGTTTACATACATAAAATTTTTTTAGGCGATACATAGCTCCGGCAAGCACCGATGTCAATCGGTATTGAAATAGAAGTTTTTAAGATCTCACCTTATATTTCAACCATGATAGCCTGATGGTATGCATGTCGTCCATCCAAGGTTGCATAAATCCGCTGTGTTCCATCTATGTCCTCTACCGTTGGTTCTTCTTGTAAGTTGTTCAAGATCCCATTGGTATTTTTCTTACAGTATCGGGCATAATGAGGCCCTTGGAATTTCTAGCATTTGATTTATAGCAGGGCAACATTGGCTCCCCCATGTGCTGCTAACTTGTTAGCATTTGAAGTTGGTACATATGGCTTTGTACCTATTTTTTTGAAGTTCTTGTTGGCTGGAAAATTGTTGTTGTTGTTTTTTTCTTTTCTATAAGGTGGTGGGTTGAAACCCGGTTTGCGGTTGTTTGAGAAGGTCCTAGACCTATCTCGGCTTTTGTTGATGTTTTCTTGCCTTAGTTGTCCATGATCATAGAAAATCATAGCTTTGTGTAAAGTGGTGTCAAATGTTTTAGGCATGTCAAATTAAATCCTTTCCTAAAAGTTGGGAGGAAGACATCCTAAAAACTGTTATATTTTTACTTTCTTGTCCTTGATGTATGGCACATAATGCAACATATCCAAAAATATGTGAATAAAAGCATCCATGGTCATGGATCCCATACATAAATCATGAAACTATTTCACCTTTCTGTTAAAAAACCTTTCGAACATGTATTTCTCCTGAAAAATCTTGCGAAACTTACTCCCCCGTATGTCTCTTAACTCATGTTTCTTGGTATGCTTCAAGTCTCTCCACCATCTAGCTGCTTTTCCATTTAAGTTATAGATGGCTAGACGGGATTTCATTTCGCTAGAGTAGTTATCAACTTAGAAATATTTGCTCATACCTAAAATCCATTCTTTAGCTTTCTCTCCTATGTTCATCTCTCCTTCATAGGTTGGGGCTTTTATTTTTCTGAACTCTCCCTGGAGATTGTCATAATTTATTTGTTTCTTTCTACATGGGGAAAGAGGGTAATTGTTGATGTATATGTAACTTCGGAATGTATTCTTCTATATATTCTATATTATTGTAACCCGATGTTTATTCCGGGATGTTTCTATTATGTATTTGAGTCATGTGGTCATGCCCCGATGTTCTGATCGGGAGGATTAATAATGTAACCAAGTCATGTCAAGTCATTAGGTAAGTCCCCACAGTTTAGGGGCACTTGAGTTATTATACACTAATTAAGGTGTAGGCTCGAGTAGTAATTATTAGGGTTGAGCCTACGTGTGAAATGGCAACTTAAGTGAACGGACTAATATAAATAGAGAGTGTGTGTCTCTCTATTTATCACTTGTGACTTAGCTCTCTTGCTCTCTCAAGTGTGGCGCACTTTTGGAGAAGGAAATTCTTGTGCTTGACAGAAGATAGAAGGCTGCTATTGTGAAGGGAGGTCATCTTATTGTTTTGGGTTCACATCTTGTGGTGATACTATCTTAGAGGAAGTTGAGGGGTTTTCTCCATTTATGGTTTCCCCTCCTAAAATCTTTGTGTCTCTTGTCTCTTGTGATGTGCTTATGTGAATGCTGTGCTTGTTATTCTCTCAGTGAAAAGATCTTGTTATAATGCTAGCTTAAATGTTGAAAAACTAACAGTAATCACTAGAAGGACTATGATAATTTCCATTTGGAGGTTTAGGGGTATGTTCTTCTTTCCTTATTCTCTCAGGCTGTTGGCTTGTTTATGGTAAAATTCTTTCTTGAACCTATTTGTTGATTGAGTGGGTTTTCCCTACGGGCTTCCTCCCGTCATGTTTCGCAGCAATGCTTCATTAATTGCTTGTTGTTCCTTTCTTTCATTTATATTATCATCTTTGAAACTTTGTAAGTCTGCTTGGAGACTTTGTATGGTTTTGAATATATAAGAATTTATTTCCACCACCAATTATAATTTCCTGGGTGGGGGTATTCAACTTTCCTTTCCGGATGTTGTCCTCTTCAATGTTCATGTTCTGAATTGTTCTAAAAAAAAATCCTACAATTGCAAATTTTTAATAACAGGAAAAATTTTCGTTAGTTAAGAACATTTAAAGACATACTTTATTTTCTTGCAATGAATTTCTGGTACGCCCATTTGGTCTCTTAGTGTTGAAACTGGGCTCTGATGCCACTTGTAATGTCCCCAAAAATTGAAAATAACTTTTTTTATTAGGTAGTCAATTACTACCTGAACCAGACATTATCTTAACTTATGCAGAATGTGTCGTACTTTGTTCACTTAACTAAATTGTCGTAAGTTGTTCTTACTTCCCTCTAGATGTTTTCCCCAATGTGGTTCTTAGTGTATTCTATGTTTGACGTTATGTTACTTGAATCTGAGTTAGATGGTTATGGTATTTATTGAATGTTTCTTATCATGTATTTATGTGTTTGTGTGTACTG
Source organism: Pseudotsuga menziesii (assembly GCA_001517045.1). Taxonomy (NCBI): domain Eukaryota; kingdom Viridiplantae; phylum Streptophyta; class Pinopsida; order Pinales; family Pinaceae; genus Pseudotsuga; species Pseudotsuga menziesii. The sequence goes on along the minus strand of LPNX010860948.1, from coordinate 350,477 downwards.
TTATTTGCTCACTTATTGGTTATAATGGTTGATTATGTTTTTATGAATAAACCTAACTTAATTTGTATTGGCAAGGGGTGGAGTGGCGGGACTTGTATCCCTTGTATAAACACCTAGAAAGGTAATTAAATTTACTTGTCACTACGGCGTTTACTTAGTTATTTATTGAACTAATGCATTTCTTTATTTGTTTTGTGCAGGTGCACTTGATGACGGAAAACTGACTATAATATGTTGATGTATTTGTAACTTCAGAATGCATTCACTTGTATATCTTATGTATTGTACCCCGATGTTTATTCTGGGAAGTATCTATAATGTAAATGAGTCATGTAATGCCCCGATGTTCCGATCAGGGAGATTCAATATTGTAAACAAGTCATGTAAAGTCATTGAGGTTAACCCTCCATTGTAAGTTAGGGAAATAGTCCCCACAATTGTGTCAAGGTTAACCCTCCTTGTTGATCGAAGGGGAAAGTCTCCACAGTTGTGGAGCACTAGGGTTATTAGACTCTCCTAGAGATGTCGGCCCTAGTAAGTAATTGTTAAGTGGAGCCGACATGTTGAAGTGGGAATTAACTGAACAAAAGAATATAAATAGAGAGTGAGCCTCTCTATTTATCATACACACACTCACTCATTGAGGCGCATGAGTGAGATAGGAGAAGCTCTCTCAAGTGAGAGAGAGAGAAAAAACTGTTGGAAATCATCTTTATGTTTTTGGGTTTTATTGCTGCCATTGGTACTCATTCTATCTCTGAGGAAGTTACAGGGTTTTCTCCTTTATGGTTTCCCCGAGGAAAATTCTTTGTGTCTTTTGTCTCTTGTGATTTTTGCTGTGCATGTTATTCTCTCAGTTAAGATCCTAGATCATATTGCTTAAATGATAAAAATATAACATGGTATTAGAGCTAACATGAGAAGAAGACATTGTGCAGCTGCAGAAGCTAGGGATCTTACTTTTTTTGTCTCTCTCCACAATCTATCAGCAAAATTATGCTAGGCTGACTCTCCATTGAAGGGCGCATCTTTCTGTCGATGCAGAATTCGATTCTGGGCATTTTCAGTTTTTGGTGTAGGAAATTAGGGCTTTTACAGAAGAATAATTTTTGAGTGAGCCCAGCATAGGATTTATCTCCTCATAAAAATCTAAGTTTAGAGACCTAGGTCGAGATTTTTGGTTGGGTGAAACTCTAGGAAAGTCAAACCCTAGTTTGACCCTGGGTCGAAAAAACCCTAACTACTAAAAATGATAAGTTTTGGTACATTATCTATATCTCAATATTTCAAAAGTCTCATGGGACAAAAATTTTACAGGTCAAATATAAATTCTTGATGTACATTGTCTCCAAGTTTCAGCCTCATATTCTCTATATTCTAGGAGATATGATTATTCCAAGTTAGGGTTTCATCCTCTTCAGGGATTCATCCCTAAACAGGACACATGGGGAGAATTCCTATATCTTGAGATACCAAGGTCCAAATTAAATTTCTGAAGATGTTACAGAAAGGGAACAGAATTTACTTTCCATGGTAGAAGTTTTGGACCCCAAAGATGAAACAGTGACACGTGGCAGTCCATACAACTTCACTATGATGAATAGTCTTGAAACAGGTCACCTTGGGAAAATGATAATAAGTCCCAATTGGTGAAACCAATTCTGATGAAAACTATGGTGTTGGAACAAGGATAGATGAGGATACCTCACTACACAATTTTAGACACAGAAGAGCAATAAGTTTAGAGATACTATAGAAACAATATGAGGAATTTCTGTAGAAGAAATTGTCAAACTAGGGTTTCCTATTTCGGGAGCTTCCCTCCACTATTTTCAGAAAGGAGTACATTGGACAACTCACCTTCAAGAGGTCTATCTTTCTATCGAATCAAATATGAAATATTCCAAGTTTTGAAATTTAGGGTTTCTCTGACAAACCCTAGATCAGCAAGCTCCAAAACCAGGATGAACACCTCAAATCGGTAAGATCTAATCTTTTGATATTTACATTTGAGGTTATCATTTCTAAATGACTAGTCACACTAGCTTGATGACAAGCTTGGTGAAAATGACAAATTCCAAGCATGGAAGTATTGGATCTCAATGGTTCTTGAAGAAAATAAATTGGACACCTACATAAGTGGAGAGGTTCCAGTTCTAGAGGGACATAAGGCTAAAAGCCTTACACGAGAAAAACTTGATCAAGGCCAAGAAGATCATTGCTAATTCAATGACAGATCACCTTATAATAGAAGTGTCTTCCCTAAAGACACTGAAAGAGAAGAGAATATAGGAGCAACTAAAGATCAAGCTCTCACCATCCAAAGAAGATCCCTCAAGTGATGAGGAATATGAATAACTCAATTCTTGAAGAGCTTCTTATCCATCTTAGCATTTGGATAAGAAACGATGCTATTATGAATGAAGAAGAAGATGAAGCTGAAGGCTCAAGAAGGATTCTACCCATGAAACAAATAAAAGATAGGTATTCAATTGTCATTTCATGATATTGTTTTGTTATGCATTTGTTTATATTCAGTTGATGTATTATGCATGATAGAATGTTTGCATTAATGAAAATATACTACTAATATGCATGTGATAGGTAAGTAGCTCATGGTGCTATACAACTCTCCATTGCTACTTATCTAGAATGAAACCTCTTTTCTGACTCATTGGATTAGTGCACAATCTCAATGTTTTCCTGGTAGATATGGAAGGCATCTAGAAAGTTTCCGTGAGATATGGATGAATGTTGTATTGGATAAAATAGCTGCATGATTATATCTTTATGCACAAGAATTTACCATTATGAATATGCATTATGAAATGTTTCTAATCATACAACTGGTGCATTTGACTTGTAGGAAAAATCACGTACAATCGCCTACAAGAAAAGAAGGATGAGACTTGTTCCGAAGAACAAGTGACAACAGTTCAAGATTCACTCTAATAATCCAAATAAAGAATGATGTCTAGGATGCAGTATCAAGACTTGAAGGGAAGTTCGTAGATGGAAACATCTTGGGATACAACGCAAGATTCGTAGCACTAGGCTTCTGATAGAAAGAAGACATAGAATACGAAGAGACAATTGCAGCCACTAGAAGTGAAGTCAAATGACAGGTAGAATCATCTGTGCAAATGAAAGAAGGCCTTGACGAGCTCAGAATACACCCATGGGATAACACATACATAAGGATCTTGAAGATCACCTAGACTGATGAATATTTTAACCTTTACTACAAGGTTGAAGATGAAAGCCTATAGAGGATGACAAGCTCACAGATGAGTGTGAGAAGAACTTTTGAAAAGGTTCAATATAGAGGATCTTGGTATCCAGTGACCCTAGATGGATACATAGAATATTAGTAGCAGAGGAAGCTACTTGTAACTCCAGTACATAATGCTTCAATGCATAGAGTATGAAAGACAGAGGGAGAATGATGCTTTGCTTCAGAGGGAGTGACTACAGAAGATTCTGAGGTTCGACATGGTATGACAGGATGGACATATTATTGATGACTCTAGGCTTTACTATGAGTAAAGAGGATTCCAACCTTTGCTTCAAGGTTGAAGGAAGAAGACCAGTGATGCTCCTGTTATATGTCGATGACTTGTTCCTGACAGAAAAGAGGAACTCATTAAAGTTGCAAGAAGGAGACTTGCTGCCGAGTTCAAGATGAAGGACTTGGATATGATGCACTACTTTCTAGGCATGGAGGTGTGGCAGAATATCCCTGTGACAAGGGAAGTATGCAGTAGATATCCTGAAGAGGTTCGAGATGATGGACCGCAAGGCCATGACCACACCTATGCCATTGAACCTGAAGCTATTGAGTAATGCTTCATCCGAGTTGGTTGATGCCACGATGTATCTTCAGATGATTAGGTCCTTAAGGTACCTAATGAATATGAGACTAGATATTTTCTTTGCTGTGAAAACCTTGAGCAAGTTCCTGATAGATCCGAGACATGTTCACTTGATTGCTGCAAAGCATATTCTGAGGTACCTAAAGGGTACAGTTGATTATGGGCTCAAGTATAAGGCTGATCAAAAGATTAACCTGGAAGGTTATGTTGATTACGATTGGGCAGGAAGTGCCATCAATAGAAAGAGCACTTCAGGGTGCTGCTTCAGTATGGTATCAGGTGTGACCTCTTGGTTTAGCAGGAAACATTCTTGCGTGGCACTGCGTATAGCTGAAGTAGAGTATATCACAGCTTGTTCAGCTAGTTGTGAGGTAGTATGGCTGAGGAAGATACTGCCTGATTTATTTGATCTCCAGTTTGATGCTACTTGTATATATTGTGACAACCAGAGTTGTGTGAAGTTGTCTAAGAACCCGGTGTTCCATGACAAGTCGAAGCATT
>LPNX010860948.1:193737-346041 GCA_001517045.1 Pseudotsuga menziesii | reverse complement strand
CAAGAAATACCTGAAAAAACGTGATGATGATGTCATCATCACATTTTTTCAGGTATTTCTTGTTTTTGGGGTAGCGGGGTCTGTCAAAAGTATGCAGTGTGGGTAATCATTGGATGCAGAATCAAATTCTGCATCCAACAAGCTCTCCTGATCGAAATTTGAGTAAAAACACAATGAGACATGTCGAAAATACGAACAAAAAAAGTAGTTTTTTTTAATGACAAATATGTCAATTCAACCATTATGGTTGACTTATTTTATTGAAATTCTATTGGTTCTTGAATTCCAACTCATAAAAACTTATTTTGGCACGTTTTCTTATAAGGCCCATTTTAGACCCCAAATTTCCTCTAATGCATATTGAGATCAAATATCACTATATCAGGGATATGGTGTAGAGAGGAGCAGTGAAGCTCCAGTATGTTGTGATGGATGAACAGATAGATGATGTGTTGACTAAGCCATTGGCCAGAGTGAAGTTTGAGTACTTCAGGGAGAAGGTTGAGTTTCTCCAGATCAAGGTTCCCTCCAAGGGGAAGTGATGAGTCTGTGAGCCATTCTGACATGGTGAGAGGATTGGTTCCTTCCATGGTCAGATGTAAGTGTTGAGCCATTCTGAGGTGACTATGGGATGTGTTCCCACATGATCAGTTATAAGTCCTGAAGGCCATTCTCTGGGAGAATGGAGGCACCTGGTCAGTTACCAGGAATTTCAGTCTAGGACTGAAGCTCAGTTTAAGTGATGAGAGGCCATTCTATGGGAGAATGGAGGCACCTGGTCAGTTACTAGGAATTTCAATCTGGGACCGAGATCCATTTTGATGTGACTATGGGATGTGTTCATTCCACATGATCAGATATAAGTGTAGAGCCCTTTTGACATGGTTGATGTGTTCATCACATGGTCAGATATAAGTGCTGAGCCCTTCTTACATGGTTGATGTGTTCATCCCATGGTAAGATATAAGTACTGAGCCCTTCTTACATGGTTGATGTGTTCATCCCATGGTAAGATATAAGTGTTGGGAATTTTTGATATGGTTGATGTGTTCATCCCATGGTCAGATGTGAGTGCTGGGCCTTTATGACATGGTTGATGTGTTCATCCCATGGTCATATGTGAGTGCTGGACATGCCTTTCTGACATGGTTGATGTGTTCATCCGATGGTCATATATAAGTTCTGGGCGGGCCTTTCTAACTGGGTTAGATATAAGTGTTGAATAAGATGAATACCTACTTGGAGGCTAGGCCTACAACTAGCATGAAAAAGGGCTGGCTCTGTAGAACTTCCTGTGATGAGAAGAATGAAGAGTTTTATAGCTGATTTTATCACACATGGTGAATCACATTTTCATGGCCTTCCCTGTCCCTCTACAGACTCCTTAGACCCCATGGACCATTTTTGTACCTTTGATGTTTCCAAGATCATCCCTAAAAACATGCAATAATTTCCATATGTGACTTTTAATCCCTTTCTCATGTATATACATAGGTTTGACCCCTAAAACTGTGTACATCAGGATGTGTGAAAAAGGCCAAATTCTTTTGGAGTTTTCCTTGATGTGGATCCAACTCACTTGTCTCTTGGAGTTCCATATGCCTTGAGATTGCTCGGATTTGACCTTCCATTACCCCATTGAAGAGCTATATAAGGAACCCTTTGGATACATTGAAGGAATGAGGAATTGAAGAGCAAGAAAACTATAGTCCATTGTTGCCAGACATTATACTTGAGTCTGCATCCCTTTGTCCCTTGGAGCACCTTTGTGTTCTTCCCAAGCTTTCCTTTTGCTTGTGAGCTTGCTATCGAGAGATGGAGGATTGAAGTGGTGGAGGCCCAAGTGGGGGACTTAGTTTCTTCGATTCGTAGACATGCCGATAGAGGTTGTCACTATTGTAATCTCTATTTTATATTAATAGAAATATCTTTTCCTGTCCAATAATGTGTATTTAAATGAGTATTTTATCCATGGATGATTTTAAATGCTTATATGTTATTGATTATATATGCTAGAGTAGGTCTAACATGATTATATATAGCATGCTTGTCTTGTTTGCTGAGTGTTGAGATAGCAATTCATCAATACAAGCTAGAGTTGGAAAGCTTAATGGGGATCTACATCAACCGTCTAGAATAAGGTACGAATCGAGATCCTTTAGTGTTAGATATTTGGTTTCTCTTGCATATAGGAAAGGATTGATTTCTGGAGTCAAGCTGTCTGTTGTGGTACCCCAAGCCATAGGAATTTCTCTCCGTAATAGAATTGGCGACTCTATTGGGGAGTTCCTAGTCATTTTTCCTTTGGGGGTTTTTATCGACATTCAATGTTCTTGAATTTCTCTCATTTCTTTGTTTCTAAGTCGGGTCTAGAGGCATGTTTTCTTGGTAGTGTCTGATAGGTGTGAATTTTGTCTCAATTTATCTGTTTGCCTTTATTTTTATATCTTTTTCTTCCTATATGAGAGTTTCTACCTCACAGTCACGTGTACACGCGGTTTTGACTGCGATTTCCGTGTATATACACCGGTTTTCTGCACACAGTCATGTATGCCCTGATTTTTTCCTTTTAGAGGAAGATTGAGTGTTGCTGGGTGAGTTTTGATGATTACCGAGTCTCCTTAGATGCTTCCAGAGTCTGTATACACCTCTGTTTCTGACTAGAGACACCTTTTAGGGTAATTTTTTTTTAAGAATGTTCTTGTCGTTGCATTTTTTATTTTTTGTTTTGGGATTAGTGCATTAGGTCTCTTTTACCTTAGTTCTTTGCTTGGGTTTTGTTTGATAGTGCTTGCAGAGTCTGGGGGTGGTAGAGTCATTATTTTGCTTATTATCTCATTTTTATTCAAAAAATTCAAAAATATTTGCTTCTTTGCATCATTATGCATCATTGCACTTTGCATCTTGCATGGTACTTGCATTAGGTTTTATTGGAGAAGTATTAGTTAAGATTTCATATAGGAATGATTGCATTTGTCATTTGAAGAAAATTTTGCATTTCACGTAGTAGCATACCCTGTTTTTCATTCAACACAATGCATTTGAATTGATTGTTAGGTGTGCATTTTACTTCATGTTTGCATCATAACACCATTGGTTGAATGATCATCTACCTTTTTGAGTAATAAGCCAAATAAAATCAACGCTTAATTAAAATGGATTACATTATTTTCTTTGATAGGGTACACCAACAAGATTAGGTTTTAGGGTCTTGGAATAGTTCATTGTGAGTAAATTCTCCAAGACAACTAAACAACAACATGTATGTGTCTGTCCAGGTGAGAGTGTGAAATTCCTTGGTATAATTAGTGTTTCTTAGGATCCTCCTCTTACAAGGGAGTTAAGCACGAGGCAGTGTGAGCGGTTATTGATTGGGATGACCCCTAGTCATAACTGAGTAGCACCGGAGATATTTCCAGGATTGTATTCGTATATGGGGGCTCTTTCGAGAGTTTCAGGCTTTGTTACCTTGCCCATATGGTCAATCTCGCCTGCGACTGTCCACCTGAGCGTTGATTATATTGAGGTGACCTTAGTTTCCTTACCTAGGTTATTGAGGGGTTACTTCGCAGGGGTTATTCTGCAGGTGTCCCGGCCAGGTTGGGGTCGGACAGCACAGTCGCTATATGCATTGAAGCTATGGGCCACAATAATTGGTTACGTACCTCCGCTTGTAGTGTATGGAGTTTTGAGCCTATCCTAGGCGAGACATACCTGCTTCATTTGGGAGCTCACATATCCTCCCCTTGGTTTGCTTGTATTTTGGCTGTAGATTTTCTTAGGAGTGTGCTCTTTGTGTGCTAGTTGGCCTTTGGGATCGTGGTTATTTGAGTATATTTATGCTCTCTTGAGTTTGGGTCCTTTTATTTTTGGCATGCTTGGTATCCTATCACCTGTCCTTGGTCCTAGTAAGGACCCTGGTGTCAGACTCGGGGGCATCAAAACCCCTTACCATGCTCATAGATTTGGGAGTGGTCACATTCTACCCTCTACTCCATTTGTGGAGGATGTTGACTCCCTTATCTTGGTATTTACACCGGTGGTCACCCTCACGGGGGTGGTAGTGGATGTGTGAACATTGGGTATACACCTTACTTTCCTTTTTTATGTCCCATTGTTCACTGCATTTTTTTCTTTTGGGTGCAGTTGTCATGATCATTCATCCCTATATCCTATAGTTTGGATTCTTTATTGACTATTTTGGGTTGTGTTGGACTAATATGGTTGTCATGTAGGGTCCAGTTTGTGTACACTCTCTCAGAGGTTTTGACCCGTTCGTTCGAATCATAGGTATTATGTCTGAACTGGCATATAGGTTAGGATTTCACATCCACTTGCACTTATGCATTGCCTTATGACCATTCCATCTTAACCTTAGGTACAAATCCATTCCATGGTATCATGAAACCTTCATGCTACTGTTAGAACTGATATTATGTGAATGGTAGAGCTTTCCTATACATGGGTGTCCTAGTTATATCCCTTTTGCATTTGGTACCCATGCTGTGAGTCCTCTCTTAGGTCCGAGAGTCCCTTTTAGTCCTGCCATGTCCTTGAGCAAGAGCTTCATACTCCTCTTGAACTTTATGCTGGCCATTTCCCTGGGAATCCCTTATGTCAAGTTGTAATTGCATTATCATGAGCTTTGCCTGCCTCATTGAGCCTTATGCCGGTTTCCCTAACTTTGAGTATTAGCCATATAGCCTGAGCTTGTCTCATGTATAGCCATGCAGAGCCATTTTATATATCATTTGTAGCTTGATTCCCGATTTTTACCGGGAGGGGACTTTCCCCTGAGTGTCGCTATCCTACACATGTGTCCTTGCATTGAGCATAGGTATGTTGGTTGCTTGGAACTAGTTTGTTTTCCCTTTTGACACTCGTCTCCTCCTAGTCTGTAACTATAAAGCGAGTTTATTCTTTTTCAATATTTCCAAATATTTGAAAAAGTCCAAAAAAATCAAAAAATAAAAAATCCAAACAAGAAAATATGTTATCTTTGGCAGCAGTCGAGTTGTGTTGCCTTCGAACAGAGCACTGTATATCACATCCATTGGTTGGGTTAATAGTTTGACTTTAGGAGTTGTACTCATTTCTTTGAGTTTATCTCCATAGACTGGTTAAGCTTCCATCCCCTATGGAGCCTCTGTCGATGCCTCCTATGTCGCAGAGATGTCCCCATTTTGTATATCGAGTCTATGCTTCCTACATTCAGTCACCATTCACCTTTATGCTCTTGTTCGAAGGAATTTGAAACCCGAGTCGGCCATACCTTAGTTATCTTAACTTTGCATGTCGGCCATTCCTGGTATAGTTACTGGTTCGTGCACACTATGATCGAGTCCTTCCACATTATATAGCTTTGCTGAGTACCTCATGTTGGATGATGGGGGATGCCTTAATTCCCTCCTTCCAGCGGATTTCATCCCATCGACTTCAGATCATTTATTCTGGGATAGGAATCTAGAGTCATGTTTGAGTGCCTTGAGACTTGTAGTCATCAGTGGCAGGTTCTCTCGCCATGGATAGTTTTTTGGGAATACATCAATGTCCCCTGATTGATGGATTGTCCCCTGATTGATGGATTCTTTCAAGTGTTCGACCTCAACACATTTATTCACACTTGTTAGTTTTCACTCTAGTATCTTGATTCCCATTTTCATTATTGGTGGGTGATCTCGCGTCTGTTAACGGTATACATCAATGACCGGTAATCAGACGATGGACTACTATGTTAGACCTCGACACCTCTATTCACATAGTAGGACATGTACTCGTAGCAATTTATGTAGAAGACCTTCCAAACTGGTGGAATATCATATATGCCACCTCCTTGATCGTACCAGTGTTCATGAGATTTCAGCTCTCGTGACTTGATTCCAGTATAGGTTAGATATTTCCAGCCATTATGGAGATCTTGATCCACTATATATCTTCAGCCTTCATGGAGATCATGATCCTTTGTATATCTTCATTATGGAGATTCTGAGCTATTTATATTGTATGTGGTGATGACCACACATGTCATATTTTGTATCATGCCTATTCATGGCCATTGTACTCTTATGTATCCGGGATTGCTATATCTACTTGCAGTGATGTGTAGAGTTTGATCATTATATTATATTGATTGATTGGATGGCTGGTTCTTCCACTAGTTTTTTCATCACTTCACTTCTAGGATGGACTTATAATGTATTTCGGCCATCGTATGACCCCTATGACCTCACACATTAGGGGGCATGTGTTATAGCTGATTTTACCACACATGGTGAATCACACTTTCATGGCCTTCCATGTCCCTCTACAAACTCCTTAGACCCCATGGACCATTTTTGTACCTTTGATGTTTCCAAGATCATCCCTAAAAACATGCAATAATTTCCATATGTGACTTTTAATCCCTTTCTCATGTATATACGCTGGTTTGAACCCTAAAACCTCATACATCGGGATGTGTGCAAAAGGCCAAATTCTTTTGGAGTTTTCCTTGATGTGGATCCAACTCACTTGTCTCTTGACCTTCCATATGCCTTGAGATCACTCGGATTCGACCTTCCATTACCCCATTGAAGAGCTATATAAGGAACCCTTTGGATACGTCGAAGGCATGAGGAATTGAAGAGCAAGAAAACTATAGTCCATTGTTTCCAGACCTTATACTTGAGTCTGCATCCCTTTGTCCCTTGGAGCACCTTTGCGTTCTTCCCAATCTTTCCTTTTGCTTGTGAGCTTGCTATCGAGAGATGGAGGATTGAAGTGGTGGAGGCCCAAGTGGGGGACTTAGTTTCCTCGATTCGCAGACGTGCCGACAGAGGTTGTCACTATTGTAATATCTATTTTATATTAATAGAAATATATTTTCCTGTCTAATAATGTGTATTTAAATGAGTATTTTATCCATGGATGCTTTTAAATGCTTATATGTTATTGATTATATATGCTAGAGTAGTTCCAACATTATTATATATAGCATGCTTGTCTTGTTTACTAAGTGTTGAGATAACAATTCATCAATACAAGCTAGAGTTGGAAAGCTCAATGGGGATCTACATCAACAGTCTGGAATAAGGTACGAATCGAGATCCTTTAGGGTTAGATATTTGGTTTCTCTTGCATATAGGAAAGGTTTGATTTCTGGAGTCAAGCTGTCTATTGTGGTACCCCAAGCCATAGGAATTTCTCTCTGTAATAAAGAGATAACACCATTTGATTGAGATAGCGGAAGCAGTAATGATGATGATGATCTAATGATGATCCAAATTTGATGATGATCCAATGATGATCCAGAATTGATGAAGATGACTTGACGATGAAGATGACTTGAAGATGAAGATGACTTGATGATGATCCAGATGATACAGAGAAGAAGACTTGTGCTGATAAATTGTGTCGAGAGAATACCTTCCTAGTTAAGAGGGAGTGTTGATGTATTTGTAACTTCGGAATGTATTCACTTGTATATCTTATGTATTGTAGCCCGATGTTTATTCCGAGAAGTATCTATAATGTAATTGAGTCATGTCATGACCCGATGTTTCGATCAGGGAGATTCAATAATGTAAAAAATTCATGTAAAGTCATTGAGGTTAACCCTCCATTGCAAGTCGGGGCAATAGTCCCCACAATTGTGTCAAGGTTAACCCTCCTTGTTGATCGGAGGGGAAAGTCCCTACATTTGTGGGGCACTAGGGTTATTAGACTCTCCTAGAGATGTCAGCCCTAGTAATAATTGTTAAGTGGAGCTGACATGTTGAAGTGGACATTAAGTGAACGGAAGAATATAAATAGAGAGTGATCCTCTCTATTTATCATACACACACTCACTCATTGGGGCGCATGAGTGAGAGAGGAGAAGCTCTCTCAAGTGAGAGAGAGAGAAAAATCTATTGGAGATCATCTTTATGTTTTCAGGTTTTATTGCTGCCATTGGTGCTCATTCTATCTCTAAGGAAGTTGCGGGGTTTTCTCCTTTATGGTTTCCCCTAGGAAAATTCTTTGTGTCTCTTGTGATTTTTGCTGTGCATGTTATTCTCTCAGTTAAGATCTTAAATCATATTGCTTAAATGATAAAAATATAACATAATAGTGAAATAAATACATACTGCCTATGCTCAGTACCTTACAACTTGGATGAAGAACATACCTATGGTCCTATCTTAGTGATTATTAGTACAGTCCTTAGCGTTGTTGTTCACGCAAGGATGGGTATAATTATGGCTATGTTTGCACTAGTTACCATTATTACTTATGGTCTTAAGACCTTGATTTAGTTTGAGCCCACACTTAACTTTCATATGGTGTATGTTGTATTGTATAGGGATAAGATATTAAATCGTAGCCGTATGTTGATTAAGGTACTTTTGTATAAATTTGAAGGCATGTTGTAATCCATTTATGGCATATTTCATATGCCATGATTGGGGCTTTATCCTAAGTATATGATACCAAGGTTGGGGTTTATGATTTGCATGGGTTTCAATTGTCACAACGCAATTTGGTGTTGCATGAACTATAGACTTGGGGTTTTTATTTCACCGATTAGAGGACAGGGTGGTGGAGTTAATGCGCCTTGGGAAATGGGGGTATCAATCCCTAAGCTTGGACTAACGCGATGGTATGGGTCATTTTCATTTCTATTATGTGATCTCTATTCGGCTCTCTGGTCTACACTATGGCGTGAAGTTTGGAGTTTGGCTGCACTTCGAAGGTATTTCTTTCGATATGTTTTTACTACGCTTTTTTTGTTGTTTCATTTGGGAGGTTTGGCATACTCCTCATCCTTCATTTTGTTTCGTTATAGGTTACAGGGTCCTTACGGCGCGGGTCGTGGGTCTTCCGGGTGGTCGACGCATTACCCTTTTTGGGTAATCCCTATCATAAATGATTTTAAAAACTAGTTCCTCTTGTGTGTGGGTGTTTTGACAAAGTGTGAAGCTCATCATATGGATGGATACAGGGTTTTGGTTTTAACAGTTGTGACTAGATATAGTCTATTTTTAAATACATACTTTGATTGATAGCGTTGGTTGTGGTGAATATTACAAACTTATGCACTTTGTTAAGATGTTGGGTTTGATAAATGGTGACAACACCATTGCTTGTAATGGTGCATTGGCTTGTAAACACGACTATTTATATTCTTATAAAAATTATAGTTGTTAATTTGTACATCATTCACTGCTGTGTGTGTAAAACGTGGTTATGTTTCTTCGCTTGGAACTATTTAGCTTTGTGTAAACTTGTAGCTATAATTTAAGTCGTTAACGTGGATATATTAGCAGCATTGCTTGGCTTTTAGAGTCATTCCATCACTGGAAATGGCACTCTTTCCATGTAGTATAGTGACTATGTTGATTATGGTTATTTGTATTGTTTAATTCTTACCTGTGTATTTATTTGAAATGGCTGTGATTGTGCAGTTTACCCTATGAATGAAATGTTGTTGCTATGGATTAACATTGACAGTGGTTTAATTGATTTATAGTTTGTATTAATGGAATTACTGTGTTGTATACATTCATAAGCCACAAAATGGATACAACTTATAATTTATAGCTTGGGGCTTTAATTTTCTGTGTAGAGATATAATAAATGGTTTTACAACCTCTATATTTGATTTGGTAACAATATGGGGAAACATTGACAGAGAAACGATTTTGGTCTGTGTTTATTCTTATGGAATTTGATTTTTATAGCGTAGACTGTGTAGAATATTAATGAATTATTACAATGTTATGCTCCTAAGGAATCCTACAAGATTCAATGTTAGCCATGCTTTGAAAGTAGCTTGGGTTTAGAAGTCGTGAGATTTGCAAGATTCAATCATGGGCCACGATGGTTATAAAGGATATGTGTGTGAAATAAATTGGGTTTGGCAAGAATGCCCACAGGATTCGATCTTGTGGCCCTTTCGTTTATATGATATATGTTAATGAGTTCTATGATTAGTTTTATGGTTGACTTATAATGTGGAAAGATCTCTTATGATATAAGATTTGGATAATTGTACTTTATGTTTATGTTAGGAAGTATTTCGTATCTAAGCTATGGTTGATTCTTTGTGAGGTTGGCAGAAATATTAACATAGTCCTATTTTAATTATATTACGCTTATAGACCTTTAGAGCTCTCGATAGCTTATCTTAGCATTCGTTGTTTGGTTGTTTATAAGAATGAGAATGATTTGTTTATAGTTTTGTTTCATTTATAATTAATTTAAAGGGTTAGATATTTATATTTTATGTTATAATATTCTACATAAAGATTAGGTTAATATTATGGATAATAGTTTGGGTTTATTTCTTTTTAACATAAGCCCAGTGGCAATATGAAATTTGCCAGTAGAGATGATACATATAGGATATGCTTTATTAGTTCTAGGTCTTGGAAATAAATTTAAAGACAAAAAATAAATTGTCGAAAAGTATTACAAAAAAAAATGCTTAAATTATTAGGTAGAAGATAAATTACAGAAAAGAACTATAAAACAAAACCTTTACATTAGTAAACAGGAAAGGAAATGCAGAAAAGATAACCTAGCTTATAGTAGTCAGTTACTGCATAATAATTTAGAATTCAATCTATTTCAAATAGGAAAAACTTGTGTAGTTTACAAGGGAAAAATCAAGAACCTCATACCTACAAGGTGAAGCTATTTCAATGGCTGAAAACCTGCACACTCAAATACCTAGTGTAAACAAATTCATGGACAGATCTGACCTCTGTATAGATAACCGAATCACTTGGGAACTACCATGTTGCACCCAACCATGACCTAGAACCGTTCCTGGTTTCAATCTAGATCCCCCCGACCTGGTTCCAACATGCAAGTAGCTTAGAGCTCCTAAGGTAAGGCGTCCCTAACTGGGATATTAGGTTTTGAATCAATTCTCCTTTTTCCTCTTAGGAAAAATATTCTCCAAGAACTCTCTTGAGAATAATCAGGCAGAATATGGAATCACCAAAAAAATGGAATATCCCCAAGCCTCTCTTTGGCTTGGAATTTTATAGGATGACTTTTTAGTTAAAGGGGCAGTTAAATCAAGAATCCTTTGATTTCTTGATTTAAACTTTTTTATTTAATTTATGCACTTTTAATATTTAACTTAGGAACTTTAACTAGTGCCTATTTGGAATCTTGTAGGTATTTTTAATATTTAATTATCTTTTAGTAATAATAATAATAGATGGAGCCTTTCTTTATTTCTTATAACTATAGTATTATTGCTATGCTTACTCTTTATACATACCATGTATAATATATATATATATATATATATATATATATTATTAACATTTTGTCTTTAGGTATCATATAACATGATCCCTAAACTTACGACACTTCATTTATTAAGGCCTTCAGGTAGGGTTGAGGTCTACTAGGTTAGGCAACTCTAAACCTCCTTGCATGTTGGCTTCCCTCATATAACCTGGTAGTTATTTAGTACTTGATGAGATACAAAAATTCAAAATTTCATTTAATCACTTAAAATAAGTCATATGAGATCAATTTTTTATTTGATTCATTTTCACTCGACATAAATTAATTATTTTCAGTAACTCCTAGTGCTTATCCAGAGCCCATAGTCAACACTAAAAACATGGATTTACAAACTTAGTGCAATTCCAGAGCTCCTCGCTCAACACTAATGCTAGGATTTACTTGTAGGATACACCTAGGGATACAATGTCCAAGGATCTGATGTTCTAGAGCTTATGCTCAACATCAACTTGGAAGGCTAGAGGGCTTATGCCTAACACTTCCAATTTTATCTTTTCATGTGCTTCAGAGTTTCATGCTTAACACAAAGGTTTTCATAACTCATGTGTTCTAGAGCTTCTCGCGCAACACATTATAACCACTCATGTGCTCTATATCTTCTCACTCAACACAAACATCAAATACCCATGTGCTCCAGAGTTCCTCGCTCAACACAAAACATCTCATGAATTATGTGCTTCAGGGTCCACGCCCAACACATGAAATCCTACATAAAACATATGTAATTGGATTATGCCCAATATATCAAACAAATCATCATGTTCAGATGTAGTGGGGTCTTAGACCCATTGTATCAAATAAAACATCAAAGTAACATCATAATCCATGGGGTTTATGCCCATAAGTGTTAGGTCAAAATTTAGGATATCACATGTAATCAAGAACAAAGCAACAATAGAAGTTGGATTTTCCTTGGATTCTTTGTAATTGGATTTTCATTTAGGGAGGTTGTAAATCCACGATGGCTTGAGATTTGGAGATATCCATATTGATTCCTATGTGTGAGATAATGAATCCTAAGAGATTTCCCACTATGACAGAAGAGACACACTTGAGGGGGTTTAAATGAATGTTGTATTTGTGACAACATGTAAATATGGTGCGTAGATCTTTGAGGTTGTCTCCCAATTTCCTATATTTGGTCGTGAGGTCATTTAAAAAGTATAGAATGATTTCAATGAGATAATTAAAGACATGCAATTTCCCACTGAAAGGTAACACCTGTATTCTTTAGGCCAAAGGGCATGAATTTGTAGGTTGAAAAAGTGCCCCATGGGGTGGTAAATGCGGTTTTGTAATAATATTAGGGATGGATCCATATTTGGTTGTACCTAGAAAATCCATCCATAAAGGATAGAATCTCGCTACCGGCACAAGAGTCGATAATTTGGTCAATGAAAAGGGTGGGGAAATTGTCTTCAGGACACACAAGGTTGAGGTCACAAAAGTATGTGCATACTCGAATGGTTCCTTGTTTTGTGTTAACAGGTAATGGGTTGGACAACCATGAGGTGTAATAAATAGGATAAATGAATCCAACATTCAAAATTTTCTTGATCTCAGTCTTAATAGAAGGGGCCTTGGAAGGTTGTACTGGTCGTTTCTTTTCTTGAACTGGGACAACATCATGCCATGTGCCAATATGGAGTTCAACAATTTCTGGATCGAGGCCAAGCATTTCAACATAGGGCCATGCAAATGAATCTCAAAAGTATTTAAAGAGGGTGGTGAAGTCACTGATCTCTTTTGGGGAGCATGAGGCACTAAATCAAATGTTTTCGACTACTCCCAAGGTAGTAGATATATTGATTTGAATGGTGGTGATATGTTAGACATGTTTCCTTCTTAAAAAACGTTAGGAGATAGAATAATATTTTTGAACCAATCAACAAGTTTTGGTGGTAATAGGTTTTTTGATTCAATAATGTATTGTTGTTTTATATCCTGGGAGGTAAAGGATGACTGATGATGAAGACTATGTCTGGGGGGTGTCGATATTAATGGATTACATGATAGGCTCATCCATGGGGAAAATAAATTCTTCCAATGTCCTCATCAGAAGAAAAGGAGTATTCTAAGGCTAGTTCAGTGTTTGGAGTAGCATATATATGAGACAGAGTAGATGCTAGTGAATCCGATTCAATTGCTTGTTGTATGGGCATAATGTCAAAGAAGAAAGTTTCTATGTGGGGAGTAGGAGGGGAAGGGATGATTTTTTCTGGGAGTAATTTTGGTGTCTCATTTCGGGGGTTGATTCCTCATGAAAGGAATATGATGGGGAGGTGTTCCTCATCACTACTCTTAGTTAAGGTATCTTCTTCTTCTACTATACTTGGGGAGAACTATGCCTATGGGGATGAGGTTGTCCACAAGGTGACTTTGTTTGGATTTGAGGGTATGGTAGGTAGCTCTCATTGCACATTGAAACATATAGTGGGACATTAACTTACATTCTTGACATGGACAAGTAGCATGTCCTTGGTTCAATATGTGAGGAGGGATTTTGATGTTGCTAAGTGTAGTAGTCTTATGTACGAAATTTGGTGCCTCATCGTCCACTAGTAGAGTAAGGAAAAGGGTTTCCAATGTGTTATGAAATTGAGGAATATTGTTGAAACTATGTGTATAATTCCCAAATTGAGAAAAAATTGAACATGCTTTGTTAGTGCGTAATGAATTGGAATTAGGGGTTGATGGGTTTAATGTGCCCCTAGTCTTAGTTTGGGGAGAAAATGTGGCACTAACAAGTGTATTTACCAAATTTCTAAGATCAGGCAAGGTAGGGGCAGAAATTTGTTTCTTGACCTTGTTTTCCACATAGAGCACATGGAGGTGTGACCCACATGGTGGGAGTGTCATGCATGATGGGTGATTTTATCGTTTGTTGAGTGGAACCCTTCATGTTGGTTGTGGTTGTTCCTAACGATTATGCAGGAGCATTGTTTTCTATGATGGGGCATTTCATCTTGGGCTGAGTAGTGCCCCCATTGGCGTGGGTAGTTGGATTGGGTTGAAGAATGCCTCGATTTTACGGTTTGGTGACCACAGGTGGTGGTTGAGTCACAGAGGTGGTGATTTCAGTGGATAGAGTTGGAGTGGTAACTCGTTGCATTGGTACCATCTTGTAATGGGATATAGGTGGTGAGTCCATTTCTGGAAATGGTGGTGTAAGGTACCATATAGGTAGACTAAGCATTGGTTAACTAGTCCATGAATGGATTTTCATGTACTCCCATGGTCGGGTAAAGAAACAATATTTGGAACATAGGTGGCACTTATGGTTTTAGGATTTGCTCAACATCGTGGCTTGAAGGGGTTGTTGATGATGAGGCTTTAGGCGTGGAAACTTCTTTCTCCATGTTCGAAAGGGTTTAGAAGAGACCTTCTGTTAGAGTGGGGATGACAGGTGGATGACTTGAATATGCCCCTAGGAGCCCAGAGTCGTTATAAACTCTTGGACTAATATAAACATATGGTGTTTTGATTGTCTCACTGACTTTAGGAAAGACATTTTTAGGATTGGACGATGCATTGGGGCTGTAGTAGATGAGTTGGTCAAGAGTGACCACCTTCCCATTAAATGGGAACATCATGATGTTGAATAATGAGGAGGTGATTTCCTTCATGGCGTACATGTAGCTACGTCCCAAAAGGATGTTATATCCAAGTTGAGCATCTATGAATTCTATGTCAATCATGGACATTTTCCTCCCTATCTCAATGGTAACACTCTATTAGAAGACACATGGTTGGTATGGAATACCATCATATGTGTAGAGAGCGATAGAGGTTGATGCTAACTCAGGAGATCCCAATTTTTTCCACACATTGGAAGACATTACACATGTGGATGTGCCTTCATCAATCATGCATTGATGGATGATGATTTTTTTGACCATGGCATGCACTTGAAATGCGACTGACAAGGTTAGTCATGGTTAACATTTAATGAGGTCAAAGGTCATGATATTTGAATCAGAAGGGTTGGAAGTTCCTAGTGCATTCAACATCTTTCATTGGGAAGGGCACGATTGAAGTACCTCTAGGGTCGACATGGAAACTAGTGATTGTGGCAAATTGTCTACAATGTTGTAGTTATGTGTATCCTCATATGAAGGTTATGAGGAGTACACATTAAGGGTTCTTTAGGTATCCTTAGAATTTGCTTCATGGTAGTCTGCGGTATCTGCAAAGGTCCTTCTGAGGGAATGGAATTACCTTTAAGGACGGGTGAGATTTCAACATTAATGTACTCCTTATTGTGAATTTGTAGGTTAACTATAGCTTGGGTCATGTAAATGATTTGGAACTATCCATTTCTTGGGGGATGAGGGTTTGGATTTTGGGTAACCATCCCTTGATTGGAAAAGGGTTGTTGAAAAATAAATCATTGTGGTTTTTTGGTAGGAGGTGCTTGAGGAGGATTTGTAGGTGTCTTCTATTGTTCTCCCAACATCTTTTGACAATCAGGGATATGTGGACAGTGGTGAGGGTAGTGACCATACTCACTGCATATTGTGCAAGGGAAATTTGTACTCAAATTGGCATTCTTTCCTTACATGGGGGGATTTCCCCCTTGTAGGGATTAGTTACCCTAGTTTTGGTTTTGTTTGGGGGCTTGGTTTCCTCCTTTCCCTTATTATTTGGGATTCCTATTCTTCCCTTTCTTCTTCCCTTGATTTTGTGGATTTAGGGGATTGGAAATATTCAACTGCTCAAATTATTTAGTTTGTTGTTGCATAGAAGGATGAACAAAGTTGACTCCCATATGAGGCATGGGTGTCATAGTGGGAGGACATGGATATAGGTAATAGGGATTATATCCTAGGGGTGAGATATAAGTAGGTTGTGTTGTATATGATGTGGATGTCGATGAATGTGGTGTGATTGGTGGTTGAGGAACTGATTATACTTGGATAAATAGGGTTGGGCATTTTGTATTGAGATTGACCAAATGAAAAATTTGCTACAGTAGGAGTGGGATTTGACATAATGGGGACAGGTGGGTACTGTGTGACCAATCGTGGTGGTGTAGGATTTGTTTTGGGGGGGGATTTAATTTGGTAAGAAAGGGACCCCATAAACACATATACAAAATGTGATATCCCTTCTACAGGAGGATCCAATGATCTATGTCGAGGGGAATCTAGTAGTATGGTGTACAAATACCTTGATTGGGCATATATAAGGTCAAAGTGTTCGGATTTGAGAATAGGTTCTTCCTTAGTTTATGGATGGAGGTAGCCACATCCTTTGCGATAAATGGTTGAAGTGATTTGAGGAACCAATCCAAGAGGAAGGGATATTGAATGTCGATTTTGCATAGCGCGCTGCGGTGATGCCATTCGTGGATATTGTCCACTATATGTGTTTTTATGTTTTGTAGAAACTTGGTGATAATTTTGAGGCCAATATCATGTCATATATGCAACTAAAAATGCGATAGAAATGATGCGGAAATAGTCTCAAATGTGACATGATAGGAGGTTTCCAAACAGACATACCATTTTGCAGATTTACCAGTTAAGGTTCTTTGAAAGAGATTAAGGTAGATTGAATTTCCCATTATGCTTTAGAGGAAAACCATAGATGGAAATAAATAATGTTGTTGGTGAGATCATCCCCTTGTTTTCCTTGAAACTTGGGGATATCTAAAGGTAAAATTTCCATCATATCCATCCAAGTGGAAACATGAGCTAATGGGTCATTTACCAAATTGGCTAGGTAAGGGAGGTTCAAGATTTCCATAAACAATAAGATTGCATTGGGATTGGGGGCCACCATGTTATTCTGTATGTTGTTTTCTTGATGGGGAGACCTTGGAATATGTGGTGGTGATATTTTCCTTCTAGGGGAAATGAATGTGTAGCATGAATTCCTCCCGATGGGGGGAAAGAAGGTGGACTATTCCCGCATGGGCGAGTAAACAATGGTGAACCTCCTCCTTGAGAAGAATATGGGAGAGAATAAATAATATATTTTAGGGGAGAGAGTGAAACATCTAAGTTTCATGCTTTTCTATATAATCAAATAAAAGTTTCCTGGGAGCGAACCCCACCGAGTGATATCCCTTGTGTGCCATGGGGAGATAATGGAAAAACACCCCTCGAGAGAGAGGAAAGGTCTTGTAGCCCATGGGACTGCTTTAGGGGAGGGTTTTGTTCTTCAATGGTGGAAGTCTAGTTTTCAAGTGAGAGTGATGGGTGATGAATAAACACAATATAGAAAAATGCAAAAATATGCTAATCACAACAGACGCAATATGGTGCAATATGTGAGTGATATGTGCAAATATGGCTTAGTGCGATGGTGTACACATGTTGGTTCTTTTTAAATTATGAAATTAATGAGATTGTATTTTGAAAAGAATAACACATGTAAATTCCCTAAAAATACCTAGCATCCTTCCTTGTAATTGTAACTAGGCCTCCCAAAAGCACAATTGATGGTGATAGTAGAATCTACACAATAGTTGACTAGTGGAGGTAACTAAGAGTCAGTTCTACTGGCGATGGGATCAATTTTCCATTTGATAAGACTTGGAAATGCCCCCCAATAAAAATATCTAAATTTTGGAATCATTTGGCCACTAATGTTACCTTGTGTCAAGTTCGAATCAATAGTTAGGCATGTGCGGTATATTGTCCTCTCCCTAAAAATAAGGTGAGTTCCTCGTAGGGGAGAGCAGGGAAGCTATACATCAGATTTTACCTCCTTGGTCACATTACACATATATGATCATCTATTGAGTACACTTGCTCATAACATGATTTAAATTACCCTAGAAGACAACAATGATATGTTTAAAAAATATGCGTAATGAAACTAAGTTGTTGGGTATTGTTTGGATGCGTAACCCAATCATCCTACCAAGCTAAAATGTTGTTTTGTGACCTCCTATGGAGGATTTTAGTTGGTTAGCATATTATAATGAATGATTTAAAGGATTTTTATGGTGAACCAAATGAGTGTAAGGGAGGTATTTCACTCGTTCCTTCCTTTCTGATTAACATAAATCGTGAAGAGCATACTTGGTTCAATAGAATATTTAGGTCTCTTAGTGTGTTCTATTGGGAATACAAATGTTATGAAAGCTAATAATATTTTTGTAATTAAGTGAAGTGCTCAAAACAAAATGACTATAAGTTGAGCTCTAAGTAAACTAGTGATTCTTGCAAAAATTAAATGCTATGTTTGCATAGGAGGTATTTCACCCTTCACTCCCTTTTCTTATTCACAAATATTATCATGAAGATCATACTTGGGAAGGAAAGGGGCTGATTTAGGTCCTTGCTTGGGCGCATATAGTGGATGATAAACTACTTTAAACTAATTATTTTCAAAGTAATAAAAACAATCTTATAAAGTTCCAAATACTAGTGACAACAATGAGGTCCTTGGGGAGCCTCAAAGTTGGTAACCTAAGTTAATTTCAAGGGGAAATGACCCCTTTACTCCCTAAGATTAGTCTAAGTGGGTTAATTAATAATAGAACAAGTAACCATTGTTAGTTAATTAGTTATTATTTAATTAGTGAGAATCTAGTGGGTTGCAAATTATTGAACAAACTGATAAAAAAATAACTAGACAACAATGCGGGAATACATTTTACGGTCGCTCTGCAGCACGAAAAAAGTAACCATTGAAGCGTTGTAGTGTGGGAACAACGAGGAAAGGTTGCACTGAATCGTGACAGAGAAACCACATGGGAGAAAGACTGTTAAAATGCACTGATCAACACGATTGTTGAAGGAACAACCACGCTACATAAATGATGGTAGTCATGCTACTGTGTAAAATGATTGGCATGCCAAAATCGAGGCCAAATTTATGGAATTGAGGGTAAGATCCTCATCACTTTCAAGACACAAGTTACCAAAAATTAACTAGACTTCAAGAAACAACCTAAACAAATAAAAATGAACAATAATAGAGCATAGTTGCCATTAATACTGTTGTGGGAAATAATGCACAAGAGTGCTTCCCACTTTTAGCTATAGGGATAAGCCTTATAGGATGCATCAAGGCTTGAATATCAAGCCCCTTTTGGGGGTGGAGTGTGAGGTTGGATGACTCCAAGTGATCCTGTAAGATATTGTTAGAAGCAAGAAAAGAAAAAAAAAGAAATGGTAACACTTGAATGAAATAACAAAGAGGGGGAGAGTATTCAAACTTCAACAATCACAATGAGCCAAACCACTTGTATATTTACAAATGGTCAAGCTTATACAAACACCTTGGAGAGGTGATATCCAAATGGAGGAAAATAGTCTTCCTAAAGGAGGTCCTACTTGTCCAACAAAATACTTGAAGTATGGCTAATAAACCAATGTAAAATGGGAAGAACACTTTCCCCTTTATGGAAGGAGGAAAGTAAGCTATAGAGATTCTTGGAAAGTAAGGGAAAAGGGTGAGAAAGGTGAGAGCTCAAGCACAATTCTTGCAGCATAAACTTGCTTAATTTATTCATGGTTTGAGCTCCCAGGTTCACCAAGAGTCCATTTAAGGAAACCAAGTTTTTCAGATGCCAAATTCGAATTCAAATGGGTAGTGGATATTTCATGAGCCATCAATGCACCATTGGTGGGTGAAATACCATCATTTGTGTCAGTAGCACGGGTATCGAAGGATATTTCATGCTACAACACATGTGTTGTTCTGGGGGCTTGTAGTGTAGCACCAGTAACCAGATTTTAACCAATGTTATTTTGGTCTTCAGTTTTTTTTGACACTATATTGGGATCATTATTCTCTTTATACCTTGTGAAGGTGTCTTCGACTATATTCATGTTTTATGTTGATGACACTTTACCATGTGAATCATGAAATTCGTCACAAGTGTGCATTTGTTTCATGATAATAGGGTTATATGTTTGTAGAAGCACCGTATAGGAAAAGAAATAAACTAGTAAGACAAGAAACAAGGTTGGTCAAGTAAATAATATTTTAATATTGTGACATGTGCATGTTCCCAAATCTTCCCTATTTTTTTTACAATGTACCTTATGGGAAGGTACATATTGTTCATGCAATCATTACTTTTATGAAAGTCTTAAGGATGGGTATTTCTACCTTAGGGATGCGTATTGTTACCTTTGGGGAAAACAATTATGTCATTCATTCTATGATGATAAAGTTAATGTTCGGGTATGTTGGCATGTTGGTGTTTGTATATGATAAGAATGCATTCTACCAATATTGAGTTATGCTTCCATAGTTTTGTTTCCATGTATGTATGTGCAAATTATTTCAAAGTTTATTGATGGGTATTGTTACCTTAGGGATGCGTATTGTTACCTTTGGGGAAAACAATTATGTCATTCATTCTATGATGATAAAGTTAATGTTCGGGTATGTTGGCATGTTGGTGTTTGTATATGATAAGAATGCATTCTACCAATATTGAGTTATGCTTCCATAGTTTTGTTTCCATGTATGTATGTGCAAATTATGTCAAAGTTTATGGTTGGGTTACAATTGATATTTCATGGTTCCCAACATTAGAGTTTTTATTGGAATCCTATAGTAGGGCATTAAAGGGAAGTGGGATAGACTAAGTGATTGCTTAGCCTAATTTTATTGCCATTTAATTTGGAAGGAATTATTGGATCAAATATGCATTCATGATTATTTTGGAGGTATTCTCATGCAAAATTAAATGTTGTTATCCATATTTGAAATAAATACACACAAAATGAGTAATATGTACCCCTTAAAAATTTGTAACATGAAAAAGTCAACAAATTCCATAAGTAACAAAAAAAACTAATCCACAAGTAAGAAAAAAATACCCAAACTTATTTAAATGAGTAATATGTACCCCTTTAAAAAATTTGTAACTTGAAAAGATTAACAAGTTCCATAAAAAAATCACAAGCAAGAAAAATTATCCAAACTTTTATTTTTCTTTTGATTTTTGCACTTTCAATAAGATTCACAATATATTCGCACTTGACTCGCACTTGAAACTGAACCAGTATAGTCAAATATATTTTGATTTATGTTTAAAATGTATCTTACAAGAATGTATATGTAGTTTTCTTGGGTGAGAGTTTAAGAATCTTACCATTCATCGACCGAGATCTTTCGCATTTAATGTGTCGGATCAAAAATATTCTCGGGGCATTGTTTGGTTAAAATCTCGCCCGAACTCTCAGGAGATAGTTTGGGCACACAATGCCCAAAGTTATTTCTCTTACTCAGGGTTAATTTTTGGGTGGATAAATTCTCGACCAAGAGTTTATACAGATTGTTGGGCGAGAGTTTTTCTTGCCCGATATTTTTCGGTCAATGAAATTGGGGAGCATTTCTACTATTTATAGGAACTTCTAATTTTGGAAGTATTGAAACCCTGCAAAATAAAAGAGTTATCAATTGGAGGTTACACCAGTAGATTCAACTTTGAATCTACTTTCTCATGGTATAATTTTAAATTTTATTTATCAAGGATTGATATTTTTTATTATTTTTGTTCTAAATTCCATCGTTAAGAAAATTAAGGAGTTGAAAATCAACCACAATGAAAAATTCCATATCTTAACAAAGACACCACCAAAAAAATTGAAATATTTACAAAGATATTCCTTGTCCTATCCTCTTAGAAAGTGCACTTTTAGTTTTTGCAATAACAATTACACTAAAAAGATAATTGAGGCTCACCAACATGTGTCGATAATGCACAATTTTCTGAACATAAGTTATTTCGATAAATAATAAAAAATAGTTCGCAAGTTCGAAAAACCTCAAAATATAGTCCATGCAAAACTGCATTGTGTGTATATTATTATCATATAGTGTTTTAAATTAAATGAATAACCATCTCTCAAGAAACGAGTGTTCACGCATGTCACTCATTATCCATAGCTACAATTTTCCAGTATATGCAAATGCTGAGCACTAAATTTGTCCCATGATATGCCTATAAAATTTAAAAAAAATACAAATACAAAGCTAATTCAATTCTCTAAAAAATTTATGTTTACTTCAAGGTGAAATTTCTAAGGGAGGTATGAGATTAGAGGGGTCGAAGTTGAAAAACATTAAATTTTGCAATTTTGTTTGTAAAAAAACAAGCAAAATATTTACCCAACTTCACATTTTCACCCTAAAACTTACCCAAATACTTGTTGAAGAGTATATTCATGAGACACATGAATGTGGAGGGTACATTAGTGAGATAAAATGGCACCATCGTGAAATCGTAATGGTGATATATTGTCTGGAAAGTTATCTTGTGGATGTCTTATTCTTTTATCCTCATTTGATGATAACCGGATCTCAAGTCAATCTTTGAAAACACTATGGCTCTCTTCTGTTAGTTTTTATTAGATATTATTAGCTTACTTAGGATATTTATCTGAAATAATAACAAGTACAATAATATGAATAAAATAGAACATATACACAAGACAAAAATATTTTCACCGGGGAAACCATAAAGGAGAAAACCCCGTAAACTTCCTCAAAATAGTACAGTCACAAAGACTATGTCATAAGAGGAAGAATACTGGTAATAAGAAGTCTCCAACAACTATATATCTCTCCTCCTTGACTTTCTCTTTATTTCATGCAAACTTGAGTGAGTGTGAGGTGTGTATAAATGAGGGAGGGTGCCTCCCTATTTATACTAATCAAGTGAATGACCTATTACATGACTGGGGCTGACCTCTTACCCTAATAGGGTTGACTTCTCCTAGAGAAAATCCAAATACACATCACATGATGTTACATTGGGGACTATTTCCCCGACTTACAATGGAGGTTGTACCTCAAGGTATATACACAATAACGACATCCCAAAAGGAGGTAAACACATCTTCGATGGGGGTACAAAAACATACAATGATAATATACATCAGAATATATTTTGAAGTTACAAATACATCAACAATCCCTCTTAAATAGGAAGGTATTCTCTCTCTTCTGCATTCATCAAGACATCTAGTCCAATCATCACATAGAGTCATCATCATAGAAACGTCATCATAGTTGTTTCCATCATCATTTTCTTGTCGATCATCAAAAGGTACTATATTTCATCAGAAGTTGCTACAGAACCAACCCTTTTTTATGCTTGGTGTAGGTCTATTCCTCATTCATGTCTTCATCACATCTATGAGAAATTATTTCATGAAGGAACAATCCAGGTCGTTCTTTAGATTGACACGACAATAACCTACGTCTCCTACCTTTATCTCATTGTATCTAGATCATCTCTTTTGTCCTACCCAAAACAAAAGAAAAAAAATAGAGCACACATAGAACATTCCAGATGCAGACCACCTACATTCTATCACCATATTAGTATGCCAGGATTTTTTACATCATTAAGACAACCTGTAACATGTACTATGCAAGAATCACCTAGGAGCGCACTTAGTGCATTACGTCTCTCCACAGTCAACCTGCGTTCTACTAGTAAAGGAGGACCACCTAGGTGCATCTCAAGTGCTTCGTCACCTTATCATATCCAACATGGGAACACACACACACACACACACATATATGTAAGGACTGTTTACGACCAAACAACTTTCTACACTAGGTATTTTACGTTCCAGGTCAACCTCAAGGGCTTATTACATCTGGACAACTTGCGTCAAGGGTCTTTTCCATTCAGACAACCTTCGAAAAATATTACATCCGAGTGACCTGTGTACCATGCTAGGGATATTTTTACACTTGGACAACCCATGGGATGTATTATATCTGAAGAACCTACATACCATGCAAGGACTCATATTTACGTTCGAATAACCTATCTCAGGACTGATTACATTTGAATAACCTACATACCACTCCAGGGCTCATATTTACATTTATATAACCTGTCTTAGGATTGATTACATCTAATTAACGTGCATATCAATCCAGGACTTGTATTTACACTAAAAAAACCTACATGACCGTCCGAGAAAACTGATACACTAGGATCTTTTCTGCTCAGACAACCTGTCTCATTTCCCATGTGAGATATCATGCATTTGTGTCTTCTGGTCTCTCGCTATTTCTATCATAGAAACATATCAGGGCTGATTACATCCAAGCATAACCTCCAGGATTCTCTAGTACTTATTACATCCAAGGACAAACTACATGACTGATTACATCTAAGAAACCTATGATCTTTGCTAGGATTTTATGCTTAGACAACCTATCTCTCCAGCTATGATAGAAATCATCACTCCCTCTTTTGAGGGGTATTGTTTTGGATCACAAAAAGTATTTCTATGAAGCACTCAAACTTTACTATGGTTAGAGGCTTGTTCAACACATTGACAATTTTCTCATTTGTTACCACATAATGGAGATTCAATCCTCCTCTCTGCACCATATCCCTGATATAGTGGAACTTGATCCCTATGTGCTTTGACTTATCATGGTACATATGGTTCTCCAAAAACTTCATGCAACATTGATTGTCATAGAAGATACAAGTCACATATAACTAGAGATCAAATAAATCAGACAATAGCTTCCACAACCACACCGCCTAACTATCTGAGCAAGCGACAACATAATCTGCCTCGACTATACTTAGTGCCACACAAGATTGATTCCTACCAAACCAGGAGATCATGTTAGATCCCAAATTGAAGTAGTAAGCCAAAGTGCTCTTCCTACCAGTAGCACTACTTGTCCAATCTGAATCAACATAACCATGTAGGTTAATCTTCTGATTCACATCATACTTGAGCCCATAATCCACTGTACCCTTTAGTTACTTCAATACATGATTTACAGCTATCAAGTGAACATGTCTCAGATCAGCCAAGAACTAGAGCAGGGTGTTCACAAAAAATAATATGTTGGGTCTCATATTCATCAGATACATCAATGAGCCAATCATTTTGAAATATATCATGACATCAATCAACTCACATGAACCCTCACACATAAGCTTCAACTTTGATTCCATAGGTGTGGATATCACCTTGTAGGCCAACATTTCAAATCTCTTCAGAATTTCCAATGTATAATTTCCTTGACTAAGGAAAATCCAATCTTCACTCTGACACACTTCCATTCCTAAGTCGTGCATCATACCTAGGACTTTCATCTTGAACTTTGTAGCAATTTCCTACTTGCATATTTAATGAGTTCATCCTCGCTTGTAAGAAACAAGTCATTGACAGATAGCAGGAGTATCATTGGTCTTCCGCCTTCAACCTTGAAGTAAATGTTGGAATTCACTTTACTCTTGGTAAAGCCTTGGCTCATCATGAATCTATCCATTCTACCATACCATGTCCTTAGTACCTCTTTGAATCCATACAAGGACTTCTTCAATTTTCACACATGATTATATCTGTCATGTGTCTTGAATCCCAATGGTTGTTCCATGTACACTTAATCCTTGACTACACCATTCAAGAATGTTGTTTAGACATCCATCTGGTGTATCTTCCACTTCAAAACTGCAACTAATGCAAGTGTGGTCCTAATGAAAGTGTGCCTCTCCACGGCTGAAAATGTATCTTTGTAGTCTATGCCTTCTTTTTTTGAGAAGTATCGGGCTACAGATATTTCCTTTTATTTATTTATGCTTCCATCTGTAGTATGCTTGATATTATATATCCACTTCACAGTCATGCCAAACTTCTTTTTCGGTATTAGAACTATATCCTAGAAATAATTCTTCATGATTGACTGATACTCCTCAATCATGGAATCCTTCCATTGTTTATTTTTTGTTGCCTCTTCATAGGTGGAAGGTTCCTTGTTAATGATGTCACACAATAGGGCCACATAGCTGTCATAAGGATTTGTCCTCTTCCTTTCTCTATGCATTCCTTATGGATCACCATACCTTTCTGATTCTTGTATGATCTCCCATGCCCATGATATTTTCCTCTTGTGGGAGTCCTCATTTAGAAGTGCCTCTATCATCTCTTGTGGTTCTGTCATGTTATGATATTAATGGTCTTCTGGAATCGCTTCTCCAATTTCCATATCTTAGACTCTTGTTTCTTCAGGTTCCTCGACCTCTTGAATAGTTAGAATCCTAGATTTGAAGTATGTTGAGTCTTCGTTAAAGGTTACATCTCTACTGATGTCAATATTCTTGAATCCCGGGAAGTATATTTGGTAGGACTTTGATGTATAACCGTATCCTAAGAATATACCCTTCCTCCCAAAAGGAGCTTGGTCCTCTTCTCCTCTGGGATATGTATGTATAGCAGGAAAAAAAAATTCTAATATGTCTGACTTCTATTTTATCTCCTGAGAAATCCTCTTCCAGAGTTTTGTCATTAAGTAGTTGACGAGGAGTACAATTATGTACATACAAAACTATCCTTGTTTTTTTTCCCCAAAGGTACATAGGAAGATCCTGGTCATGTAGCATTTTTTTAACTGCTTCCATTATGGTTTGGTTATTTTGCTCCGCAACTTCATTCTACTGAGGATTATATGGAGTTCTCAACTCCCTCTTTATCCCAGATTCTCTGCATAGTTCCTTGAATTCTTCCAAGGTGAATTCTACACCATTATCTGACTTAGAGTCTTGATCTTCCTTTCAGTTTGGTTCTTGACCATGGCTATATATTCCTTGAACTTATTAAATACTTCATTTTTACCTTTTAAGAAATATATCCAAGTATTACGTGAGAAATCATCTATAAAGGAAACATAAAACAAATTACCACTAAATGAGACAAAAGACATGGGTCTACATACATCCGAGTGTACTATATCCAGTATTCGTTTAGCCATGCTTTCACTGCTGGGAAATGTCTTCTTTGCATTCTTTCCTTGTGCACATCCTTAGAAAATTCCTTCATGCTTTTCATGGATCTCTGGAAGTCCCGAGACTATTTTTCTTTCCATTGGTAGTACTCTGTAGTGCACATGTGCAAGCCTTCAGTGCCATAGTTCACTTGGTTCGATTGACTCATGAACCAATTCTTGTTTAGGTTGTCCCTTTATTTTGTACAAACCATGTTGAAATATTGTAACTTCAAAGGATATTTTAAATGTATTTTACTGATGTACCCCAAGGGAGATGTTCTATTCCTATGTTAGGATGTTATTAGTGTAATTTCTCATCATAGAGTCATGAGGTAAAGACTCCATTGTAATTCGGGTCAATAGTACCCAAATGAATATAATATAGTATTGTTTTGAGTTTTCCTAGATGAAGTTGGTCCAGTCATTTTAATGGGGCATACTTGTTAGGGTAAAAGTCAAGTGACTTAAAGAGTATAAATAGAGGAGATGTGGTCCTGATTATAACACACAGACACACGCTTGTGTAGCGCATAGGAGAGAGAGATACCAACAAGGAGGAGAATACCTTTTTTTGGGGTTTTATCTTATAGATCTATATAGAGGAAGTTTTGCTGGGTTTTCTTCCCCTTGAGGGTTTCCCAAGATAAATAATTTTTCTATCTTGTGATTGTGTTTCTTTTAGTGATTCTACATATGCTACTGTTGTGAATTTGGATTAAACACTAATTATATATAGCTAAGCATATGAAATCATAACATGGTATCAGATCTAGCCTTAATAGAACAATTTTTACAAGGTGAAACTCTCTCTTCTCCCTCAGGAAGAAATTAGGGTTTATGCAAAGTTTGGAATTTTGAAGATATGCTTGCATCGAAAGTTGTGCCTCCCTAGATCGCATCTATTGATCCCTAGATCAAACTTTTTGAGTGGGTGAATCTTCGGGGAATCCGAACCCTATTTTGGCCCTGAACCATAAAACTACTGAAAACCAGAACAAAAAATATGCAGAAACTACAACCTCGCAAGCAAGTTTTGAAGGGTGAATAATTGGGATCTCTAGAAACCAAGTGGACCAACAAAATCTCCTTAGTTAAGCACATGTCCTGGTAAGGTCAACTTTTCATTTTATGAAATTTCAGTTTTTAGTGACCTCCTGGATAAGATGGCCCTAAGCACTAAGTTTGAGGACAATTTGTAAGGAATAGAAAAATTCCTAATATGGAAATATAGGATTGGTCTCATTATTAGAGATATTTTTCTATAGAAGTACATAAAGGATGAATTTGCAGAACTAAAAGAAAATGAATCCAAGGATAAGCTTTAGAAATACCTAATCAAGCCAATGAGGATCATTGTTAATTCTATCAAACATCACTTAATCCTTTAAGTGTCATCTAATAATACACCAAAGCAACTGTATGATGCACTTTCTAGAATGCATGAGGGAAAGAACATCAATAGAAAGATGAATTAGAAAGCTCAACTGAAGGGTACCAAGATGAGTAAAGGAGAACCAATTCAATATTACTTCACAAGGGTTTCTGAGTTCAGGGAACAACTAAGTTCCATTGGAGACACCCTTGATGAAGATGAACTAGTTACTACTGCTCTCAATGGTCTCGCTAAACCTTGGGATTCATTCATACAGACTCTGTGTGCCAGAAAAGAAAGTATGAAGTTTGACATTGTATGGGAAGACTGCATCCAAGAAGAAGCTAGAGTGGCTAACAGAGAAGTTCTACTTCGAGAAGATGATCAAGCTCTATACATCCATACTAAGAGAAGAAAACAATCAAACTTCAAGAAGGATAGTCACAGGGAGCATAAATCTCCAAAGAAGTTTCGAAAGAAAAGAGAAAACAATCAGAAGAAATACTATGTTGGAAAGGGGTTGAGAATCAGTTAGTTGCGTAGCATGGGGGATGCTGGGCAAGCCCAGAAGACACCGCGCAAGACAAAGATAGTGTGCAAGGCGGAATATAGATTATTTTTGAATATTTTGTGTCACTTTTTGTACTTTTGGACCATATTTTGTAGATGTTGGTCATTAGTTGGTAGAATCAGTTAGGATTTAGTTAGAAGTGGACCAGGAATGTAAAGGCACAAGCCTATAAATAGATGAAGAATTGTGAATGTATAAAATCAATCTATGGAAGAGAAGCACTTGGTTATGATCATCGATCTGAATCTTTGATTTATGACTGAGAGTTAAAAGTGTTGTCTCTTTGGATCTGTGATTTACTGCGTAGAAGTAATATGAAGAGATGAGGTTGATCTAAAATGCTGGTATATTTTTCTGTCTTTTTATATTTCTATAGTCCAATGGTGAGTATGTGCGTCATGGATCTATGATGCAATGTTTACTGCTTATGAATGATGTTATCTTTGTAGATCTGTTGTGCGATAATATGGTTATTTCTGTTAAATGATGCTTCTACTATGAATAAATGATGTGATCTGTCGACTAGTGATGATGAATGGTTCTCAGAATGATTAAAAAAATGGTTAGATATGATAGACAGCCAAATGAATTGTTGATGCCCATATTCCTCTTCCTTTCTGTGGAAACTTGGTTTAGTTATCCCTCCCTTGAACATATTAGGTGAAACTTCATCTGTTCTGTAGGTGTTTATAGACAGGGTAAAACTTGTCGGGGCCAATTCTCATGGAGATCGTGACGATTTGAATGTTGACAGAGTGGGACCCCTGTCGGCTAGGTTTTGTTGGTTTAGGTTTGAGCCAACAGACTACTCCAAGTATCAATGTTATGACTGTCATAAGATAGGACACATTGCCAGAGGGTGTCCATCGAAGAAGAAGAACAACAAAAGACATCATGCTCAAATAGCTGAAGATGAGGATGAAGAAGAATAAGAAAGACCTCTAAAGAGACTAACAAATGGAGAATATGTACAATTTTCTGCACTCTCTGGGTTTGTAACACTTGGAGAAGATACATGGCTTATTGACAACAGTGATTCAAAGCACATGACAGGGAAGAAGCAAAATCTGTCAAGAATTGAAGAAAAGAACTCTCCTTAGAAAGTATCATTAGGTGATGAATATCAATATCACATCAAAGGTGAATCAAGCTACAAGATTGAATCTGGAACCTCCATGAAGCTGAAGGAAGTACTATATGTACTATGTTTGAAAAAGAACCTACTTTCCATCTCAAAACTAGATAAGAAAGGATATATAGTTTCTTTTATATATGGACAAGTACTCATGTGGACCAAAGGAAAGAAACTTGAAGATGTTGTGTTCATTGGTGAAGAATAAGGAGGACTGTACAAACTCAAGGGATATCCAGAGACAACCCTTGTGAAGTAAGGCTGTATAGTCTTTGAGTTCTATAACTACACATTCTTCAACTGTTTCCTCAAAGTCATCTTCTGGTTGATCTTCTTTCCCTCAAACATCTTTGTCAAAGCATCATATACTTCCTTCAGTGTCTTGAATGATGACACATGGGGGATGAGGTGATCCTTAATAGAATATGCAATGATTCTCTTGGCCTTAGCCAATTTCTTCTTATGAGTAGCCTTAACCTCATCTCCCTTTAGTTCTGGAACTTCTCCACTGATGTACTGATCCAAATCATTCTCTTCAAGGATTAGGGAGAGTATATACTTCGATTCTCATAAGTTATCAGCCCCTCCAAGCTTGTACTCAAGATGAGTATGGTGAGTCATATTTTCAAAATGAGAACCTCAAATGTATATAACAAATATTTAGATCTTACTGATTTGAGGTGTCCGACCTGGTTCCAGAGCTAACTGACCTGGGGTTTGTCATAGAAACCCTAATTTTCCAAACTAGGAGTTTGGGAATTCTGTTTGGATAGAAATATGCACCTCCTTGAGGCAAGTTGCTCAGGAAGGTCCTTTCCTTAAGACTGGGGTGAGAAGCCTCTAAAACTTGATTCCCTAGTATCTCTCGACACCAGTGATAGGGTCAAAATTGAAACTTCTTCAAATATGAAATTGTTTCCACCAAACAATGCGCCCTACTGAGGTGAGTTATCCTATCCCTCTTTTCTTGATGATATTTGGAGAGAATAAATTGAACTAAGAAGCCCTAGTTTCATCTTCTGCACAATGCCTTCTTTTAGAGAGGCTCTGATACCATGTTAGTTTTTCTTAGATATTATTAGCTTACTTAGGATTTTTATATAAAAGAATAATAATACAACAATATGCATAAGATAGATCAGATACACAAGACACAAATTTTGTCACTGGGGAAACCATAAAGGAGAAAACCCCACAAAATTTCTCAGAATAGTACAATAATAAAAATTTCGTGTCATAAGATGAACAATCCCGGTAATAAGAAGTCTCCACCAACTATGTATCTCTCCTCCTTGACTCTCTATTTATTTCATGCAAACTTGAGTGAGTGTGAAGTCTGTATAACTGAGGGAGGGTACCTCCATATTTATACTAATCAAGTGACTGACCTATTACATGACTAGGGATGACCTATTACCCTAAAAGGGTTGACTTCTCCTATAGATACTCCAAATACACATTACATTATGTTACACTGGGGATTATTTCCCTGACTTACAACGAAGGTTATGCCTTAAAGGTCTATACACAATAATGACATCCCAAAAGGAGGTAAACACAGCTACGATGGGGGTACAACAACATACAATGATAAAATACATCAAAATATCTTCTGAAGTTACAAATACATCAACATATTAATCTAATCAAACAAATCACCAATTCTAGGAAATGGTTACCTACTCTTGACTATCACTTTATTTAGCTTCTTGTAATCAATACACAACCTTAAAGTCCCATCTTTCTTCTTGACAAATAACACCGGTACTCCCCAAGCAAACACACTTGATCTGTTATACTTCTTTTCCATTAATTATTGTAAATTCATATTCAACTCTAACAATTATGGTGTGCTCATTCTATAAGGATCTTTGGAAATTTGCACTGCCCCTAGAACAAGATTTATTGTAAAATCAATGTCTCCTTTTGGTGGCAGTCCTGGAACTTCATCTAGGAATACATTTTTAAATTCTTGCAACAACTAGTAATCCTATATCCTTGGACCTTTATCCTCTAATAAATCTAATACATGGGATGCATATAGTTGGAAACCTTCCTTGCACAACTTCCTTAACTACAAAGATGAAATATACTTGATTGAAATATTCTTGAGAATCCCTTTCATCACTCTTAGAATTCCCTATTCATTAATGCATTCAAGTATATTTTCATAGCAGTCTACCATGACCCTATGATTTTACAACCAATCCATACCACTAATAGAATCATAAGAACCTAATGGTGGGACATTCAAATTTACTTTTATGAGGTTTCCATTCAACTCTATGGGGAACTCCATCACTTCTTCGCACACTCTTCTCTTTGTTCTAGTGGTTAATTGAACTAGTCGAGACTTATCATGCTGTATTTTTTTAACATAACAACTTTCAAACACTTTGGGAGTAACATAGCTCTGAATATATCCTGAATCAATAAAAAAAAATCTTTCTTAGAAATCTTACCTTTAACTTCCACCACTAATGATTGATGATTTGCATGACGATTATACAATGTTGCATAAATTCGAGGAGTTGACCTTGCCATATCATCCACTGTAGCTTCTTCTTCCAGGTTATGTAAACTTCAAGGATTCTCTCTTCTATGCAAACAATTTCTAAGAATGTGGTTTCCTCCACATCCCCAACACCAAAGTGGTCCTTTTTATGTTGCTACTGCTGGTCCATTTCCACTTTGTGCTTGCTACCTTGGATGAGAAATACTTTGCTGAACTCCAAATGGGGGTTTGAATCCACTTTTCTTCTGGTCAAACCTTCCGTTTGTATTTTCCTTCCATGCTTGCTAAACTTTGGATTTTCCTTCGCTTTGATCATAGCAGTGCATTTCCATTATGATGGCTTCATCAAGACTGGGTGGGTTAACAAAATCAGTCCTTTCTCTATAACTTTGGGGAATAATTACAAGGAAGATTTGAATATTTACTCTTTCATTTTTTATGTAACCCACATACTTCAACAATTCTTATGGACATGCTCTTCCATTGACTTTTGTCCCAATTTTAGTTCATGGAACTCTTTCCTCTTGTTATCATAATACCTGGTAGATAGGTACTTTTCCTTGAAATTCCTTTGGAATCAATCCCAAATGATCGTCCTCTCCTTAATCATTTTTTCTTGCATGAGGTGGTCCCTACACCAAATTCAAGATTTCCCATTGAGGTTGTAAATAAAATTTTTGGCATTTTCATTTTTTGAGTAGTCATGAATCTAGAAATATTTCTTCATTCCAAGAATCCATGTTTATGCTCCCCGATCTCTCTTATTTTCTCCATCAAAAGGGGGAGCCCTTTCCTTTCTAATTTATCCTTCCATAATTCTTTTAAAAATATTTCTTCTGTCAAACCTATGGGAAGTACGC
Source organism: Pseudotsuga menziesii (assembly GCA_001517045.1). Taxonomy (NCBI): domain Eukaryota; kingdom Viridiplantae; phylum Streptophyta; class Pinopsida; order Pinales; family Pinaceae; genus Pseudotsuga; species Pseudotsuga menziesii. Next base: position 312,579 of record LPNX010860948.1, on the reverse strand, counting down.
TTTGCAGTACTTCAAGAACCATGAGAATCACATGACTTGCTAGAAGAATATCTTGATGAAGATGCCTTGCATTATCTGCTCGTGGAACCATTTCTTATACTTAACATCCTCTTTCTAGCACTACTTCTAGAGCGACTCTCTACATTTCTTTGACTAACATTACTTAGGTTACACCCAAGATTAGCTCTATATTGAATATTAGTGAGGCTTCGAAGGATGGAAGCGTTAATTTGGTTAGGCTCTTCTTGATCCTTGATCAACCTCTCATTGAAACTTCTCGTTGTCTCAACTAAATTTTTGGGAGTGCTATGCTCTCTTCTCCAATTGGAATCCATCTCAACATTTCTCTTTGGCATATTTTATCCAAGTACATCCTCATCATACTCATAGGGGTCCTAGATATCATTAATGGTCACTATTTTCTTTCAAAATCCTTTTCCCTTTCGCTGGATGCCCTCCATTATAGTTGTTCAAATATTATCAACTGCGAACACTGTGCATCATACATATATTTATTAGACATATTAGTAATACATGAAATAACACAAAATAACCATTATTTAACATAATCAGTCTCATGGATTAATTTACATGGTTCTTAATTCCTTTGTCCCATTTATGCAATCCTAGAAACTACCATTATTGATAATTTGTCAAATTATGGTCGTATGCACTTCTCTATGCATCTCTGATTCCCTTCCTGAAGTAAGGATTTGGCCTAAACAATTTGAACAATTAGTTGTTCATGCACGTGATTAAGGCTTGAATACAGGCCTTCGATGTCACTAGGACTTGTGCAGGTGCAAATGAAACATTCACAGTGGAAATACAGTTTATCTACAAGTTGAATTCATGTATAAACTAGCCTACTCTTCACAAACATAACAACAATAAAATCATGCACAAAAATAAACTAATTTCTAGACTATGAACATGCATTCTATTGAATAAATCAAGCTTCAATTTCATTCAATTCAACATGAATCAATAATCATTCATCACATAGAAATTTTAGACATTCATAAATAACAAAATACTTATTTTTTCAACTGAAATTGTCCAAGCAACTGATTATGTGGGGTCAACATTCCACCCAACCATAGGTCTTCGTCCAACCTATATTATTATAGTTGAGAAACCACTCCCGAGATGGGATATGTTATCCAGTATGAAGGACTATACTCAGCCTCACTCACAATAATGGATACACACACTTAGGATAAGCCAACACACAATTAGGTTTATCAATCCCATAGAGAAATTAAGACTACGACTGCTAAACTAGTGATCTCAACCACATAGATACATGATTCTCTATTAGCTTTAGCTAACCTTAGAACCCACATCCCTACAACACCCAACCTAAGGAAGGTCCCCTTCTCTGCTACACAGTCCCTCAGGAGCTCCTTCTCTATAAGACTACTCAGGGTGGTATAGAAGGCCCAATTTGCTAAATCGATAAAAGATTTCATTCCTTCATTGGTTTTCACAATCCACATGGATTCAGGGCATTTTCCATGTTCTCAAACTTGACTTCTCCTCTAGATGTTGATTCTCTTATGGCTGCTATTCGGGATGCAACACACTGCTAATTGGTTTCTAGTTCTTCCACACTAGAAATTGGATAGTGAATTTCCCACAATTGCACAATGCACCCTTCACTATTGGGCCGCGAATCTACCATATGGGGTTCTAGGTTTCTAGAAACACATTTCCATGAGGTACTTGACTGCTACATCTATACAATCGACTCATACCCGGCCTTACCATTTATGAATTCAGCCCCATGCTCCATGAAACACATGAGCTAATATCTCAACTACTTCCTTACAAGAGAATTAAGAGAGGTAAGGATGTCTTCTTGGGTTCTCAATAAAACACTTGGAAATAGAGGGTTGAATCTTCCACACCCCTCACATCTCCCTAGTGGATAAACACAACCCCATCGTTTTGTTGTTGCTTCCATAGCTAGCCTTAGAATTTTTATTTACATTATAAATATTTACATTGTGCATGGATTAATAGCACATGGTCTACAAAGTACATAATACCTGCCTCTATAATCTTAGCAGCGCCTTGAGCTCCTCACTAAGAATCATACATCACATATACATAATATTTACACATTAAACCAAAATGGGGTATTACAATTATGATTCGTACAAAAAAGAATCATCATGATAGAAACATCTGTAGAAGTGTATCTTATGCAAAACCCATTAGTATCCTTTGTGGAACTCATGTTTGTGATAAAAAGTACAAGTTAACAATTATACTTGCCACCCCTATATGATATGGGGAAACAAAACCATTTATACAAAAATAGAGATCTATAATTCCTCTTATTGAAACTTTGATTGAAAAGAAAAGAAAACATTGATTCATCCAAAGATTAATATATTAGTTTGCTACTGGTAGCTAATTTGTTGTCAGTTCAAAAAAGTAATGGAGAAAACATATTATGTGTAGAGTACGAAAATATCAACAACGCATGATTAAAATGAAATTATCCCTTGCAAAAAAATGGATCAAATGCTACAAAAAAACAGTATTATGATCAAATGATACCTTTCAAAGAGAAATGGATAGTTCCTTTGTATCTGTGAAGGATAAATTCATTGTGATTTATTTGGATGATGTGACAATGTTTTCAACAAAATATGTTAATCTTATTGGTCACCTTGGGCGAATATTTGAAAGGTTCAAAATAGTTGGTATATCCTTGAACTCGAAGAAATGTTTCATTGATGTTACTTAGTGTAAGCTCTTTCCTGACATTGTGTTAAGGGAGTGAAGATTGATTTTATAGAGAAATGAAGCAATATTCGGGATTACATAACCTAGGAACATGAACGTAGTTCAATCCTTCCTTGAGAACACTTATTTCCATGAGAAATTTCAGCCTAATTTTGCAAAAGTAACCCAGAACATTAGTAAAGTTTTGAAGAAAGGGAGTGAGAATAAGTGGACTAATGAAGTCAAATCAACATTTGAGTAGATCAAAATTCTCTTTATCAAACTCTAATGCTTACTATCCCATATTATACCAAAGACTTTATTTTCCCGTTTGCATCATAACACAAAGTAGTCGTTGTTCCTTTGAAAAAGTACCAAAAGTATTAGAGAAACACATTACATTTATGAATAAATCCTTTAAGGATGATGAGCTAAGATAACGTTTATGGAGAAAAAAGATTACTCACCCGTTAAAACATTGAAATTCTTTAGAAAGTAAGTTCTAATTTTTAAGATAATTATGTACATCCCTGTAACACCCCTGGTTAAGACCCCTAAAGCTATCATGTAGATGATGTAGCGTCACAATTCCTGTATGGAAGAACAAATGCGTATTTCGTTTCTTGTTAAATACAACTGACTTCGTTGGTGGGTAAATACTATAGAGATGGGGAAAAGTGGATTCACAAGCAAGAGGGGTAAGTGGGTGTTTATGGGAGGCTAGATTCATGCTTTCATGTATCAACCTTGTAACTTGCCTAAAACTTATCATATGTCTTGATTATGCCAACTATCCTCCTTAACTAAATTTACAATCATTGAATGAGGGAAGGTGAATAGTTAATCCATGGAATTATGGAGGAATGGATGCTGACTACACCAAGGGACGATGCAATCAGCTACCTTAGATCCTTTTCCTTCCATCACACCCTCTTATGACAACAAAACACATGCACCATAGGAAACAAGGGACCATCATATGGAACCATTCTTATTTACTCATACTGGGGAGAGAGAAGAAGAAGGGGAAATAACAACTACGAAGAACACAATGACGTTGGAGGAGGAAGAAGCAGAAGAAGATAATGCATGAGCATAAGCATGTGTATGTAGGAGAGAGGACGTGGATGAATGAAATGGGGGTGTTGAGGTGAATTCCATGAATTTTGAATAAATCCTAGGATGTAGGGGTTGTGGGTTGTCCTTATAGTTTTCCAAAGCATGTGGTTGACTGCTGGGTTGTTGTCAATAAGATGGAGAATTGTGCATGGATTACTCTTGTGGATTTCATGGGAACTGGATAGTAGGATGAGTTTTCCCATGGTCCTATTGGGAAGAAACAAGGGAATTGTACTATTTGGCATTAAATTGGCTATGGCCTATGACTTTTGGGTTTCCCATGCCTTTGTATGAACTCCTTTAAGTGTGAGGGTTGTCAGGTATTAGTTCATAGGTTGGAACGACCCCAAGGAAAGATAAAATAATTTTCTTGGTGGATTCACCAGTCCTAGCTCGAGGTTGGTATCTAACATTGAAATAATATAGAACAACTAGAGTCCTACGGTTGGGTGGAGCATGGCATCCATGAATCCATTTGCTTATAAATTGATTTCCAGATAAGTGTTTGATGTGTTAATTATGTATTTTTTCTAGATACAGATTAATAGTGAATGTATGTAGGTTGGATGCCTAAAAAAGGATGAGTCACTATGTGAGTAAGATTAATTGATGAAATAAATTGCTCATGAGTTGATAAGTCCTATCATGTTGCATGGATTCTCTATATAAGGATTATTATGTTCTGCTTGTTGCTAAAATTCGTTTGTTCATGAGATAGTTAAGTTAATTACCAAGTGTGTTCTGTTTATGAACCATTTACATGTTTCATTGTATCGATTAATGATTGAAGAATTGCTAGATTGGTTAATCTTGAGTTGCTAAGGCACAACCTTGTTTATTTTCCAACCATGGCGTTTTACCCTTGTTTCTTCATGCAAACTTCGTGGGGTTTTATGTAGGCCATGGAGACGGAGTCATGCATCCATGAGATTCATTCGAAACCATTTTCCATGGTGTAAATACCTTGTGAACCTTGATTATATTTTCCTTAGTTGTTTTGTCAAAAATTGGATAAGTATTTATTTGGAATACCAGAGTGATCATGATCGTCCATTACCGGTTCAATGCAATCATGACCATTGAATACAGTGTTTCCAATTTCTGACTTCCAACGTATCACCATCAAAAATTGGAAGCCAATATATTCACTGTTATGTTTGTTAGTTCGGTGCCAACTTCAGACTGTCGACGTCAGAAGTTGGAAGTATGGCGTGTTGATTGTGTTTTTCGTTGTCGGAGTGTCGAAAGCTAGAAGTTGGGAGTTATGGTTGTGGTTTACTTGTTTTGGTGTGCCAATCCCTGATTGTTGACATCAGAGGTCATTAGTCAGGAGGGAAAAAGTTGTGTCATTGGTTCTGTTGTGTTAAATCATGACTGCCAATGTTGGCAAAGTCAGAATCGACATGACACAGTGAGGTTAGGATCGACATGGATTGGGCCAGAGCTGAATCTTGGCTATCGAGTCATGATAAGGTGTTGTTTAACATTGTTAGTTGTTGATTAATGAGTTTTAATTTGTGTTGAAGGCATGTTTAAGCTTGTATAAGTTGTTCTAATTTCTATGTTACCGCATTGTTTGAGTCTGTGGTGGCTCATTGTTGATTGTTTTTGTTTAAGAAATTTTGGGGCCTATATTAGAGCTCCATGACTGTTCTTGGACACCAATGGTTTTTTTTGTGTGGTAACATGTGGAGATGTTACAAAGTAGTATTGGAGAAAGTTTTTCAACCCTCAACCTTTGGGTAATGCTTGGGTTGATGATTATGCATTGTTAATGAGTAAGAATCTTGAAAGAGAGGTGAAGTGCTTGAATATGAATGTTTGGATGCTTATTCATTATACTTGTCTGGACTGAAATGTGACTTTTTAATTGCTAATTATACAGGAGGTTGTTGAATGGATATAAACAAGTACTTGATACTAGAAGAAATTGTCAAATGTAATTTACATTTTAATGCATTTGATGTGATTGTTGTCAGTGTTTCAAATTGAAATCTTCTAGTTAGATCATGGCTAATTGAGCTCAACTTCTAGGATAGGGGGCGATGGTATTGAAATAATGGCCGAGAGTCCTGGGATCTCTTGCATTGTTGAAGAAGTAAGGTTGGAGGACCAAAGGACAGAATCCAATGGCCATCAATATGAGATGGGGTCAATGGAGGTGTTCCGGACCCTGAAGGACATTCAAGATGTTGCAGTACATGGAGAAACAAAGTCAAATTAATCAACAAGTAATGGAAAGTTTAATGAAACTACAAGGGCATGTGCAGCAAGTTCTTGCTATGGTAAGAAGAGTATGTGTAGCAGGTTCCTTCTATCAGAGGCCTCCTTTCAACTGAAATATTGGAATTGTTGAGGGGAACACTATACAAGGGACTTCCCAAAGAAAAGAAAGAATCAGGAGGCCAATTATATGCCTAAAGGGACTTCCAAGTTTCAACCATGTAAATTTCCTAGAACCTGTCATATGTTTTGATTATACCAACTACCTTCTTTGAGTGCATTTACAATCATTGAATGAGGGTGGGTGAAGGGTCAATCCATGGAATTATGGAGGCATGGGGGTTGACTGCACCAAGGGACGATGCTGTTAGCTTCCTTACATCCTTTAACTTCCATCATGCTCTCTTATGATGACAACACACACACACACCATAGGCAGCAAGGGACCATCATTTGAAACCACTCTTATTTACTCATAGCAGGGAGGGAGAAGAAGAAGGGGGAATTATAACAACTATGAGGAACACAATGCCGATGGAGGAGGAAAAATAGAAAGAGGAAAATGCGTGATCTTGAGTGTGTGTATGGATGAGAGAGGACACAAAGGAATGAAATGGGGGTGTTGAGGTGAATTATGTGCCTCTAAATAAATCCCAGGTTGCAGGGGATGTAGTTTTTCCTTATAGTTTTCACAATCTCGTGGTTGACTGTTGGGTTGTTGTCAATAAGATGGTGAAATGTGCACATACCGCTCTGGTGGATTTCTTGGGCACTGGATAGAAAGGGCGCGTTTTCCTGTGGTGTTATTGGGAAGAATCCAAAGTGGGAAATTTACTGTTTGGCATGAAATTGGCTATGGCATATGACTTTTGGGTTTCCTATGCCTTGGTATGATTTGTTCTAAGTGTGAGGGTTGTCAGGTATTTGTTCTTGGGTTGGAATGAACACCGGGGAAAGAGAAAAAGTCTCCTGGTGGATTCAAAAGTCCCATATTAGGGGTGGTCTCTAACGTTGAGATAATATAGGACAACTAAATACCTATGGTTGGGTGGATCATGGTAGCCAGGAAGTCAGTTGCTTATAAGTTGATTATCAGATAAGTGTCTGATGTTTGATTATAATGATGTTAATTATGCATTTTTGTTAGACATGGATTAATAGTGAATGTATGTAGGTTGGATTCCTGAAAATGATGAGTCACTATGTGAGTAAGATTAGTTGATGAAATAAATTTCTCATTGTCAAAATTGAACCCAAGTGATAGAACAATTACACTCACAAAATTGCTAATCAAACATGCAAAATTAACATCAAAGGAGATTGAAATTGGAGCATAACACTAATATGTATTGAATAAGTGTAAAATAGCCAACCTTGTGAAGTAATAGGCTGCTGCAATATATAATTACATGAGAGATTAGAATGCATAAGGATGTCATTTGAAATAGTCCAAAAGTAGGCTTACTAAATCTAGTCAAATCCCCCATAGGTGCATAAAGCAGTTTACAAATCCACTAGGATGTTCACGAATTGGAAAAGTCAAGTAGGAAATATAATAAGGGATGGAAAGACAACTCATACATGCTTTTATTAGGAGAAAAGGATGGAGGATGATGTGGGAACAAAACAAGTCAACTACACCTAGTCTAGCTTTCCCTTTTGCCTTAATTCTCAATAAAATAGGCAACTTTATAGAAAAAGTAGATATGCACTTTGGAGGATCTAGAATAAAGAAGACATGCTAAATATGGTTTTTAGGAGGTTTCCCAAGTGCTCCATGACTCATTTTTATCAAGTGTTGACTTCTATGACATGTAGAAGGAAACTAGCATAGAGTGGAATATAGGAGACTAGGTAAATAAGACAAAAATGATTTAATTAATGTTTGAGGTAGGTAACTATGGGTTGATTATTCTAACACCCCCCCTTAAGCCTGACTTTATGAGTAAATATCAGAAAACTATAGGGCCTAGCAACAAGGCTTAGTCACCCTTTACAGACTGCTTGTCCATTCAACTAAGGAAAGAGGCAAAAACCCAGTGGGAAAATCCTCCCTTAAACATGGACAGTAAAACAAAATTTGAAAATATTGTCATCAATCATGCTTCACAGCATGATCAGAAATCCCCAGCAGTGATTTGAGATTGCTTAATTTATTCTCACAAAAAGCTTTGGTGAAGATGTCTGCTACTTGTTCTGAAGATGCACAGAAGAGTAGATGCATAGTGCCATCATGCACAAGTTGTCTGATGTAGTGCATATGGATATCAATGTGTTTGGTTCGCTATCTCTAAACTGGATCATTGTAGATTTGAATGGTGCTATGATTATCACAGCAGATAATAGTTGAAAACTCTGATTTGAAGCCACATTCTCCAAGTATTTCCTACAACCACAAACATTGAGTTGTTGCATTTACAACTCCTCTGTACTCTGCTTATGCAGATGAGAGTGCTATGGCACTCTGCTTCTTTCTTGACCAGCTTATTGGTCCTTCTACAAGCATGAACACATATCCTAATGTTGAATTTTGATCTGTGTTGTCACCTTCCCAATCACTGTTAGTAAACCCAATCAAATCAAGATTAGATTTAGCTTTGTAGAAGATCCCATGAGTTCTTGTTCCTTGAAAAAAGTTAAGGATCCTTTTGGCTTCTCTCCAAGGGATCTCATGAGGCTGATCCATGTATCTTGAAGCCACACTAATTGCATAATATATATCAGGTCGAGTGTGTGTAAGATAGATCAAACACTCAATCAACTGCCTATACAGTGTATTATTTACCATAGGAGAAGAACTTGCTTCTTCAAGCTTAACTCCTGAAAGGAAGGGAGTCTTGCTTGGCTTGCAATATTTCATGTTGAACTTGTTCAAAAAATCTAATTCATACTTGAACTGATGTACTTTTATTCTATGTTGGGATTGATAAATTTTGAGACCCAAGAATTGGCTCAATAATCCCAAATCAGTAATAGAAAATGCATGGTTCATTGCATCCTTGAAGGAGGCAATATATTTCTTTGAACTTCCTGTAATTATAAGGTCATCCACATACAAGAAAATAATCATCAAAGAACCATGAATCAGATTCAAATAAACATTAGGATTAGAATTGCATCGAACAAAACTCAATGATAGCAGAAAGCCATCAATCTTGGCATACCGAGCCCCGGGGGCTTGCTTGAGCCCATACAATGATTTCTTTAACCTGCACACAAAATATGGATTAGAAACAAAACCTTGAGGTTTCTGCATGTAAATATCTTCAGTGAGATCTCCATTTAGGAAAGCACACTTCACATCCATATGATGTACCTCCCACTGCTTCGAAGCTGCAATGGCTAAAGCTAACCTTATGGAGTCCATCTTCGCCACTGGTGCAAAGGTTTCATTGTAGTTAATACCATGTAATTGTGAGTAGCCCTTGGATACCAATCTTGCCTTATATTTCAAAGGTGAACCATCAGCAGAAAACTTAGTTTTGAAAACCCACTTACATTGAACTAGCTTCCTCCTTGGGTGAAGATCAACCAGTTCCCAAGTGTTGTTCTTCTGGAGCGAGCTGAATTCTTCTTTCATGGCTGTTTTACATCTTCGATCATGTGATGCATCTTCATATGTCTATGGATCTGATTCAACCATCAGATATCACTTCTCAACAAATAAGGGATCTTTCATACACAGGGCACTCTCAAACTAAGATCTAGTCCTCCTAGTGTCACTAGGATTTGTAGCTAGTTCCCCAGCTGCATGAATGGTCTTTACTGCCCATTTTGGTCTGGTAGGACTATCAGGATCTGCAATAAAATCATCATTATTAGACATATCAGAATCAACAAACTCATTAGTCTCTCCACTTACAATCAATGGATCTGGTGGTGAATAAGACTCTCCAACTTCAACTGCTACTAAAGGCTCTTCTTGGAATTGAACACTTCTTTCAATGAAATATTTGTTAGTGCTCAAGTTGATCAGATTGTACCCTCTTGAATCTTTAGAATACCCAACAAATAGGCACTCTTCGCTTTGGGGCTGCAAAGCCTTTCTCTTTTTAGTTGGAATTCTAGGCCAAGCCTTTGAGCCAAAAATCCTGAAATGGGTCACATCTGGCTTGTGCCCACTCCAAGATTCTAAAGGAGTCATACCATAAATTTACTTATGAGGCACCCTATTATGGATGTAGGATGCACATTTTATAGACTTGGCCAAAAAATTTGGTGGCAAAGTCTTAGCCTTCATCATACATGTTGCCATCTCCTTTAGTGACCTGTTCTTTCTCTCAGTAACACTATTTTGCTGTCGTGTGTAAGGGATCGAATGCTGCATATGAATACCTACATCTTTACAATATTGAATGAACTTAGACTTGAAATACTCACCACCATTGTCAGACATGAGGATCTTGAGTCTCCTCCCAGACTGGTTTTCAACCAAGGCCTTAAAGACTCTGAAGAGGTCAAAAACTTCAGACTTATGCTTTAGGAACTAAACCCAACAATACCTGGAAAAGTCATCTATGAATGTCAGTGCATATTTGGCTTGAATCATGGACATATGAGGAAATGGACCAGCAATGTCACTGTGGATCAGCTCAAGAGGTGCAGAGGTTCTCTCATGACTAGCTCTCTCAAATTTGTGCTCTGGGTGTTTTCCTAGGATACAACCTTGACATACTCCCTTGGAAAACTTGATCTTTGGTAACCATATGACCATATCTTTTTCACTCAAATCAGAAAGATACTTGTAGTTAAGATGGCCAAATATTTCATGACAAATCTTGCTTTCCTCATTAGCATGAATCAGAAGAGCAAAGGGGTTTGAGTAGGGTAGAAAATGGGAAAACATGTATACCTTCGAAATGTGATCAACAACACCTTTTGCTATGACTTTTCCATTCGAAATCTCTGTGATTTCAACATCATCAGGGGAGAAGATGACCTTCTTTGGAGACCCAGTGTGAGTCATAAGATACACTCACAAGAGATTAGAGGCAAGACCTGGAACATACAACACATTATTGAACTTACCATGGTCAAGATCAATCCTTCCTTTCCCCAAACTGTCAATGAGAGAGTCATCTCCCAAAACTATTGGTGGACCTTTCGACATGCCAAGAGAGAAGAATGCCTCCTTTGTCGAAACCATATGTCTAGAAGCTCCAGAGTCTATGATGAAGCTAGGTGAGCTTGATGTGCCAGCAACCAAAGCATGTACTCTCTCTCTATCCTCTGAATTTGACCCTCCTTCCCTATTCTTTGAGCAATCAGGAAGGGAGATGCTATTCTTCTCTAGGAGTTGGGCCAATATGTCAATTTGCTTCTTCATATAGGAGCTCTCAGGATGATAGCCCTTACTACAGTATGCACACTTGCTCATTTCTCCTTTGTTCTTCTTCTTCTGGAAGTTCTTCTTGGAGACTTGGGGCTCCTCTTGAGACTTGTTCTTGTCTCTCTTTTGTTCAGGTGGATTTTTATCTTTTTTCTTGCTTTTTGAATCCACCCTTGAATCTCCAGTAACCAAATCTTGGTCTTTGGGAGGTTTGATGGTGCCCATCATCACCAACTTATCTTGTTCCTGTGTGAGGGATTCCATGAACTCTGCAAGCTTAGGCATCTTCCATGATCGAGCTGTCAACTTGGTGGCATGGAAGGTCAAAACAAACACTAAATAGTTAGGGCCAAGCTTCGAGAGTATTTCCAAAACTAGTTTCTCCTCCTTTTCAATCCCACATTGTTTTAGCTACAAAACAAGGGCTTTAAACTTGGAAAAATAGAGTTGCAAGGATTTGAAGCTGCTGAGACTTAAGGAGATCAGTTCATTCTCGATTTTATGTCCTCTCATCTCATATGTCTTACCAAAAATATCTATAAGCTTCTCCCACACTTCATTAGGTGATTCCAATCCATCAAGATGGAAGAGGAGGTCTCTTGAAATGCTCAGACACAAAAGACCATAGGCCTCATCCCTCCTGTTGTGCCATTTTATTTTCTCTGCAACTACATTGGGCTCTGCCTTAGTTTCTATAGTCACCCTATAGAGATATTTCACTCTCAAAAATATCTCCATCTCAGTTTTCCATTCAAAGAAATTAAATGGAATCAAGATGATCTTCTGAGATTGGTCCATAGCTCAAAAGCTGTGCCCTTCAGTCAGCAGAATATGCTCCCAGTCAAGATGTCAAACCTACAATAACAATATGGAAGGAGATAAATTGATATACAAAGGCTCTAATACCATGTGGAAATTGAACCCAAGTGATAGAACAATTACACTCACAAAATTGCTAATCAAACATGCAAAATTAACATCAAAGGAGATTGAAATTGGAGCATAACACTAATCTGTATTGAATAAGTGTACAATAGCCAAACTTGTGAAGTAATAGGATGCTACAATATATAATTAAATGAGATATTCAAATGCATAAGTATGCCATTCGAAATAGTAAAAAAGTAGGCTTACTAAATCTAGTCAAACCCCCCATAGGTGCATAAAGCAGTTTACAAATCCACTAGGATGTTCACGAATTGGAAAAGTCAAGTAGGAAAGCTAATAAGGGATGGAAATACAACTCATACATGATTTTATTAGGATAAAAGGATGGAGGATGATGTGGGAAAAAAACAAGTCAACTACACCTACTCTTGCTTTCCCTTTTGCCTTAATTCTCAATAAAATAGGCAGCTTTATAGAAAAAGCATGATATGCACTTTGGAGGATCTGGAATAAAGCAGACATGCTAAATATGGTTTCCAGGAGTTTTCACAAGTGCTCCATGACTCATTTTTATCAATTGTTGACTTCTATGACATGTAGAAGGAAACTAGCATAGAGTGGAATATAAGAGACTAGGTAAATAAGACAAAAATGATTTAATTAATGTCTAAGGTAGGTAACTATGGGTTGATTATTCTAACACTCATGAGTTGATAAGTACTGTTTTGTTGCATGGTTGCTCTGAATAAGGATTATAATTCCCTTCTTCATGAGATAGTTAAGTTTATTTCCAAGTGTGTTTTGTTTATGAACCATGGATGCTTTGTATAAGGATTATAATTCCCTTCTTCATGAGATAGTTAAGTTGATTTCCAAGTGTGTTTTGTTTATGAACCGTTAACATGTTTCATTGTATCTATTAATATTGTTTTCTAGTAGAAATAAGGGTTTGGATGGATACATCATGTCTGTTTCTTTCCAGCCCTGTTAAATGAATGATAGATGGCTAAATGCTATGCTTATGCAAGGACCTGCTCATTTTCTATAATGGCATGTCCTTTACTTGAATAGTTTTTCTTTGCTTGGATTAAATTGGAAAGGATTTATAGAGAAGGTTTAATCCATGCTTGGGTAATCATGTATTGTATTCATAACTCTATTTCTGAGTGAATGAGAAATGTGATTCTGAATATGCATTGGAGATGCTCTCCTTTTTTGTCTGTTTGTAGCCCTTGTTAGTCCTTTCATGAAATTCTCCTTGTGCTTGTAGAATGATCGAAGAAATGCTAGTTTGGTCGATCTTGAGTCGCTATGGCATGATCTTGTTTATTTTTCAACCATGGCATTTTACCCTTGTTTCTTCGTGGGGTTTTATGTTGGCCATGGATTCAGATTCATGCATGCACGGGATTGGTTAAAAGCCATTTTCCATGGTGGAAATACCCTGGGAATCCCTGATTATATTTTCCTTAGTCATTTTCTCAGAAAATGGAAAAGTATTTATTTGGAAGATCAAAGTGATCGTGATGGTCGATCACCATTTTGATGCGATTGTGACTGTTGAATATGGTGTTGCTAACTCCGGACTTTCAACGTGCTGATGGAAATTAGAAGTTGGGGAATTCACTGTTATGTTTGTCAAATCAATGCCGAATTCTGATTGCCAACACTGAAAGTTGAAATTCGGTGTGCCGACTCTCGATGGCCGATGTCGAAAGTCAGAAGCTAGGAGTTACGGTTGTGGTTTGCTTGTTTTGGTGTGTTGAACCCTGGTTGTCGATGTCGAAGAAAAAGTTGAGTCATTGGTTTTTTTGTGTCAAATCTCGATTGCTGATGTCGGTAAAGTCGAAATCGACATGGAAAGTTGAAATCAACATGGTGAGGTTGGGACCGATGAGGGTTGGGTCAAAGTTGAATCTTGGCCGCTGGATCATGATAAGATGTTTTTTAACATTGTTAGTTGTTGATTAATGAGTTTTAGTTTGTTTTGAAGGCCTATTTAAGCTTATATAAGTTTGAAGGTATCCATAATACACAGGGAGTAATTTTGTGATCTGGAACTGCATTCAAATGTACAAGACTATGCTCGACATTTTGATCTCTCCTCTGAGATCATCTTTAGGAGACTTTGAGAGCCTGAGATGTAATGGCGATGAAAAAAATTCATTTAAATATTAAATCATTGCTCTTTTTTTTCCCATTTGAGTAATATAGTTTCATGTAGGTCGGCTTATTTTGATTTGTTCTTAGTTTTAGGTTTTATTCTTTGCAAAAGGTGTATTAGCAGGGTCCATGTATCGCTTAATTTTTTCCCATCATCCTTGTTCATGCAATTTGGGTTTAACCTAATTTCTTTCTTTTCCCTTACCTTTCGTTTAGTTAGATCCTCCTCTTTTGCGATGATTGTGGCTTTTTCCATGCATATATGATGTTTGGTTAAATGTGCATGTTCGGCTAAAGCAATTTTTTTAACCCTATCATATTTTAGATCGACGCAATGTTCTTTGATCCTAACTTCAAAAGATCTGCCAGTTTTGCCAATGTAAACATCTTGGCAAGAACATGGTATTGAGTATACTCCTTTATATAAATTGGGTTTGATTGGGTCCTTTAATGAGTCTACCATCTTTTTGATGGTGTTTGGAGGTCTAAAAGAAACTTTAATGTTCTTTTTTCTTAGAATTTTGGCTATTCTCTTTGAGGCGCCTTTTATGTATGGAAGGGAGATTCTATTCCAATTGTTTTCATTGTTATCGTCAATCTTCTTCCTCTGTTTTTTTTAGCATTGTTTGTGGTTTTTATTATAGCCATTGTCTTTGAAAAATTGTGTTAGATGTTTTATCTCTTGTTCTACATGTTCCTTATAAAAAATCCTTAATTCTCTAGTTACTAAGGTGTTAAGAACCCCAATATTTTGTGGAGGATAATGGTGGGAGTCTGCATGTAGATACCTATTTGTGTGTGTTTTCTTCCTATATACCTTGTGTGTGATTGATCCATTGTACGATATAGATATTAGTATGTCAAGGAAGGGGATACAACCATTCTTCTCAATTTCCATAGTGAATTTTATGTTCTCATTGCGATTATTAAGGTGATCAAAGAAACAATCTAGGTTCTCCTCTCCATGTGGCCAAACTACATCTGTATCGTCCACGTAGCATTTCCATCTCCGAGGTTTAAGAGGAAAAGATTCTATGGATTGTCTTTCGAATTTTTCCATGTATAGATTAGTGACAATAGGGGATAGCGGGGAGCCCATAGCCACGCCCTCTACTTGTTCGTAGAATTGATTGTGGAATGTGGAAAAAGTGGAACACAAACAAATCTCTACTAGTTTAGTTATGTTATCATCCATAAGCTCTCTAATGGTTTCAATCGCCTCAGTCAATGGTATTTTTGTGGTTAGGGATTTGACATCGAAGCTTACTAAGATATATTCCTTGCTGAGCTTATATAAGTTGTTTTAATTTCTACCCTTCCACATTGTTTGAGTCTATGGTAGCTTGTCATTGATTGTTTTTGTTTAAGAAATTTTGGGGACCGTATCAGGGCTCCGTGATTTTCTTATCCGTCGGTTTTTTTCGTGTTGTAACTTATGGATATGTTACAATCCCATACCATAATGTCAAAGATATTTTATGTCAACGCCACCATGATGGTAGGAGGGGTCGAGAGCAATCTACATGCAATAGGAATATATTAGATTGAAATCCAACAAGTGGAAAACGAACATATGCATGATCTCTCATTATATCTTGAAACATCTTGGATTAAAAATAATATATATATATATATTAGGAATTTTCGGTGCATAAACATCTTCACAAATTTCAAGATATATCTAAAGCTTAAAGCACTGAAGTATTGCATCTTGAACCAAAAACTGTATTGGAGAAATTTGGATAGTGTATTACCTACATTCTTGCTAAAAATTCAACTAGAAGAGGTTTATCAAATGCATAAATGTATATCTAGTGAGCATTATGTTGCCAAAGAAGCTACACATAAAGTACTCAACTTTACCTATTATTGACATTTGTTTTTTTACTGATGTTCCCAAGTCTATAAGAGCCTATCATGAGTTCCAATTATTTTCCAATAAGCAAAGGTACCAATGTCACTACTTAAACATATTTGTTAAATTTAGAGACACATTTAAACAATCCCCAAAAAGGGGAAACATCCACGGGAAAAGTATTGAAGCTCATTAATGGAGAAGGAGAGATTACAAGACGGTCTCAACCTCACAAACAACTCTCTACATTGTGTATCCCAACCATGCACTATATACTTCATGAAATTAGTTATATGAGTAAACCGTTTCCTGTTTTGCCCGTTATGAGAAACTTCCCATAAACATCCATAATGAGAAACCTCCCATGAACACATTAATTTAGTTGTCATTTAACAATATCGACCTTGACAACAAAATTTACAAATACTTTTCCCAAGACTATTTATCACCTTTTATTCAAAGCAAGATAAGCTACACACCAGCGCAACTTCTCTAACAATACATGTTTTGTGAACATATCTGCACAGTTTTCTTTAGTATGGACCTTTTTCATAACTACTCCACCTTCACTAATGGCTTGTCTTACAAAATGATATTTTACATCAATATTTTTAGTATTACTATGAAAAACAGGATTTGTCACCAAATGAATAGCACTTTGATTGTAATAGAAGACGGGAACAATGTTCTACAACCTTCCAATTTCTCTCAGCATACCTCTCAGCTAAATTGCCTCTTTGCAAGCATGTGAGGTAGCAATGTATTCAACCTATGTAGTGGATAAAGAAAATGTGTCTTGAAGCTTTGACATCCAACTTATACCTCCACTTGCAAGAGTAAAAACATAACTTGAAGTAGACCTTCTCTTGTCCAAATCACCTGGGAAATCTGAATCAACAAAACACACACATAATCACTGTTACTATTAAAGGTGATACAATAGTCACTTGCGACTCTTAAGTACCGAAGCACCCATTTCATTTCATTCCAATGTTCTTTTCCTATATTTTCCATGTACTTACTAACAACATCTACTGCATGTGAAATATCAGGTCTAGTACACACCATTGCATACACCAAACATCCTACTGAATTGGCAGATGGTACACGAGACATATAATCATTTTCTTCAACACTACTAGGACATAAAATTCAAGAAAGTTTAAAATGGGAAGCCAAAGGAACATTCACAATATTTGTCTTATTCATTTCGAATCTTTCAAGTATTTTCTCAACATACTTATCCTGTGAAAAATTGAGCTTGCCATTTTTTGTCTCTGTGTATCTCAATACCCAAGATTTGTTTTTCAACTCCAAGATCCTTCATATCAAAAGTCCTAGCCATCTGAGCCTTCAACCTATTAATCTCGTCCATGATTTTGCTCACAATAAGCATATCATCAACATAAATACTAAGATAATTAATATATCATTCAACATTTTGAAGTATAAACAATGATCATACTCACTTCTAGTATAACCTTGGCTCACCATGAAAGAATCAAACTTTTGGTACCATTTCCTAGGTGACTGTTTCAGGCCATACAATGATTTCTTAAGTTTACAAACTAATCTACCATTCTAATGATGTACAAAACATTTTGGTTGTTCCATATAACTCTCCTCATCTAAATATTCATGTAAGAAAGCTATTTTAACATCTAGTTTCTCTAACCCCAAATCAAGTAATGCAACTAATGCTAACACAATACGAATAGATACAAGCTTAACAACTGGTGAAAAAATCTCATGATAGTCTATACCTTCCATCTGAGAGTACCCTTTTGCGACCAGTATGGATTTGTATCTTTCAACCTTACCATCAACTCCTTTATTCAATTTGAAGACCCATTCACACCCAACCATTTTTCTATCTTTGGGGAGTTTAACCAATTCCCATGTCTTGTTTTTCTCCAGAGAATCCATTTCTTCTTTCATTTCCAACTTCCACTTAGCATTGTCAATACAATCAATGGATTCCTGAAAACAAGAAGGTTCTCCATCATCAATAAAAAAATAGACGAAACAAAATCAGTATACCTCTTAGGAGGATTTTTCTCTCTTAATGATCTTCTTGGTGTAGGTTGTGGGGTTTCCACAATTTCTTGAATTTCTTCATCTTCTATGACTTCTCTCTCACCAGAAACTTCTTCTTATTTCATTGAGTCATTAGAAGATTGGTTCTCCAACTGAATTAGTTGTTTTGATATTACATGTTCCTGTTCCACATTAACTCTTACACTTTCATATTCAATCTGAGAAGATTCATAAAAAATTACATCTCTGCTAATGACAATTTTGTGGGCAGTAGGATCCCACAATCTATATCCTTTCATTACATAATCATAACCAAGAAATATGCACTTCTTTGACCTAGGGTCTAACTTAGAATGCTGATTTTTAGGAGCAAGTGCATAAGCTTCACAACCAAATATTTTCAAATTCGAATAATCACAGGAGTGACTAGTCCATACCTGTTCCAGAATTTTACAATCTATTGCCATTGAAGGTGATCATTTTATAAGATAACAAGCAATAGAAACTATTTCTTCCCACAACTCTTGCCCCAAATTAACATTACTGAGCATGCTCCTTGCTCTTTCTAGAGGAGTCTTGTTCATGCGTTCTGCAACGCCATTTTGCCGAGGAGTGTATACATTAGTTTTGTGTCTAACGATCCCTTCATCTTTGCAATATTTTTCAAACTCCAAAGAAGTAAATTCACCTCCATTATCCGTCCTTAAACACTTGATTGTCCTACTGGTTCTCTTTTCAACAATAACTATAAATTGCTTAAACATATTAAACACATTAGCTTTTCTTTTAAGGACATAGACCCAAACCTTTCTAGAAAATTCATTTACAAATAATACATATTATTTAGCTCCCCCATAGGAAATGGTAGGAGACGGACCCCACAAATCAGAATGAATGTAGTCAAGAACACCTTTACTCACATGACTACCTGCTTTAAACTTTTGTCTACACTACTTTCCATATATATAGTGTTTACAAAACATAAAACTCAGAGTTCTCAAGTTTGGAAGCAATTTACGATTCATTAACACCTGAAGCCATTTTTCATTCATGTGACCAAGACATTGATACCATAGCTGAGTGGGTCTTGATTCTTCTTTAGATACTAATGCAGTACCATTAACTTGTGTCCTTCCAACCAGTTTGTAAGGGTTTCCTATCCTCTGTGCCTTCATGACCACTAAAGCACCCTTGGAAACTTTTAGAGTTCCATCAAAACCTGTATATTTATTACCACAAGAATCCATTAATCCTAAAGAAATTAATTTTTTCTTTAACTCAAGTACATGTCTAACATCTACAAGTGTTCTTATTACTCCATCAAACATCTTAATTTTAACACTTCCAACCCCAACAGTTTTACATGAATGATTGTCTCCTAAAATAATTATTCCATCATTAACTGTTTGATAGGAAGCAAACCGATCTTTATGAGGATAGATATGGTGCGAAGCACCATAATCTAATAGCCATTCCTCATTACATTCATAAATATTACAAACAGAAAAGACCTCATCAATCATACCTAAATCAGAAGACTCTAATTGAGTTTGCCTCTAACTTGGAGTCATCCTTCTTAGATTCTTGTCTCTTCCAACAATATTTCTTGAGATGACCATTTTTGTTACAGTACCAACATTTTAATTTACTCTTTCTGCCCTTCGACTTAGATTTCGAAGTACCTCTTGAATTTTCTCTTTTCTCCTTGGATCGACCTCTAACAACCAAAGCTTTTGGCGAAGAGCTTTCAAGACTGGTTTTCTTCCTTAATTCCTCAGACAATAATGCTCCAACCACATTGTCAAATTCTAAAGTATTAGTTGTACTAAGGCTAATGGAAGAAACTACTTGACCCCAAGACTTAGGTAAAGTACATAAAATATTCACTGCTTTTTCTTTATCATCAATTTTAACATCCATACTACTCAACTGGAAAATAAGAGTGTTAAAAACATTTAAATGATCTGCAATCTTCGTACCTTCTTTCATTTTCATACCGTACAATTGCCGCTTCAACTAAATTTTGTTTGTCACTGGTTTGGTCATATATAGACTTTCTAATTTGTTTCATAGACTTGTCACTAATGTTTCTCCAATAATATTGAACAACACATCATCTACAAGACATAAACATAGTGTTCTGACATCTAGATCCTCCCATTCATCATCTGTCATGGTGAAAGGTTTTTTCTTTTTTCGTCTAAAGCTCTCTGTAACCCCTGCTAAACTAATAAATTCCGCATTTTTAACTTCCATAGTTCAAAATTGTTTTTACAATTAATTTTTTCAATCTCAAACTTTGTGCTAGACATTTTCAATTTTTTTTTTACATTTTCAACTCAAAATAAATAGCACCCAAAAAATAAGCAACACTTTATTCCTTCTCAATCCAAATTCTCTAATTCTTTATAAAAATTGGAATGGTTTTTAAAATATATATATATATTCTAAAATACTTTCAATAATACAAAAATTTGCATAAAGTATTTTCATTATTATTGTCACCGTTTATTTCCAGACGGTTTCTATCTTTCCCTNTTTATTTCCAGACGGTTTCTATCTTTCCCTTCTTTCCCTTCATAAGCAAATCTTCAAGGCTGCTTCCACCAACAGTTTTTTTTTTTTTTTTGGACGAGTGGTAAAACCCCCAAAAGGGGAAACATCCACGGGCAAAGTATTGAAGCTCATTAATGAAGAATGAGAGATTACAAGACGGTCTCAACCTCATAGACAACTCTCTACATTAAGTATCCCAACCATGCACTATATACTTCATGAAATTAGTTACACGAGTAAACCGTTGCCAGTTATTCTCGTTTTGAGAAACTTCCCGTAAACATCCATCCCTAATGAGAAACCTCCCATAAACACATTAGTTTAGTTGTCATTTAACATTATTAAGGTCAAGTTCTCTTTGAACAATGAAAGCTAGAATTTATCAATGAAATGCATTCTTATTTCAGTGGTGAACATAAATGGATTTTAACAACAACAAATTATTTTACTACTTGAGTGGAATCCATTCCCAATAGGTAATATATTTCTACTATTGTTATCAATATTCTGAAAATATATATATTAAGTTGTCTTATAAAAATAGTTACAAACATACAAATGTTGTCTTTTGCCATGAGTATAATATTAACACAATCAACAATTATTATTCAAGGGAATGGCTTGTCAGATCCTCAAACAAGAATTTAATGAAGATCATTAAAAAGACACTGCAATTTAACAAAAAGGCATGGGATTCGCATTTAAGGTATGCACTATCAAAAAAGTAAATTGTTACTAAAACAAGTCTACTGCAAAATCTTCTTTTCATATGCTGTATGGTATAGATGTTATACTTTCTATACACGTAGAACTTTATACATGTTATACTTTCTATTCAACGTACAGTTGGTAAGCTGTTGCAAGAATTGAAGGCAACCAGATGCCCGTAAAATGAGGCTTGCTCAATCAACTAAATCGATAAAGATAATTTATGACATATATCTAAGACAATAACAAGAAAGGATGAAGATAGTTTAAAAAAAAGGAAAAAATAGAAAAAACTAAGAATAAGATAGTTTAAAAAAAAAAGGAAAAAATAGAAAAAACTAAGAATAGGGTCTTCAAGGAAAGTGGCTTCTCTCAACATGATATCTAAGAGGACGGAGATGGTTTTTACTGAAATATTAAGTATAGGGCCTTCGAGAAAAGTGACTTCATCTTAATATATAATGCCAATAATTGATTGATTAATACGTTCTTGATTAGTAAAAAATCCTATAAGCTAGTCAATATAGGGAACCATTTGGAACTATTAATAAAAAACATTTAAAAACATTTTATGTCATGAAAACAAATTTGGAGCTATTCAATAGTTCTGCATGCATGCAGTAGAGGGAAAATTCATTAGTATGGTTCTTTGCACAACGTTTGAGCTCCAAACAAAATGGTAAATTGTAAAATTATATTATGAGGTGGAAATAAAAATTCCAAATGGCATTCAATGTGTTTTTAGGATCGAGATAAGCAAGGATTTGTCCTATAACTCTTGGGTAATCACATGTATACTTAGGCTAAGAAAGGAAAATTCCTTCCTTGGTGTGCAAGATTTGAAGGCCAAGAAAATAATGCAATGCAGATGTCTTAAGTCTTCCATCTGAAATTTCTACCTAAGATTGGATTTCAGATCAGTTAGAAGTTTGGGATTACTACTAGTGAGCACATAGTTACCTATGAGATTTTGTTGCATAACCAAGTGTTGAGGCCCCGAAAATCGCAGGCAGCAACAGTAAGGGATTCTCTCCAATCAACGTTCCCAACTAGCTCGTTGACTGTTTGGTATAGGGAATCCGTCCGGTTTACGGTCTGGCTACCGTAGGTCAAATAACACAACAAAGGCTTTACCGGGTGCGGCCCGGTCCATCGAGTTTTTTGTATTTTGACTTAAATTATGAAATGCAAGTGCCTAATTATTATGCAGGGTGATGAGATGCATGGAGCAGTCACAATGTGATGTGTAAGTTCTTACCTCTCGTCTTAAGGCCCACAAGCATCCAAATCACATACAACAAGAAAATAAACTAACTACCTAAACTATCCCTAGGGAGCAGAGTTATCATTTATAGGTGAGTAATACATTGTGTACATGCATTATGAAGAATTACAGTTAGCTGACACTTCTTTCAAGACACACGAACAATTACAAATATTTAAACAACCAGATAGCCGATTATTTTATGAACAACATTTATTACTCACAGTGGAAAACATCCCAAAAGATACTGAAGAACATTCAACAAGAACATAGGTTCAGGAAGTTAAATAATCTCACAGTAAATGAATCACAGCTGAAAACAAAATAGTTCCCCTTCAACATTGTTCATTTAATCGCGTTGATACATCCCACATTTCGCTTTCTCCAGCAGGCAAAAATTGCAGTTTCTGATTTGTAAAACGAAGTAGTTCCTCTTACAAGCCAAAATGGTTTACAAATTTTTTCGAGGGAAAAAGTCCCCGTAACCTCTCACTTTCCAGTATTTAAACAAAACAGTAAATCATTTGGGTTTCCCCCAACACATGACCTTTCGGTCTCCCCAGCGTTTCGTATTCTTCCGAGTTGTCTATATGCACTCATGATTCTTTTAGTAATGGACCAGTAGTCAGGTTCGTGCCTTTAGCGTTATTGACTTTGTCTTCTGCCTCGAGGGCCCTTTCAGTGATCTGGTCGGTGTCGTTTCGATTTTTGACCAAACTATTCTTCTACGTCTTCACGCATCGACTCCTTATGCAGACCTGCAATTAATCCACGTGTATTATCCATTTGGGACTGTGTTATGAAACAGAGTGGCAGATTATACAAACTGAAACGACTACTCCACAAAAACAAACGGCCTGGTGCACCCCGGCGGAAGTTGGAAGGATACTGACATCGAAAGTCAAAGGCTTGGCTCAGCCGCAACGACGGGAAGAAAAAGACTAAGAGGCGCGATTCAAAGCTGTGGGTGGGAAAAATCCATCGGAGATCGGAGGGCTTTATGCTTCGGAGGCAAAATGACTTTTCCATCCGCAACGGCGAACGAGACAAGGATTGAAGACATAAGCGAAACGCGAGTGGGAGAGGGCTTAGTCGGATGTCGGAAGACATTCGAATCAGAATCTCAATAGCTTTCCGAGCCGCAACGGCGGAAGGGTAAAATCTACGGGCAAGGGATTGAAGACAAATACGAATCAGACATCGGAGCGATTTGGACTTCGGACGCCAAACCGCTTTGGGAGCCGCAACAGCGGAGGGAAAAAGAACAAAAGCAGCCGATTTAACAGAAAAAATTAAGTGTTTGAAAGCCTTTTAAAATTCAACAACAGTCAAGGTCCACTTCATTTTCAAAACGACGGCCCATCAACGACAATTGGCAAAACTAAACCCAATTATGCGACCCGCTACAAAAAATTCAAGCACAAACAAATTCTGGGAACATGCTATATATAAATTGTTCAAAACATCTAGACTTAAAGCATGACTAAAGAAACATCAAGGATGAAACAACCTGAAGCGATATTCAGTTATGAGGAGGGGCCCAAAATTTAAGAGATTTGGGGAGAAAGGTTGCAGCAGCAACAATTGGCGATTACCTGGTGAACCTAGATCTCTGGGCAATTAATATTTGAGTGACTGACTGTTTAATAACAAATGCATCCTTTTGAATTCTTCCAGCTATCTGGATTTCTCGAATGCCGGCAGTGTGTACCTTCAATCATTGATAATAGTCCAATTTGGGAAAGTGGAAACCAAGATTTTCAAGTCCAGATAACTCTGTTGAGGCCAGAAAATGAGTTTCATTATTATTTCTGTCCTCAGGTGGCTGATAGCTTTGGACACCACATGATTGTAGCATATGGTAAACATAAACATTCGTTTGTTCTTCATTCCCATGCCATTTTAGCACTTTTTGTACTTTTAGACTTTTGTCCCTTTTCATATGAGTCCTCCTGCATGCCTTTCGTACTGAATTTTAATTGAGGATCCTCTATCCCATAGTGTCCTTTTGTGTGAGTGGTGTACTTCAAGTTTAAGCTCACAGACGGAGAGGATCTTTCGGTAATTTAGTACTTATGATTTAGCATTTGCTTTGATGTATGATGTTTTTCATACGAGTTCTTCGACTCTCATTTGCCTTTTGGCATTCGCTTCTTGGCATGGGATCATTTATATTTAATATACTGTTCACCTTGCTCTTTTCCGTGGGTCTTTTTGCTATCGCCCCTTCAGACATTTTAAATATGACGTGGATGGAGCCTCAACATAGTACTCCAGACTCTCCAAATCTGGTTTATTTTACAGGGTTTAAGCAGGACTTCAACGCACACCGAACTTATTTGAGAAAACTGCTAAACTGGAAGAAGTTCTTTTAGCAACACACATTCTGAAACCCAAGAATGTTTATCATTCCCAAACATTTAATGTTCCCCATGCAACCCAATTTATTCCCTTTATTGAAACCAATAAAACTCAAAATTAAAACCAACTGGAAAACATGACTCAAAAGACAGCTAAACAACTTATTTATATACAAACAGAAGAACTCAAGAAACTCAAGAAAAATAAGGCTTGAGAACCAAACCATTCATTGGTAAGTTCTCTTCCCACCCCTGAAGATCCTGCAATTTGTAAGTAGAGGGGCCAAGCTTTGCTGCAATCTGAAAAGGGCCTACCCATAATTGCTGGAATTTAGTGTGCTTTCCTTTCTCATCATGGGGGTGATCCCATTTGAGGACTAAGTCTCCTACTTCAAAGTCTTTTGTTCCAGCTTTATGTTTGTCGAACCACCTCTTTACTAACTCCTGTTGCTGCTTAAAGCGTTCTCTGGCTTTAGATCTAGCCTCTTCTACTTTCAGAAGGTTGCATATCCTCATCTGTAAAAATTCATTCTCCGACCCACTAGACTCTTGGGCTAAAATAGAAGACGGCATCATGATGTTGGGTGGAAGAATGGCTTCTTTCCCATACACAAGGGTATAAGGTGACACTCCTATTGCAGATTTGGGGGTGACTCTATCGGCCCACAGGGAATTTGGTAGTGCTGAGTGCCAACTCCTTTGGTTTTCTATTACAGTCTTCTTTAGGATTCTAATCAGATTTTTATTAGAGGATTTAGCCAGGCCATTCCCTTGTGGATAGTAGTTAGCAGAATAATGCAATTTTATTCCTTTATCATGAGCAAAAGCAGTTAATTTAATTGATGAAAAGTATTTAGCATTATCAAAAACTAACGAAATTGGAACTCCAAACCTAGTCATGATATGATCTTGCAGAAAGCTGATGACTTCATCTTCATTTATCTTGCGTAGCGGGATAGCTTCGACCCAGCGAGTGAAATAATCAGTCGTGGTCAGAATGTATTTGTGTTGGAGGGAAGAATTTGGTTTTATTTCTCCAATAATATCCAGTCCCCATTGCTCGAATGGTTTCGTGATCATTATAGGTTTTAGGGGTGCTGCTGCTTTAGGTTGTCTCCCACCACACCTTTGGCAGATGTCATATCTCCTGACATGTGCATGTGCATCTTTGAAGAGTGTAGGCCAATAATAACCTGCCCTGAGGATTTTGTGGGCTGTAGTGTCTCCTGAATAATGTCCCCCAGCAGGTCCGTCATGCAACTCTGTCATTACTTTCTTTGCATCTCCCTTTTCTAGGCATCTGAGAAGAACCCCATCATAATTCTTTCTAAACAACACTCCTTCAACAATTTGATAAGATGCTTATTTAAGACATAGCACTCTTCTTTTCTTGGAATTCCAATGTTCTGGTAATAGCCCTGCCTGCAGGTAATGCACAAGGTCTTTGTACCAAGACTCAGGAGCTGTAAATAAAGGACATACATCCATTACATGTAACTCGGCCTCATCCTCCCAGGCTTGTTCTTCATTGTTCCCACTTTTAGCCATCAGTTTGCACAACCCTTGACCTTTCACTATAGAAGATGGCTTGAATTCAAGGTTGTACTCTTGAAGAGCTGTTACCCAGTTGCCCCTTCTTTCTCCTAACTCTTTCTGTATGAGAAGGGATCTTACAGCTGGGTAGGGGACTATTACCTTGGTTCGATTTTCTAATATATAAGGCCTGAATTGCTTCACTACCTTAAATATTGCGTAAGCTTTCTTATCAATGGCTGGGTAGTTTAATTCAGCCCCTTGCAGACCAGTGCTCATAAAGGATATTGGGAATTCATCCCCCCCCTCTTCCTTTTGGGTGAGCAAAGCTGCCAGTGAATCATTGGATGAAAATGTTTACAGAATAAAGTCTTTATCAAAGTTCAGGATTTTCAGGGAGGGCACATGTGCAACAACAGTCTTGATTTTGCTGAAAGCATTCTTTTTAATTTCAGTCCACTTAAATTGTGCATTTTGTTTCACCATCTGCTGCAGTGGCTTAACAATCTGAGCAAAATCAGGGACAAATATTCGCACAAATTTTATAGTTCCCATAAAATACTTCATCCCTTTCTTATTGTGGGGCAAGGGGGTTTGTTCAATGGCCTTGATTCTTTCTGGATCTATAGAGATTCCTTTCTTCGAAACTATGTGACCCAGCAAATTGCCTTCTGTGACCGCGAACACACATTTTTAGGATTGAGGGAGATGCCATATTTCCGGCATCATTCGAAAATTTTCTTTAAGTGAAACGCGTGCTCTTCTCTTTTCTTTGAGAATATTGTAATGTCGTCAAGGTACACTACAGCACTTCGTCCAACCAATCCGTGGAAAGCTATGTCCATAGCCCTCTGAAATGTCGCTCCAGCATTAATTAGCCCAAAAGGCATCCTTCTATAGGCAAAGGTTCCCCATTTAGTTCTGAACGTTGTCTTTAATCTGTCTTCTTCGGCTACTAATACTTGATTGTAGCTAGAGAAACCATCTAATAATGAAAACAGTTCAGAACCTGACACCATCTGTAGCAGCTACTCCATGGGTGGCACAGGATAGTTATCTTTATTTGATGCACGGTTTAAGTTCCTGAAATCCACGCAGAGTTTGATTTCTCTAGACTTTTTCCTTACTGGTACCAGATTTGACACCCACTCAGAGTGTCTGACTTTGAAGATGATTCTTGCGTCCAATAGCTTCTTCACTTCACTTTGAATCAGCGGTTCCAATTTCGGATGCATTTTCCTCAAAGGTTGCTGATATGGCTTGACGCCTGCTTTAATGGGAACGACATGCTTGATGATGCTGGTGTCATACATTTTCAAGTCTTCGTACGTCCATGCGAAAACATCTTTATATTGTTTAAATAGACTGATAAATTTGTCTCTCTCTGTTGGCGAACAACATTTGCTGAGATTCACGAACTTAGGAGCCGTTTCAGTCCCCAAATTTATCAGCTCGAACTATAGCAATGAGCTATGGGTTTTTATGTTGGCTGGTCTTCTGAACTTTTCATTTAAATCGAACATTTTTTCCAACGTTCTGACTCCTTTAGGAATGAAATTGTCATATTTCATCTCGGCCTGATGTTCCTCATCATATATAATGGATCCTTTAAAGACCTCGTCATTTGTCAAGCATTCTATTATTTGTTGATCATCGTCGAACACTCGCAAGTTGGTGATCATATCCGGTATGGAGGGCCTGAAAAGCAGTTCGACAGAACATCGATTATTAGTGGGTACGAGCCTAGCAGCCGATGTGGCCAACAGATCAGCTGCTGTGTTTTTAATTCTTGGAATTGAAACAATGTTGAATGCACTAAAACATTTAAGCAGGTCCCATACCTCATTTTGGTAAGCTTTCAAGTGAGGGGAAACACAGTGGATTTGATTTCTGATTTGCTTTACAATTATTTCTGAATCTCCAAAAACTTTTAAATTACTTACCTTTAATTCAATCGCCTTCTTTAATCCCTGCACCAGTGCTTCATACTCAGCTGTATTATTAGTGCACTCGAACTCTAATCTACATGAAAGGAAATGTTTATTCTTCTGTGGGTCAATCAGGACACAGGAAGCCCCTGACCCTTCTAATGTCTTAGAGCCGTCAAAAAACAAAATCCAAAAATCACTAACTACTGAATGTGAATATATTCCTACTACTAAGTCTACTATTTTACAGTCAATCTCCTCAGCTTGTGAGAATTGAAGGAGATCAGGCTGGGTGTCAGATGTGTTGCTGGCTTCTTCCGCTTGATAATTCCCCGGTTCCAACTCAATAAAATAGTTTCCCAAGACAGAATCCACAGGTTCATTCTTCTCCTCAAGTCGGGTAACATTGTACTTCATGTGAGGCTCCCTCAAAATCTTAATTTGGTTCGGACTTCCTTTGTATGGCAACCACAAATGTGACCAATCAGACGTGAAATATCCATTAAGTTTGGCCGACCAATCTCTGCTCAAGATAAGGCCGTACGCATCTGGTATATCATCCACCACGATATTAATGACCTGGCATACTTTATCATTTGAAGCCAGACGGACTAGGACATCTTCCATCTCACCAATTACCTTCACATCTGTCCTGTCCAACTGAACTACTCTCCACGGGGATGGCTTAGGCTGCCCATTGATTCTTTTACAGACATATATCGGCATGACATTAACAGTTGCCCCTGAATCTACCAAGCAATTATGTACATTGTAGTTAAAGATTTCAAAAGTAAGGAGGAAAGGTGGATGCTTGTGCTTGGACTTACCTCCACTGCTGGTCTCTCCAATCTCTTCTTCTTCTTCTGGTTGATTGTTAGTGGGTGTCTTCTCATCTGATGCTTCAAGGGCTCTCAACAACCTTTCTTTTTGCCGTGGCACTTTGCACATTTCGAATAGTGGAACATTCACCTTTATCTTCTTTAAATCCTCCACAATGTCATAATCCATCTACTGTTCCATGGGATGAGGCCTATCCGCATTCTCCTTATCTTCATTTGGCTCAGCCATTGTATCATTTTGTCTAGGATTTCGGCTGGTAATAGTGAATTCTGGAATTTTATCAGCCAAGGATTTATTTTGAAATTTCTTCTTAACATTTCTCTGTAGCCTCTTAATCTTTGGGAGTATAAGACTGTCTTCTTTAACCGTCCCTTGGATCCTTGTGGCTACGTTGGTTTCCACAACGTCCTTGTACCCCTGAGTCTTTTCTTCTTCAGCGTCAAATAATGAGACAGAATTCCATAAAGCCATGGTTTCTTCTTCCCGTTCTTTAGTGGAAGTAGAAGTAGAAGTCTCTTTTATTTCTTCTTCTCCCTCTTCTGTTAATCTAGAATCTAACAGTTGATTCATGACCAACGTCATCGGATTAATCCATTGAGGACAATTCTTTTCAGAGTGGGGCTGTTGGTGGAAAGTGCAAAAATTGTCCAAGCCTACCTTTGTTAAATTCATAGATGCAGCATTGTGAGGAGGAGGAGGAGACTGATGGTTATCCTCTCTTTTCTTATAATACGGCTTATAAAATTTTTGTGCTTCCTTTTCTTTCTCCATATCTATGATTTTGTTGGAAAGTTTCTGCATCATTTTGGCCATATTTTCCAAATCTGGCGACTTTTCTTCCTTAGGCTTAGTAAACAATAAGGCTTTTCTTCCCACACCCTTTTCTCCTGACTGCTCTGGATAGTCTTCAATACTCTCTCTTTCAGCTTCCACTACTTCAGCCTCTTCATAGGTTTCCATCAACGTAGGCTTGGCCCTGCCTTTGGCAAACATGGCCAGATCAGGGCCTAAAGCTGAAGTATAATATTCAATCAGAACTTTGTCTGAAGGCCTATCCGTTTCAGAGAAATTCTTGAGATAGGCTGCAAACCTTTGTGTGAAGCTGTGCACCTTTTCCTTTCTTTCTTTCTTCAATGCGCACAGCCCTTTCATGAGAGCCGCATGAGTTTTCTGAGTTGCATACTTACTTCTAAAAATTATTTTGAAGGTATCCCAATTAGGGATAGAGTTAGCAGGAAACCCAAAGTACCATGACGCCGCAGCTCCTTTAAGGGTATGTGGGAACATCCTGTAGACTACATCTTCATGCTCCCCAGCCCTCAATCCTTCTATCGCCAAGTAAAAACTCTGCAGATGATCATCTACTAGTATCTTCTCATTGGGGTTGAATTTAAGCAGCAATTTTTCAAAGGATTGAGGCAAATCATGTAACGGAGGGGTCAGGTTTAATGGTGATCTGGCTCTCCATGCAGGTGGTGGATTTGGTGGGTTAGGTGGTTGGTTTGCGTTTACACCAGCCATGAGTCTGGGTGGAGAATGAGGAGGTGAACCAACTGGAGTGTGAGCAGGAGAACTGTGAGGGGTTTCTGGGCCTTCTTGATTCAACGGCAGCACAACTTCCTGTAAGGCTGTCTCTACAAGTTCTTCCCAGTCTCCAAACAGCACCGAGCCTTCCGCTTTAGGACGATCTTTCTTTTTATAATCTCTTCTGGGCAATTTAGGGATGATTGGAAATCCCCCAATCTTTTTTACATATTCCCTGGTGTGTCTTCTCAGATCATTAACAATTTTGTTGTCAACATAATA
The DNA here is from genome assembly GCA_001517045.1 of Pseudotsuga menziesii. Classification (NCBI taxonomy): domain Eukaryota; kingdom Viridiplantae; phylum Streptophyta; class Pinopsida; order Pinales; family Pinaceae; genus Pseudotsuga; species Pseudotsuga menziesii. Next base: position 281,234 of record LPNX010860948.1, on the reverse strand, counting down.
TAGATGTTCTCTTTATTCCAGAATTGGATTATGGAACCCACTGTTTTCAGAACTGTTACCAGTGGAATATTCTCGGGAAAACGGGTTTCCTCGGCCAGCCATACACTGGCAGCCCTCCTTCTAGTGCCAAAACTGTTGAGGCCCCAAAAATCGCAGGCAGCAACAGTAAGGGATTCTCCCCAATCAACGTTCCCAACTAGCCCGTTGACTGTTTGGTATAGGGAATTCGTCCGGTTTACGGTCCGGCTACCATAGGTCAAGTAACACAACAAAGGCTTTACCGGTTGCAGCCCGGTCCACTGAGTTTTTTGTATTTTGACTTAAATTATGAAATGCAAGTGCCTAATTATCATGCAGGGTGATGAGATGCATGGAGCAGTCACAATGTGATGCGCAGGTTCTTACCTCTCGTCTTAAGGCCCACAAACATCCAAATCACATACAACAAGAAAATAAACTAACTACCTAAACTATCCCTAGGGAGCAGAGTTATCATTTATAGGTGAGTAATACATTGTTTACATGCATTATGAAGAATTATAGTTAGCTGACACTTCTTTCAAGACACATGAACAATTACAAATATTTAAACAATCAGATAGCCGATTATTTTATGAACAACATTTATTACTCACAGTGGAAAACATCCCAAAAGATACTGAAGAACATTCAACAAGAACATAGGTTCAGGAAGTTAAATACTCTCACAGTAAATGAAACACAACTAAAAACGAAATAATTCCCCTTCAACATTGTTCATTTAATCGCATTGATACATCCCACATTTTGCTTTCTCTAGCAGGAAAAAATTGTAGTTTCTGATTTGTAAAACGAAGTAGTTCCTCTTACAAGCCAAAATGGTTTACAAATTTTTTCGAGGGAAAAAGTCCCCGTAACCTCTCACTTTCCAGTATTTAAACAAAACAATAAATCGTTTGGGTTTCCCCCAACGCATGACCTTTCGGTCTCCCCAGCGTTTCGTATTCTTCCGAGTTGTATGTATGCACTCATGATTATTTTAGTAACGGACCAGCAGTCAGGTTCGTGCCTTTAGCATTATTGACTTTGTCTTCCACCTCGAGGTCCCTTTCAGTGATCTGGTAGGTGTCGTTTCGATTTTTGACCAAACTGTTCTTCTACGTCTTCACGCATCGGCTCCTTATGCAGACCTGCAATTAATCCACGTGTATTATCCATTTGGGACTGTGTTATGAAACAGAGCGGCAGATTATACAAACTGAAACGACTACTCCACAAAAAAAAATGGCCTGGTGCACCCCGGCGGAAGTCGGAAGGATACTGACATCAGAATTCAAAGGCTTGGCTCAACCGCAACAGTGGGAAGAAAAATACTAAGAGGCACGATTCAAAGCTGTGGGCGGGAAAACTCCATCGGAGATTAGACGGCTTTACGCTTCGGAGGATAAAGGACTTTTCCATCCGCAACAGCGGACGAGACAAGGACTGAAGACATAAGCGAAACGCAGGCGGGAGAGGGCTTAGTCAGACGTCGAAAGACATTCGAATTGGAATCTCAATAGATTTCCCAGCTGCAACGAAGGAAGGGTAAAAGCTACGGGCAAGCGATTGAAGACAAATACAAATCGGACGTCGGAGCGATTTGGACTTCGGACGCCAAACCTCTTTGGGAGCCATAACGGTGGAGGCAAAAAGAACAAAAGCAACCGATTTAACAGAAAAAATTAACTGTTCGAAAGCCTTTTAAAATTCAACAACAATCAAGGTCCACTTCATTTTTAAAACAACGGCCCATCAACGACAATTGGCAAAACTAAACCCAACTATGCGACCCGCTGCAAAAAATTCAAGCACAAAAAAATTCTGGGAACAGGCTGTATATAAATTGTTCAAAACATCCAGACTTAAAGCATGACTGAAGAAACATCAAGGATGAAACAACATGAAGCGATATTCAGTTATGAGGAGGGGCCCAAAATTTAAGAGATTTGGGGAGAAAAGTTGTAGCAGCAACACCAAGATGCAAAATAATGTTTTCTATAGCTATGAAACCAACCCCACCCAAGATATATAGTCTGAACATGGATTAGAGAAGAAAAAGCTAGACTGTTGCAGATATAATTGCTTTGTCTAGTTACTCTCTATTCCATCAAAGGAAAAATATATGCAATGCAACTACAATGAGATTGTTTTATTTATTAATGAAACATCAACAAAATATGAATACTCTAGATTTAGAAAGGGCTTTCAAATATGCTAAATCCATTTGTAAAACGAAAATTTGTAATTTTAGTTTAATTGTTGGTGGCAACAAAGATTACATCACAGAATTCCAATGTTCCAATGAAGGAAAATGAGAAGAAAGTTATTAAATGAGATTTTCCAATTAATTCTACTCAACTTGCAATTTTAGTTTAGTTGTTGGTGACAACAAAGATTACATCACAAAGTTATTAAATGAGATTTTCTAGTTAATTCTACTCAATTTGTAATTTTCGTTTAATTGTTGGTGATAACAAAGATTACATCACAAAATTCCAATGTTCCAATGAAGGAAAATGAGAAGAAAGTTATTAAATGATATTTTCCAGTTAATTGTACTCGGTTTCAGGAAGGAGGGAGTGGTGGATCAATTCTGGAGAAAAACTAATAAAGGTTGCAAATGGTTTGTGTATCTTATTGAAAGGAGTATGCAATGGTCCTTGTCTGTAATTTAGTTAATTATGTTCAAATGAGTCATGTGTCTTGTATAATGAAACTAATACCTTATTTGTTCCTTCTTATGCAGGGGTAGACCTCATAGTTGTGATAAAGAAACTCTTGGAGTTGGGAAACTCACGTAACAGAGAAAGAAAAAATAGAAGGAATATTCCCATTGAAAAGGAAAATGAGGTAAGAGACAAGGCCCAGTTGGAAATGGAGAGAGTGAGACATGGTCCAGACATTTCCATTGATACTACGTCCAATCCTAATAGGGTTTATGACATAACAACCTCTACTTCAAAACCACGGGTGAAGCGGTTGCATCGAACACAACCAACTCAAATTCCAACATCAACACATTCTCCAACCAGCAATCCATCAATGAACCATGTTGAAGCTCTTGAAGACATCGGTATATTGAGAGATGCTGAGTATCAAGCGTTGGACCTATGAGCAATGATTAATTTGAAATCTCTCCAAGAAGACCACAACCATGTCGAGCACACTCCCAATATGGACCGACATGTGAATGAAGAACCACAACAAAGAAGCCCTAGGATTCCTAGCTCATGTCCACCTCCCTACCTCAACTGTCTATTGCAAGAAAAAGGACTTCTATATGTATCCATGTGGATGAAATTTGTCTATCAGGCCTTGAAGGTAAGTTTCCCAAATGCACTATCGATTGGAAATGTAGCAAATTAATGAAGGAATATTTTGAATCCAAAGGCGAAGTAGGTAAATGTCAATTATTACTGTGTTTGTTAAAGTCAAATTGTTTGATTGTTGTTACGATAATTTTGGGCATAAAGATGGTTAGAATTTCAGAGGCTAACAATCATATTGTTAGAAATATCCAATCTGCTTTTAATGCGATTGAGAAGATGTCTCGTACTAAAGATCTTTGTATGGGTCATCGTGTGTTATTAGAATCAGTTGTAAGCAAGTCCATACAGCAACGTCGCCTCCTTTCACACACTTCTCACATACTTAAATTAAATAGAAAAACTGTTAAGAAGTACTCTATTATAAGAGAAAATATTCAGACTCCAGGTGGAAAATATTGTTGGGATTTTGTCGACAGGTTGCCTTGTCGAGATATGAAGCTAATTGATGATGTTAAGGACTTATACAAAAGTTCTGGCATGATCATATCAGACCTTCATCTAACCAAAGAGATGTGCTAAAGATGAGAAAACGGTTCTATTGAACATAAACCCCACGTCAAACACTTCCTTAACACAACACAGACTCAACTCTATGAGAGATTTAGGAATGAGCACACATAATTGAACCTAGGCCAAAGGTCCTTTGAGAAATGTAAACCATGGTACCTTCGTATATGCATTTATAAAAACACATGCTGTTGTAGATACCATGTAGAATATGAATATTTTTATGACATGTATAAACATATATTTTGTGATTTGCATACTAAACTTGAGGAGGGATGCAATGAATCCGTAATACCACCGAATGCATTGAGATATTTTATCGTCAACATCATGTGTCCAAGGCATGAAGGACAAAAATACTATGGAAAATCATGTCTAAATGGGAATTGTTCTAGGTGCAGTGGGTTCGTTCTTTTGAACCATTGCATTCATGGAAGTGATGAACATCAATTTGTCAATATGAGCATGTAGATGCAGAGCTTCAAGTACGTAACCTATCAATCAGATAGTGCGAAGGAAAGTAAAAAAATTGCATTGGTGAAGTCACAGGTGCAAATGATTATTGCATGTTTTTCCTCTTACATGTTCAGTTTCTACATATACATTCTTTAAAGGTCACATTCTAATACGATCCTTGTTTTAATGGAAACAAGTACATATATGTGATTTTTTTGACGGAGTTCTACAAGAAAACCAAGTAGTATGTTCAACATGTGCATGTAGCATGATGGCAGGATGAGTAGTACAGAAAATGCAGGGACAAATTTCCCATTGGGACCATAATGTCAATTGTGTATTTTGCAGAAAACTACACCCTTCATCCATAAAATGAAATTCAGAGTCAATACTACCATTCTGACCAAGTCAGCATCATGGTACATATTACGTATAGGCATGTCCCTGAGAGCAACATTAACAACAGGATAATACAGAAGGAGACAAACTTTTACATAAGTGATGACAGATCCCATGATCTACATTATGTGCAACATTGTTTTCAAAATTTCTATGATCAACTAAAGGAGGGAGATATACAGATGGATCAACATTGGATATGGTTAGATGGTTGTGTGGGCTAGTTAAAAAATGCCCGAGTCTTCCAATGGATGAGTATGTTACATCAGACTTATAATGTGCCGCAGATATGGAACGACTTTGATACCAAGCACAAAAAAGTTGAGCATGATGGGGTCGGTGCATGCATCAAGACTGCACTAGGAAGGGAGGAGATAAGGTTTACCAGAAACTGCCATATCAAATATGCATAATCCATAGTTCAATGGTGCTCTGCAACAATGTCAGACCGAACTATAGTGCAACATACATCAATGGGGTTAGGAAGGCCAGTCACGAATTTTTGGCATGTGGTTGACATAGATCGATCCCATTCCTATAGTTCCAGCATAGTACAAGGAACATTTGGATTTCATTTGGTTCAAAGCTCAAACAACCCCCTATTTGAAATATGGATGTGGAAATGTGCATGCTTTTGCAGTCCTTGCAGCGGTGGTGAATGGGATGAATGTGAATGCATGGATTGGGTTGATGATTGGGATCGTGTGTCACTTGCAGTAGACCCACATGTAGTTGGTGAAAAAACCCACTTAGAGGAGGGTCAGTCAACAATTTCGACAGACTATGACCATATCTCAGATCTTGTAGAACCAGGACACATATATGCAGTTGTTTCCCCAAAAGACAATGAATAGGGCATGGACTATTGGTTGACACGATGCATTCAAGGTAAGAAAATCCAGAATGGATCATTGATTGATGATGAAGGAAATGAATTTCCTATTGGCTCGATGGTGGTTGAGGGTGAATATATTTACACTGATGGGAAATCAAGAAGAACTAGTGGGCATATATTCGTGGACTACAAACTAGGTTCTATGGTCTATCACTTCATAAACATGATTGTCGGCATGAACATCCATCTACAGACAATTTCAAACAAGAAATCAACCAAGGTACGTTACTTCTTTCCTCATTCATAGCACAAGATATTCATTAGAGGAAATTTCAACTCAAAATGGGCCTTTTAACTCTAATTCAAATTCCTTGTCATCATGTGTTAGCCAATGAAATTGCTTTAAATTTGAAATACTGTATAGGTCTTAAACACTTATTCAATATAAATTTGGGGATAGGTATCATTAAAAAACTACCTTTTTGTTTGTATTTTCGACATATCTTCCTATGTTTTTACTCAAATTTTGATCGGGACAGCTCTTTGGATGAAGAATTAAAAACTTNAAAAAAGTAGTTTTTTTCTTTTCTTCCTCCAAAATTAATAAATATTATTTTATTATTTTAACTATTATTTTATTAATTTTTTTTAGGAGGCTCATTTTGATTTGAAATTTCCTCTAATGTATGGAGGAAATTAGCAACATAGAGGATCTAGATGGCTATATTGAATGAGATGGGGTAATTGCATTTACACTCCACTTGGGTGAAACCCTAGTTTGCATAATCTATCTTGGAGGCATGCCTAGGACATGAAAATTCAGGGGGGAGGCCACCATTTCCATAATTCCCTACCACAATCCCAATGGAACTAACAGTTCGTCCATCAGATCCTTGGTCAACATTCTATGGTGAGTTGCAGTAGGCCTGCAAAAGCCATTCAAGGACCCCTGGGCCAATTCAAGGTCAGGTCCCCATACCAAAAAGGGAGGTGATTTCCAAATTTGTTGGATCCTATAGGTGTGTTTGGGCATGGCCTCCATGAGCACGCCACCCCCAACCACTCAGAAAAAGGTTTTATAGGGTCGGTGCATCGTTGCAAGGGTTGCATGGACCCCACTGGGGTGAAACCTTAGTTTTCAAAATATGGCTTGGAAGCATGCCCGAGATGTGCAGATTCAGGTGGGAGGCCACCTTGAACATAATCCCATTCCATGATCCCAACGGAACTGATGGTTCATCCATCAGTTCCCTGATCAACGTTCTATGGCGAGTTACAATAGGCCTGCAAAAGCCGTTTAGGGACGCCTGGCCAATTCATGATCGGGGTCCAAAAACTGAATTGGGTGGTGATTTTCAATTTTGTAAGCTTCTACAAGTGTGTTTGGAATGGCCACCATGGAAAATCCACCCCTGGTCTCTCGGCACAGGGTTTTGCAGGGCCGCTGCACTGTTTCCAGGGTTGCATGGACCCCATTTTCATGTAGCTTTTAACTCGACATAACTCGGCAGCCGAAGGTCGGATCGACGAGCCATCGGATATGTTGGTCTCCTAGCATGAAATTACCTCTAGTGGGATCTCTCCACCACATTTTCATGTCCCAGTGAGTTCATTATGCATCGGTTTCATAAACTATGGTTTTTCTTAGTTTCCTTCAATGCAACTCCCGCATTGCTGGTTCAAATCTGCAAAATCCTCCACCGTTGTTACGGAGAGAAACTTCCTATGGCTTGGGGTGTACCACAAAAGACAGAGAAAACAAAGAAATAAATCCCTTCCCAATATTCAATAGAAATAAAACATCTAACACTAAAGGATCTCAAATCATACCTTATTCCGGACAGTTGAAGTAGATCCCTGTTGAGCTTTTTCCAATCCCGCTTGTGTTAGCAATTTTCTCTCAACAACAGCAAACAAGACAAGCATGGTATATAATATGGTGTTTTTAGGGATGATATTGGAAACATCAAAGGTACAATATTGGTCCATGGGGTGCAAGGAGTCTGTAGAGGGACAGGGAAGGCCATAAATGTGTGATCAACCATGTGCAGTAAAATCAGTTGTAACAGACGCCCCCTAATGTGTGAGGTCAGAGGGGTAACATGATGGAAAAAATACATTATAAATCCATCCCAGAAGTGGAGTGATGAAGAACCAGGTGTAAGAACCAGCCATCCATCGGTATAGTACAATAATCAATCGTTGCATATAGTAGTCCTAGATACATAAGAGTACAATGGCCATGAATAGGCATGATATACAAAATTTGACATGTGTGGTCAATGCCACGTACAATATATAATAGATCAGAATCTCGATGATGAATATATACAAAGGATCAAGATATCCATAGAAACTAAAGATATACAATGGATCAAGATCTCCATAATGGCTGAAGATATCTAACATACACTGGAATCAAGTCATGAGAGATGAAATCTCATGAACAATGGCACTGTCAAAGAGGTAGCATATGTGAAATGCCACCAATTTGGAAATTCTTCCACACAAACTACTACAAGTAAATTCCCTAGTATGTGAATAGAGGTGTCAAGGTCGAACATAGTAGTCCATTGTCTGATTACCAGTCATTGATGTATACCATTAACAGACACGAGATCACCCACCAATAATGAAAATGGGAATCAAGGTACTAGAGTGCAATCTAACAAGTGTTAATAGATGTGTTGAGGTCGAACACTTGAAATAATCCATCGATTAGGGGACATTGATTTATTTCCAAAACTGTCGATGGCGAGAGAACCTACCACTGATGACTATAAGTCTCAAGGCACTCAAATGACTCTAGACTCCTGTCCTAGAATAAATGATCTGAAGTCGATGGGATGGAATCCGTTGGAAGGAGGGCATTAAGGCATACACCATAAACCAACACGAGGTACTCAACTACGCTATATAATGTGGAAGGACTCGAACAAGATGTGCACGAACCAGTAATAGTACCAGGAATGGTCGACATGCAAAGTCAAGAAAACTGAGGAATGGCCGACTCAGGCTTCAAATTCCTTCAAATAAGAGCATAAGGGAAAATGGCAACTGAATGTAGGTAGCATCGAATCGATATACAAAACTGGGACATCTCTGTGAAATAAGAGGCATCAATAGAGGATCCATAGGGATTGGAAGCTTAACCAGTCGGTGGAGACAAACTCAGATAAATGAGTACAGATCCTAAAGTCAAACTACTAACCCAACCAACGGATGTGATATACAGTGCTCTGTTTGAAGGAGACACGACTCGACTGCTGCCAAAGATAACATCTTTTCCTGTCCGACTTTTTTTGTTTTTTGATTTTTTTGGACTTTTTCATATATTTTGAAACTCTTGAAAAAGAGTAAAAGTGCTTTATAGTTCCAAATCTAGGAGGAGACGAGTGTCAAGGGACAAACAAACTAGTTTCAAGTAGCGAAACATACCTATGCTCAATGCAAGGAAACATGTGCATGATAATGACGCTTAGGGGACAGTCTCCTCCCGGTAAAAATGGGGAATCAAGCTGCAAAAGATATATAAAAGGGCTCTGCTTGGCTAGACATGAGACAAGCTTAGGCTATATGGCTGATAATCAAAGTCAGGGAAGCCGGCGTAAGGATCAATAAGGAAAGAAAAAATCATTATAATGCAATTACAACTTGACATATACAAGGGAGTCCCAAGGAAATGGCCATCATAAAGTTCAAGAGGAGTATGAAGCTCTTGCTCAAAGTCATGGTGGTACTATACAAAGGAATCCCACACCCTAAAAGAGAAATGTCGGCATGGGCACCGACTGCAAAACTGGATCTAATTAGGGTACCCATGTATGGGAAAGATCTACCATTCACAACACGTGACTTCTAAAAGTAGCAAGAAGGTTCTATGACAAGGTGGAATGGGTTCGTACCTAAGGTTAAGATGAAACGATCATAAGGTTATGCAAAGTGCAAACAGATGTGAAACCTAACCTAAATGCCAGTTTAGACATAATACCTGAAATAGGCATGAACAGGTCAAAGACACGGTCAAAACACACTCAAAACGGGCTCCTACAACATCAAATTAGTTCAAATGGTCCAAAATGGTCAGAAACGGTAAAAAACTATAGAAAGTGGGTAAAAATTTCAAAAAATTTCTATAAATAGTAAAAAATTTAAAATTTTTCATACCATTTGAATTTTTTACCCAACATGGTGTATTTGAGCTCAGAACTTTTGAAACAAATTCTAGGAGCATCGTCTAGCGGAATCCCTCCACGTTTGATCCAGGTAGAATCTCATGCCCCTCTCTTTCATTTTGATGCAAAATTTTTAAATTTTCATGGTCAATTTAATTTTTTGAGATATCCCAACTTGGGCGTTTTGGCCCATGCAGAAATCAGGATTTTTTCCACATATAGGGCTCGCCATATGTGGAAAATGCACCAAACCCTACATACATACGCAGTTGTTTTGAAAACAGTCCCACACAGAGCCATGAACAAGGATTTAATGGGCAAATAATGATAAAAAATTTGGTTTTTTGTGTAGGATGGTACTAGAGTGGAGAGAGAGATAACATGGTGATGTTGAGGAAGTTGTTCAAGATGATCTCATGGCTCAACAAGCATTAAGGGCATGTGGCTTATACAGGTTTTGGTGTCTTGGAAACCTGAGGGCCAAACCAAGACTACTCCAACTTCTGATAGACTATTGGGATCCAAAATCTAGAAAATTCCAGATAGATGGGATGTCGCTCAGCATTGAGGTTGAGAACATATATTTCATCACAGGTTTTTCCCAAAGAGGGGAGGTGGTGAACCTCCGATCCTATGGGATAGGAGGCGAGCTAACCATATATGAGTACATAGCTTTGTACTTCTTTCTAGATACGGAGAAGGTTGGGAGTCAAATCTCGACAAACGCCATTCACATTCTGGGGCTAAAATCCATACTTTTGGCATTAGGTAGGATTGCAAGTTTGGCTTCACTCCACTAGGCCTCACGACCAATGATGTTCTATGAGGTAGAGAGTATGCAAGCTATAGTATATGATTGGAATACTACGCTACTGAGCAAAATGAAACAATAGCTCAGTGACTGCAAGATGGGTAGAGTGCAGAACTTTGGGTTTGGCAGCATACTGAGCACATTTTTCTTTGAGTGGGTGCTAGGGATGAGCCCTAGAGTAGACATTGCTCCAGATAGAGTCCAAGATCCATCCCAATGACGCTGGGCTAATGTCATGCACAGAATGGTAGGTGGTAGGGTGGCTATCCCCTACCCAGCAGAGTTTCCTATTTTGGGTTCAATCCCTAGTATGGTCTCCAATTCTGTTACGGAGAGAAAATTCCTATGGATTAGGGTGTACCACAATAGATAGAGAAACCATAGAAATCAATCCCTTCCCAATATGCAAGAGAAATAAAACATCTAACACTAAAGGATCTCGAAATTGTACCTTATTCTAGACAGTTGAAGTAGATCCTCATTGAGTTTTTTCTAATCCCGCTTGTGTTAGCAATTTTCTCTCAACAATAGCAAACAAGACAATCATGCTATATAATATGGTGTTTTAAGGGATGATCTTGGAAACATCAAAGGTACAATATTGGTCCATGGGGTCCAAGGAGTCTGCAAAGGGATAGGGAAGGGCATAAATGTGTGATCAACCATGCGTGGTAAATAAGTTGTAACAACCGTTCCAGTCTTGGTAGTGTTTCCATATTGGAATTGAAAATACACACTTGTTGAGGCCAACGGCATGCAATCTTTCTTCTCTATTTGTTTTTTTGCTCTCAGACTGAGAGTGACCAAGTGTCCCTGAACGACATTTTCATGCGACTTTCAACTTGACATAACTCAACAACTGGAGGTCGTATCGATGATCCATTGACTTTGTTGGTCTCTTGGCATGCCATTACCTCTAGTGGGCCCTCTTCACCACGTTTTCATGTCCCAGTGACTTCATTGTGCATCGGTTTCATAAACTAGGGTTTTGCTCAGTTTCCTTCAATGCAACTCTTACATTGGTGGGTCAACTCTGCAAAAACCTCCACCGTGCTAGTCTTGGTAGTGTTTCCATATAGAAATTGGCCATACACACTTTTTAGAGCCAATGACATGAAATCTTTCTGCTCCGTTTAGTTTTTTTCTCCCGGACCGAGAGTGACCAAGTGTCCCTGAACGACATTTTCATGCGACTTTTAACTCAATGTAACTCGACAAGCGGAGCTCAGATCGATGAGCCTTTGAATCCATTGGTCTCCTGGCATGCCATTACCTCTAGTGGGCCCTCTCCAACATGTTTACATGGCCCAGTGAGTTCATTGTGCATCGGTTTTGTAAACTAGGGTTTTGCTCAGTTTCCTTCAATGAAACTCTCGCATTGGTGGGTCAAATCTGTGAAAACCTCCACCGTTCCAGTCTTGGTAGTGTTTCCATATCGAAATTGTCCATACACAATTGTCAGAGTGAATGACATGCAATCTTGCTGCTCCATTTCGTTTTTCACTCCTGGACTGAGAGTGACCAAGTCTCCATGAACGACATTTTCATGCGACTTTCAAATCGACATAACTCGACAACCGGAGGTCGGATTGATGAGCTATCAAATCTGTTGGTCTCCTGGTATTCCATTACCTCTAGTGGTCCCTCTCCACCATGTTTTCATGTCCCAATGAGTTCATTGTGCATCGGTTTCATAAACTAGGGTTTTTCTCAGTTTCCTTCAATGCAACTCTCGCATTGGTGGGTTAACTCTATAAAACCCTCCACCGTGCCAGTATTGGTAGTGTTTCCATATCAACATTGGACATACACACTTGTCAGAGCCAATGACATGCAATCTTGCTGCTCCATTTGTTTTTTTGCTTCTGGACTGAGAGTGACCAAGTGTCCCTGAACGACATTTTCATGCGACTTTCAACTCGACATAACTCGACAACTAGAGGTTAGATCGATGAGCCATTGACTCCATTGGTCTCCTGGCATGACATTAACTCTAGTGGGATCTCTCCACTACATTTGCATGTCCCAGTGATTTCATTGTGCATCTTTTTCGTAAACTAGGGTTTTTCTAAGTTTCCTTCAATGTTCTCCAAATATTGTGTACTTACAGATTTGGATTTCAACTTATATTATCTTCATGATCGGGTATATTATAGCATTGGTTATGAATTCTAATTTGGAAAAATTTGGGTTGAATTTGTTTAGTTATTTAACACATATATTGAAAATAATTTTGCTAACATATATCTTGAAAATAAAAGAGTATATTTATTGATGTTGTAATTTGTTGTAATAAGAGATTCTGGATATGTTATATGCTTGGAAAGTGTGCCCTAAGGGATGTATATTCATGGTGTTAATGTACACTTGGACTAGGGTTTATTTTGTTGGGTTTCCCTTTGATATTAGGATGAAGACAAGTGAAATATTGGACCATAGTGACCACCTTCACACACATGTCGAGGAGAAGCAAATGAGCACAGTAACTACCTTGGCACACATATTGAGGATAAGTGTCGAAGCATTGTCACCACCTATGACACATATGCCAAGGAGCATTTGGAACAAGAATATGTTGTACATAACTAGAGGAGGAATGCATTACATGAGGAAACTTGGATATGCATGAGGACACTAGGGTTTATATATGTAATTAAACCTTGGAGAAGGAGATATAATACTAGAGGAATTGATGGTTGTCTTGCAGATTTCATAGCTCTTATTGTGAAGTCAAAGGAGGTAGAATTAGGGTTCCAACCTTATAGAAGATACAAAGAAAAGAGATAACGTCTTAGGTGATATTGTAGTTCTATTCTTGTGTGATACATGGAGGTTAGGGAAAGACCATGGAAAACTTAACTTGATAAGTCTCGAGCTTCTTTTGATGTCTTTCTTAGAAGAATATTTTCTTAAGTTTAGTTGATTTTCCATGGAGGCCTTGGTGCTTGTGTTGATGCAATATTCAAAGACCTAGGGTTTTAGGAATCATCCTAGGATAGACATGTTGACATCGAAACTAGTGCTAGACTTCTCTGAAAGGCCATGTGCTTCTATGATGAAATATGATCAGGGTTTATAAACCCTAACAAGGAAAACAATTATAGTGTGGATACCCTAATGAAAACAATCATAGTTTGGGGCTAGCATCGCTTATGGTTTCCAAATAGATATACATACATATCATATATATACATATAATATATAAGAACTATTTCAATTGTCCAAATATTGTGTACTTGGAGATTTGAATTTTAGCTTATATTATCTTTATGATTTGGTAGATTCTAGCATTGGTTAGGCATGCTAATTTGAGATAATTTTGGGTGGAATTAGTTAAGTAAACTTTAATGGTGTTTATTTTGTTAGCTATCCTAAGTGTAAACCTTTGGATAGGTCATCATGCACTTGTGTAGGCCATCAATATAATGACTAATGAAAATCCTCTAAAATAAAAGGAACTTGCTAACCAAAATGACCCTTCAAACCATGATTGTACACCCAAAGAGAACATGTCGCTACCAAGTGAAGGATCAATAGGGATGATGTGTCTTTTATAGAAGACACATATTCATGAACTTGTTTCTTTTTTTATTTGTCAAGGAAGAACAAATTTTATGTCTTGGACCTCCTCACACGTGCTTTTTATTCTGTGTTATTTTAGTTTCTCTTATGTAGAACCACTTAGACCATATACCTAAGCTAAAAGAGAAAATAGCAAAAAAACTAGGGTTTCACAAATTACAAACCATAAACCTAAAAACTAGGGTTTATAAATTTACACATATAACTACAAACTAGGGTTTTATAAAGTAGAAATTCACATACATAGACATCATGTGCTATGTTAGTCTTACTTATGTAGAAATACTTAAACAACCTACCTAAGCTACATGCATAAATAGAAAAAAAACTAGGGTTTCATAAACTACAAACCACAAACCTAAAAAATAAGGATTACAAATACCTAGTCCATATACCTAATCTATAAGAACAAATGTCAAGAAAGCTAGGGTTTCTTGAACTAGAAACCACAAACTTAAAAGCTAGGGTTCACATATTTAGACATAGAACTACAAATTAGGGTTTATGAACTTGTTGGCACCGGGATTTGAGCCCCCAAGATCGAGCGAGGAGAGGCCGCTCTCGGGAAACAGCAGAACCACTTTAGACCACACCTCCGGCCCTCTGCAGTCAGAGAGGGATCTCTCGTTTGTCACCGGATTCAGCTCTACATAAGATGTTCAATCTCGTGTGTCACCAGAGTCTACTCCAAATAGGATTTTCAATTAGCATAGTCAGGGGGATAGGATCCTGAATGGGGCAAAGTATGTTGAGGAAAGGAGTATGGTGGGATTATCGGGGGCAAGGGACCATGGGAAAATGGAGTCGAAACCTGCATAATAAATTATTACAAAGGGAAATAATGACATGGGTTTGCAAACAGAGGTAAGATAGCCGTTGATCTCCCAATCAGGAGATATTTAGTGGGCGATTAGAGGAGAAGAAGGGACAGTCCATCGCATGGAGCACCAACAAGATGAATTCCATGCAACTTTAGAGGAACCATTGATAAATGCCTGGAACAACAGAAGGAGCATAGCAAGTATGAATTCCTAACCATTTACACTAAGTTGCAGACATGAAACAAATCAACAAACTAGAATGGAAACAACAAATGCATTTACACGTAAAGGAAATACATATTGGGAAAAGCAACGACACATGAATCTCTGCCATGAGAAATAGTTCTTTCTCTAGAATTTATTCATACATAGGTATCAATTTTTTACAAATGGGGAGCCTCAACCCGGGAATGTTTCCGAATCCAATTCACTAACTCCTCTCTCCATCTATCGGGAGCATTTTTATTCTCTCTTATTGCTGAGACTACCGAATTAAAAACTGTTACAAGTCACCATCAGGCATTAACAGTGCAAGGAGTGGACTATCGCCACTTTTTACAAATATAAACAGACATTATGGAGATGTGGTGCGTGATAACTAGGATAATAGCGTAGAGCCCCCCACTATCTTGCTTTGTGAAAATGATTCCGAGGAGGCATGCTGACAGTCAATCATCCACACAGGCTGTTATGGATTTGTTTTTTGTCTCCTTGTCTAGCTAGCATATTTTGCTCAAAGGCTAACAAGAATACCCAAATCCTTCTTCCTACCATTCTCCCGACCTCATCCTCCGTCGGGTAATATTGTTATAGGAGGAGGCCAGAGAAAAGGTGGCCAAACGCTTGGTGATGATAAACGACTTAAGAAGATTATCATCCTTGTACTATCTTCTTCCTCTTATGAGGAGGATTCTTCTGTGAGCCATGCAGCTAGGTGTGCGTTTGACCCTCTCCTCTCCCATGACCAAGCAGCCAAGTGGAAACTCTAGGAATGGTGTCAAAGGATCCGGACCCATCCGGTCCCAGAACGAGCATTCACTCCAACAGTACTACCACCACTGTGAGCTGGGACTTCGAAGGTCTTAACTGTAGTTGGGAGTGTCAGAGAGATGCCACTGGGATGTCAAAACCCATGCACCACACATCCGGAGACTAGGTAGTGTAGAAGCAGGTGAACCTCCCTTGGTTTTTAACATCTGTGCCCTGGTGGTTGGCGATTTTTTTGTATAGATAACCAGAACACAGATTCATGTTTTCCTACCAATAGTACTCCTTTCCGAACTAACTTCTTGAACAACACATCCATGGTTGTCTATGAAGGATTTTGACACTTCTCAGAATTCAACCCTATATCTCTTATCATATACACAGTTCCATGTCCCAAAGATATTTGGAATATGGTGTTATATAGTGTGAGCAGGAATTGCTCGGGAAGGACTATACCCTTAAAGTAGCTACGATGGTGGCATGTGTGACGCCAGGGCAGGGAAATTCCCTCTTGATGTTCAATCATATTATCCGGTATGGCTAACATTCCGAACCATTTCCGCATGGATGCTAGGCTGGTTCCAAGGGCTATGGATTTGACCATACCCTGCCCCTTCAATTACCTTAACAGTGGCGTCGGGATGTTCTAGTTCATCGCATCCCTCAGTCTCGTGTAAATTCCAGGTCTGTCGCCTCAACGAATCAAACCTCTATCTTTCTCATGGATCCCTTCTAAATGGACCACATGCCACACTTGCGAACCGGGCAAAACAGTGCCACTGGACAAGACTTCCACCTCAGGCATATCCCGAATGGCGTCAGAGGAATTAACCAATATGCAATGGGGCAAATTACATGCGTGAATGCCTCCTCCGCTGTCACCTCCACATTGGATGGGAAACCTGTACCTTGGGATTCTTCTCAGCCATCCGATCAAAGGAATATTTTACATCCACCGTCCATGTTCCATTCATCCTGCCGCCAACTTTTCTCCTTTGAACACCACAGACAGTTCTGGAGCGTGACACTGGTTCTTAACCATCAATCAAGACTGACCTTTCATGCAGCTGTTGATCTAAGAGGACCTCGCCATCTTTCGCAATGAGAAACTTTGATATTCGTCCGTTCTAGTTCACATTGCGAAATGAACCGGAGCCATAGATTTATCTCCTTCTTCATCGCGGTCGTTGATCTTCATGACCTCTACCACCCTTTCATGATTTTAGATTGTAGCTTTACTCGTACAAGTATGGATCGTGAAATTTATTCAGGCCATCGATCTACCCTAGACCTCATCTCAGCTGTCAAAAGATTCTGATCTTTAACATGTTTCACAATTCGGGAAGGAAGGTTTGATCATGCATGTTTGCTCGCGCAAAGTAGTTTGGAGCTGTTGATCCACTTCTAATCAATCGCAGCCTTTGATTATGAACCATGCCTAATGCTAATAGTGCACTTGCTGTTCTCCTCATTGAAGGGCACCCTTATGAGATTCAAGGGACTGGGACCCCTACCGCACCTCCGTCAAGCCCTTAGATCAACTGTTAAAACAAAGTATTAACAAATGGCTCCACGAGGGATGCTATCCTCCCAGTGAGGTAGCAAAGAACCCCCATAGACCAAGTGCCGAAACCATTGGGCTACCTTCAGTCCTTCTTTGACATCTCCATTCTGCTCCATGTTACTGCTTCAGTGATTTCGTGCCACTCTTTGCAAATCATGCTTGTGACTGTAAACCTGTGCTGGTAACTGAAAATGAAAACAAATTGAAAACAGTAATGAAGGAAATGCTCGATAACAACTAATCTTATTTTCTCCTACCTACTCTACCTAACTTTGTACATAAGTCCGATTAAGTGAAATCAGACTTCCAATGAAGCCAATGAAGCAACTTGCCTAATATTCATGTTCTTGTATGGTGCTTGATGGACAGAAGTGAAATAGATAATGGGAGAAGGAAATGATAAACAAACTGATCTTTAAGGTAGAGATGCGACCAATCATTGCCTTCACCCAGACCCTCCATGTATTCGGCCATGGGGTCATAGAAATCAAGGAAACCTCCATCACGTTCTGTCACCAGCTCATGGGAAAGCTATCCAGAGCTTCCTGCTTCTAGGGAGTCATCAGATTGACATTTGGAATATTGCAGACGAGGACCCATAGAATCCCTCTCCAATGGAATATCCCTCTCTTTGCTTGAAATTTCTGTAACAAGGGCTTGATGTGCTTCGAGAGGGAGGTCTTTAACTTCTCTAGTGGAATTGAGTAGGCATACTCCTTCTGTGTGAAGTGGTGTTCTTGAAGGAAGAGTATCAGAAAAAGTGTTTATCCATAAGTTGCTACATCCGTCTTCATTTTTGTACAAGTTTCTGGTCTACTTCACCTCCGTTTATTTCTGCTTTTGCTTGGAAGCCTTGATCATGTGTCGTATTAACTCAAAATAGGCATAACACAAGGGTAGGCTATCACCTCCAGTGCTCTCATCATATTTTCCGGCTTTGACCTCCTGATTTTGCATTGCACTTCGATTTTTTCATCAGAAGGCATTGTTTCAACAGCTGGCTTGTCAGGTACATTCTACAGGTACTCTTCTTCATATTCATCGTACACAGGCACACCAAAATCCTTCTTTAAATTGTCCCTAGTTGACCAGGGACGATGCAAGTCGCCATCTTCAGAGAATAATCCTGCAGGACTACCTGCTCCTGCCTCGAGCCGATAATCTTTTGGTACATCAGGAGAGAGCTTTGACGGGCCAAATACTTTCCCACTCTGCTTGTAGGGCCCAACCAATTTGAATGTATATTTTATTTCACCACCATCGTCCTAATCTGACAATTTCTTGGACATCTTAAGGTTTTCCTCAATCTCCAAACAATCACTGAACATATGATGCAAGGTAGTTGATTTTCTTTCCAAAAGAAGCAAGGACAGGTCAAGGGGGAAGGCAACTGCGTAATAGATTTTAGCAGTGTTCTCAAGAGGTTGAAATTCCTTAGGCATATTATAATAAAATCTTGCAAACCTTTTGTTAAAAATAGATATGGCCTCACCCTCATGCCTCCCCAGGGAATAAAACTCTGAAAGTATTTGCTCCAGTGGCCTTCTCCTACCCCAAAACCTTGAGAATGTGCAAGAAAGCTCTTCCCAAGTGTTGATGGACTTAGGCTGAAAGTGTTTAAACTAGACTTTGTCATCTCCTTGCAAGGATAGAGTGAACGCCCGCATGCAGACATCGTCACGTTCTATCTTGAAAAGGTCAGAGAAATGCTCAAAGGCTTGTACATGTTTTTCAGCATTCAAGTTTTCAGATTCTCCATCGAACTTGGGGAGGTAGTTGTATTATTTCAATGGAAAATCATGGAGGATAGGAGGCAATTGCAGTGGTTTATATCGGCTTGGAGAAATGGGGGAGATAAGGTTAGGAATGATAGCTAAGCTATTGTCTGAGGTTTCATGAATTTCACAGGGGTGTCCTTTGACATTGGATGCCCTCGGATAGAATTCTAGGCCATAATCACATGTGTAAGATGACACAATGCTTTCAGTTTATAAAGAAGGATAAACAGGAATATATTCATGGCTCTGCTAGGAATGAGCTGGGCCATAGAAGGCTATTTTGATAAATGTGGGAAAATATAAGAGCAAACTTACAAGATAGGATAAGGCATCCTGGAAGAAATGTGGACTCAAGTGCTTGGACCTTCCACCATGCATTTCTAAGCTTTATGAGGGGTCCATTTTCTAGACAGAGTCTGCCAGCTCTCCTCGGTCATTTGATTTCTGGGTCACACCACCAATGGAGTCGTTGAAGTCTGAATCCTTCAAGAGTGGAGTCGCCAGGTGAAAAGTGCTCAACCTTCTTGATGTCCAATCATTGTTCACCATTAATAACCAGATCTAAAACCATGTCATTTTTCCTAGGGAGGATCTTCAATTTCGTCCCCGGCAATGGCGCCAGTTTTTTGGCACCGGGATTTGAGCCCCCAAGGTCGAGCGAGGGGAGGCCACTCTCGGGCAATAGAAGAACCACTTTAGACCATGCCTCTGGCCCTACGCAGTTAGAGAGAGATATCCCGTTTGTCACTGGATTTAGCTCCGCACAAGATGTTCAATATCGTGTGTCACTAGAGTCTACTCCGCATAGGATTTTCAATCAGCATAATCAGGGGGCTAGGATCTTGAATAGGGAAAAGTATGTTGAGGAAAGGAGTATGGTGGGATTATTAGGGGCAAGGGACCATGGGAAAATGGAGTTGAAACCTACGTAAGAAACGATTACAAAGGGAAAGAATGACATGGGGTTGAAAACAGAGGCAAGATAGCCACTGATCTCCCAATCAGGAGATATTTAGCGAGCGATTAGAGGACAAGAAGGGATAGTCCATTGCATGGAGCACTAGAAAGATGAATTCCATGCAACTTTAGAAGAACCATTCATAAATTGCTGGAACAATAGCAGGAGCATAGCGAGTATGAATTCCTAATTGTTATACACTAAGTTTCAAACATGAAAGAAATCAACAAACTGGAATGGAAATAGGAAATACATTTACACGTAAAGGAAAATACATATTGGGAAAAGCAACGACACATGAATCTCTACCATGAGAAATAGTTCTTTCACTACAATTTATTCATACACAGGTATCAATTTTTTACAAATGGGGAGCCTCAGCCCGGGAATGTTTCCCAATCATATTCACTAACTCCTCTCTCCCTCTATCGGGAGCGTTTTTATACACTCCTATTGGTGAGACTACCGAATTAAAAACTGTTACAAGTCGCCATCAGGCGTTAACAGTGCA
Source organism: Pseudotsuga menziesii (assembly GCA_001517045.1). Classification (NCBI taxonomy): domain Eukaryota; kingdom Viridiplantae; phylum Streptophyta; class Pinopsida; order Pinales; family Pinaceae; genus Pseudotsuga; species Pseudotsuga menziesii. Next base: position 260,500 of record LPNX010860948.1, on the reverse strand, counting down.
AGGAGTGGACTATCACCACATTTTACAAATATAAAAAGACATTATGGAGATGCGGTGTGTGATAACACAGGCTGACAGCATAGAGCCCCCCACCATCTTGCTTTGTGAAAATGATTCCCATGCAGCATGCTGATGGTCAATTGTCCACACATGTTGTTCTCGACCTATTTTGGGTCTCCTTTGTCCAACTGGCGTATGTCGCTCAAAGGCTCACAAGAAGACTTGAATCCTTCTTCCTACCATTCTCTTGACCTCATCCTCCGTCGGGTAATATTGTTATAGGAGGAGGATGGAGGAAAGGAGGCCAAACACTTGGTGATGATAAATGACTTGAGAAGCTTATCGTCCTTGTACTGTCTTCTTCCTCTTATGAGGAGGATTCTTCTGCAAGCCATGCAACTAGGTGTGTGTTCGACCCTCTCCTCGCCCACAACCAAGCATCCAAGTGGAGACTCTAGGAATGGTGTTGAAGGCTCTGGACCCATCCGGTCCCAGAACGAGCATTCGCTCCAACAGTACTGCCACCACTGTGAGCTGGGACTTTGGAGGTCATGATTGTAGCTGGGAGTATCAGAGGGATGCCACTGGGATGTCGAAACCCATGCACCGCGCATCCGGAGACTGGGTAGTGTAGAAGCAGGTGAACCTCCCTTGGTTTTTAACATATGTGCCCCGGTGGTTGCCAATTTTCTGGTATAGATAACCAGAACACAGATTCATGTTTGCCTACCAAGAGTACTCCTTGCCAAACTAACTTATCGAACCACACAGCCATGGTTGTCTATGAAGGATTTCGACACTTCTCGAAATTCAACCCTATATCTCTTATCATCTACACAGTTCCATGTCTCAAATATCTTCGGAAGATGGTGTTATGTAGTGTGAGCAGGAACAGCTTGGGAAGGACTATACCCTTAAAGTAGCTATGATGGCTGCGTGTGTGATGCCAGGGCAGGGACCTTCCCTCCTGATGTTCAATCATATTATCCGGTATGGCTAAGATTCTGAACCATTTCTATGTGGCTGCTAGGCTAGTTCCAAGGGCTACTGATTTGACCATCCCCTGTCCCTTCAATTACCTTGACGGTGGCGTCGAGCTGTTCTAGTTCATCGCATCCTTCGGCCTTGTGTAAATGCCAGGTTTGTCACCTCAATGAATCAAACCTCTATCTTTCTCATGGCTCCCTTCGAAATGGATCGCGTGCCATGCTTGTGAACCGAGGAAAACAGTTCCGTTGGACAAGACTTCCACCTCAGGCATATCCCGAATGGCGTTGGAGGAATCGACCAATCTGCAATGGGGCATATTACATGCGTAAATGCCTCCTCTGCTGTCACCTCCACACTGGATGGGAAAAATGTACCTTGGGATTCTTCTCAGCCATCCGATCAAAGGAATATTTTACATCCACTATCCACGTTCCATTCATCTTGCTGCCAACTTTTCTCCTCTAAACACCACAGACAATTCTGGAGCATGACACGTTCTTAACCATCGATCAGAGACCGACTTTTCATGCAACAGTTGACCTGAGTGGACCCCACCATCTTTCACAATGAGAAACTTTGATAATCATCTGTGCTAGTTCGCATTGCGAAATGAACTGGAGCCATATATTTATCTCCTTCTTCATCGCGGCCATTGATCTTCACGACCTCTACCACCCTTTCACAATTTGAGATTGTAGATTTACCTGTACAAGTATGGATAGCAAAATTAATTCAGGCCATCGATCTTCCCCAGACCTCATCTCAGATGTCGAAAGCTTCCAATCTTTAACAGGTTTCGCAATCCGGGAAGGAAGCTTTGATCGTGCATGTTTGCTCATGCAAAGCGGTTTGGAGCCGTTGATCCACTTTCAATCAATCGCAGCCTTTGATTATGAACCCTACCCAATGCTAACAGTGCGCCTACCACTCTCCTCGTTGAAGGGAACCCTTATGAGATTCGAGGGACTGGGACCCCTACCAAACCTCCGTCAAGCCCTTAGTTCAACTGTTAAAACAGAGTGTTAACAGAACTCATTAGATTTATATCATTAGATTTGTTAGTCTCACTTAACTAGAAACTAGTAGAACCATATACCTAGAAGATATATACCTACACTACGACATAGATAGGGTTTCATGAAATACATTGGATGTAATTTTTCTTTCAATTATGCATGTGGTTGAAGCATGTTAGTGGTGTTGATGGGACGTTATCATCATATCATACAAACTCAACCTCTTTTGCAACCGACATACATTGACACAGATCCTAATCAATCCATTTTTCATGAAGATAGGACTGTCAAACTAAGAATGGTTTCCAGCCAAGTCAAAATGATTATGATAGTCCAAAACGCTAATTTCCATCTTGCCAAAATGAGTGTACAATCCCAAATGCAAGTACTAATGATAAACAAGAGTTGAAATGGCAATTTGAATCAGTGAAAGGTACTCTCAAAACAAAAGTATTTCCAGCCAAGCATTTAACATTATGACAATCCTATATTTCACTTTCTATCTTGTCAAGACAAAGGTACAATCTTTTAAGTAAACATCAGTGATAATTTTTTTTATAAGTGCCAAGTTTCCAAGCCAATGGGACTCTTAAACGAAATCAAATTTCCAGTCAAGTAAAATGTCTTATGAAAGTCCAAGATGTAATTTCAGTCAAGTAGGGACGATAACAAGTATATTCACTTGGATTTTGATGACACAATGAATTGCAAGAAATTCAAGGCCTTTTATTGTATTTTTCCAAGTTATGGATGTTTATATACCACTGTCAAATTTGTTTAAGTATGGCTGGGAATGATTGTTTAGATACAGTCCCTTTAGAGTGTATTTGTGCCACTTTAAATTAGGTTATGGACAAATTTGAGATAAGGTGTTAGTGAGTGGGTAAGATAGGAAGGCAAGGAAGTGACCTTAGGCTATGATAGGTGGGTAAGAAGGATATTAGGGCTTCCCTAAATAGGATATTAAAGTCAAGAAGTTAGGGTATCTTAGGATGATTTAGTGGTGTTCTAGGGTTGTCCAAAAGGGATATTACATTTATAGATATTATAGAGCGTCTTTCTCTCATAATTTTTAATGTATGAGTTGTGAAAGATGAGCTATGTTTTACTTATTTCACTATGGTTTATAAAAGGAGTTCTCATGAAGCTCTAACCCTAGCTTATGTGAAGTAATCCATGCTTAAGCTTTGAAGTATTTCATTTGATTAGTCTATAAAGAATATGTGACATATGACTACAATCCTAGGCATGCTAATATAAAAACAAAAAGGTAATTTATAAGAGGCCACAAGAGATGGTTAGGTAGGATTGTTGTTAGGGTTTCCCTCCTAAGTTTAGGGTTTCATCATTGATTCTAAACCCTAGGTTATGCATGCTAACCACAAAACACAGTTTGGGTCAGGGTTTCCTCATTGATTATAAATCCTAGGTTATGCATGCTAACCTTTAAAATTCAATTAGGGTCAAGGTTTCCTCGTTGATTCTAAACCCTAGGTTATGCATGCTAACCCTTAAATCGTTAAATTGCAACAAGTACAATAGATTGTTTTTGCAAGTGCTGAACAATAGCATATCAAATATGTATGTATTCAATGAGAGTAAGCAATGTCAACTTCGTCTTGAAATGATATGAATTTCCAAATTTATCAAAATCAATGTTTTCTAAGTAGATGCAACAAATGCAAGCCAACAATAATCATGTTCAATATGATTCTCAGCTCATCAATACTATGAAATTTCCAGTCAATCAAATGGTAAGAGAAGATCATTCCAATATCAATTTCTAGCTTGCAAAATGAGACAATAATTACTCTGTAAATACCAAAGGAAAACAAGAGCTTTCTATTCCAATTTGGACAATGAATAAGGCTATAGGTGTTAGTATGTTGGTTCAATATGAGTTAGGCTTCGTCAACAATAAGTATTGCAAGCGCATCAACTGTAAACTACTACTGCATTTGACATAATGTATGAAAATCTGTAATAAAAGGAAAAGTAATATAACAAGTGCAAAATGATATATTAATATACACAAATTTCCAATAATATACGGTACTAGTAAAAAAATGGAACATCGTTCCCAATGTCTATACAATGGAAACTCGTCCAGTATACAAAATATGGCAACTCGTACCCTGTACAAAATATGGAAACTCATGCCAAAATGCTACATTATGGATAGTGTACATAGGAGGGTCTCTCAATATTCCTTCCCACCCTCGGAGCTCTTAGGTGCACCTCCAAAATCGATCTTCCTCTTCTTCGAGCTAGAGGAATCTCGGTTCTTCTGGATGCTTCAAACACCTCCCCTTGGGCTCTGAAATGACAACAATCAAATGTCAAATCCTATAGGAAATTATACAAGTATAAAACAAAATTTAAGAATCAAAATTACATTTTCAAATCTTAAATAGCTCACCTCAGATGAGACCGTAAGTGGTGAAAAGGATACCCTCCTCTGTGATCCAAGTCTCTCGGCAATGCGGCCCTGCAACATTTAAATGATAAGATAAATCATACAATTTAATTCCTATGTTAATTTTTGTTAATATTGAATGTGCTTTTCATAAACTAATAAAAATCACCATGAACACAACAGGCTGGTCCTGGGGGCTGATAGGTGGAGCAATCAGCTGGTCCTTAGGGGTGGCAGGTGGAGAAGTGGACTGGACAACCTGCTCTAATGGTAGGGTGGATGGCATAGTGGAGGATGTATCCACATCGACGTTGGCTACAAAACGAGGGGGCATGGTGGGAGATGGTGTGGACTAGAGTGGGTGAAGTGGTGATGTATGATGATAAACCCCAACTGGCTATAGAATGGAACAAGCCACCCTGGAAGAGGAAATGAGGGTGGTGAGGGAATATGGGGAAGGGGCATCCGTTCTGGGATGGGGTGGAGGGATGGGTGAATGTGGATGGATGGTGTATCGTGGTCGGAGGGGGGAGGGTTGAAACATGGGAAATTGCAAGGGAGGTGGTGGATGGGTGGGGTCGGGGGGAGTGAGCGAATGCTGTGACAAAGAAGGGGGAGCTAGATGGAAGTGTGGTGGTGGATGGTCCCGTGAGAGGGAGTGAGTGAAGGCTATGATGAAGAAGGTGGAGCTGGATGAAAGTGTGGTGGTGGATGGGAGGCAAGGGATGGATGGAACAGGATGGGAAGGGATGGGACATCTATGCCAGGGGCTGCACCTAGCATATATGGTGGGAAAAAGGTATTCGATGGAGAGATAGTGACGCCAATGTTCCTATGTAATCGGACCTACATACATATTCATGGCCTCGTATATTAGTACATAAAAAATATAACTATACAAATCTAATCCATCAAAACTGAAATTAAATTTATACTTTATTACAAAATACCTACTCACGAGGGGATCTGTTGATCCCTGGCGAGGATGGATGGTCACTCACTCCTGTGTACACCTATTCATTTGCACAAAAATATTTAGATTCAATTACTAAATATTAAGTACATTGGACGACAAGATTAACTACTAACATTAAATTAATTACTGAAAGAAAAATACCTGTGTGTATGATGCCGCAATGTCCTCTGCAGCTGCCATGGCTCCATCTAGATTGAAGGAACCAATGTCCTCCCACCCGAGTGTTGGAGACTCAACATTGAATAGATGTACATTAAAACAAATCAAGTCATCAACATATGATTCTAAGTTAAATTTATTATAAATTATGAGATTGCATAACATATAATCAACACTTGAACATTAAATAAGACAATAACTAACCTGGTGTAGGTAGCTCTTTGTGGGACTCTCCTACGTGGGAACATGGCATGGATGCCCACAATGAGAAAAATGATGTGGCACTGGTCCCATATATCTGGATGGATCATCCTGGATACCAGTTGTAGCTTCTCTCCCTTGCCCACCACCAGTAGACCGTGAAGAAGTGTGTCTCTCAGGGTGGTCCTGCTCACTCTGTGAGGACATAGCCACAAATGTGGTATGCTTGAGAAGGTGCTATGTGGCACACCTACTGGATTCATGGATCTCATCTATCCTGCTACCGAACCCAAGGGGTTGAGGAAGCGGGTTTGGCTCTCACCTAGGTGCAGGAGGTTCTCTGAGTGGGTTCTGGTGGGTGTGAGGTTGATCTTGGGATGAGACAAAAACCAATGCCCTGGAACTCGGTGATGCCAAAGAAGTTCACATGGAACCCTAACACAAACTCAACCCACAGTTTCCTAAGAAAATACTGTGGGACCTTGACATTGTTTCATGGAAGCTTGTCAAAAACCATGAACCATATCTTTCTTTGGTTTTCTCTCCACGTCTAGTAATTACACTAGTCCATGCAAACTTGTCATGTCCCCTCAAATTGACCATTAAAAAGTGTTGACCATGCTAAGTTCCTAGGGGCTCAAAATTGATATTAATTATTCCTCATAGGATAAATTTTGCTAATAATTGTTTTAAGGCATGTATTTACATTTATCTCAGCAATTTTATTTATTATGCACGATAATGATGTGGAATTAAGGTTGCCATGTCAGGAGGGCACAATGGGGAAAGCTAGTCAAATTGCCTTGGTAAAAGTAAGAAAGTCCATGACAAAAGAAAACAGGAGAATAAATGGAAGTTGCCTAAAAGCAGTAAAAAACAGACAGAGGGAAAAGTAAGATAGTTTTTGAAGGAAAGAAAAAGTTTCCTTATGACCCAGGAAAAGCAGAAAGTTGTCATAACTCAAAAGAGGTACCTTTTGACTAAGGGTGGGCACAGTTTCTAATTGTGAAGGATGATTTGTACTTGGAAACAAATCCACATGGTCCTACTTTCCTAATTGCCTAAAGGGGGTGCTTTTGTGGCTAGGGTTAGGTCACCCATGGGGTTGACTTGCTCTCACAGGTCACCATTGGCCTCAACTTACTAAGTAGGTCATCCAAAATTATATAAAAGGTGAATTAAATCCAATTGATTCAGTTTGGATGATTTAATATTGTGGTTATGCTATGTGACCATACTCTCTGAGTGTTGTGCCTCAGACCATTGGGTGATGATCCCCAAACCCCTCCTCCCTTCTCTTCCATCTCCCTTTCTCTTCTATTGCAGGTATGGAGTGCTAAATTGCAGCCATTGAAGTATAATCAGAGTTATTTTCAGCCTCCAACATGTTCAGGTTGAGATATAGTGAAGCCCATGCTTCACCTATGCTCACAGCCGCTTTTGTCGGTCATGTTCTGGGCCTCCTGCACCTTTATTTTGGAGTCTCCCTATAATGGTCAGTTTAGTATATGATTTATGATCTGTAGTGGCATATCACTCTGTAATTTATCTATATCAGGTCGAAACATATCTTCCATAAATAATTCTGTCTTCAGTTTCCTCAAAAAAACTTATTTGATCAATGTATGGGTGAAAATTGATGAATCTGAGTGCTATGAGAAATATGCAAGGTTGGGGGATTGTATGAAGAGATTATATATGTTCAGTGGAATTTTATTTATCTCTTTCATAATTCATATGTATCTCAGAAATTAATTTTACATGAATTAACTGCTTAAATTTAGACCCTAGTTAGATTGCTAGCTTTCAGTGACTAGTCTTGCCAAATTTGATGTAAAATGAGTTTTTCTCACTCAAACTGAGCCTCGTTAGTTCCTATGGGTCATTGAAAGACCCAAATTCCCTTAAATACCTCTAGAACCATTTTTTATTTGGATAATACCACGTTTTTGGATCCTCCTTTGCGTAGGGTTTCTCTTGACCAAAATTGCAAGAAATCCCCAAATTCACCCAAAACACCTCAAAATTTCCAGAACCTCAAAAAAATGTTTAAATAAATTTTTATATATTAAATTAAGTCTGTAACAAACCTCTGCAAGTTTCCCTAAGTCTCTGGTTGAAACAGGTAGAACTACTCTCCTTAGTTGCACGGTTTGGCTGCCCAGAAGCGTGGTAGTAGGTTTCCGCGGTGCATATTTTGAAACCTAAATGGAACCAGATCTAAATGTGTTATGGGAGAGGAAATTCAACGTCTGAAATCTCTTTGTTTGCTTCCCACTGATCACTCTTGTCCTCTGCAAAATCTCCCAGAAGAAACCCTTGTTTTTGCCAATCCGAGAAGGCTCTATGTGAACCCCTTAAATTTCACAATTAAAGTGTTCAAGTCTGTACACCAGACTTAGGACATTACAAAACTCTCCTCTTCCTCACATCTGGAGGATTTCCTATTCTCGAATTTGTAAATTTACTCCACAGTTGGGCTTTTGTGATATCCAGGATTTTTATATCCTCTTTGGTGATACTGGTGCCATAATGTTCTCTCATTCGAGACCTATATTTGCTCAAATTGGTTATCTCACTATGGGAATTTTTTATTAAATCTATTATGTTTTGTAGTGATGTGACGAGGGAAACCTGAGAGGGTTCCCTAGTGTTCTTCAGTTCATCACTCAAAATTCTTAATTGGTTTAAATCCCCATGTAATTCATCTTTGGGGTTTTCTTCGTTTAATTCGAGGTTTGTGTCCTCTGATTGGTTTGTTTTATTTGGGATGGTTCATTGGTATTTGTCATTATGTTTAGGTAATTTGTACCTGCGATATAAATTTTTTCAATTTTGTATTTTATTTGAAAAGCAATAAAAAACATCAAAATAAACAAAAAATGATATTTCTACTCCATATATCTTACTCCAATGTCGTAGGTGTCATTTTAGCCTGGTTGGATACTTCCGTTGGGCTCCTTGGGGGTTGTTTTCACCTCCTTGTGCACTCGCGGGTGGGTTGTGAACATAACAAATTGTTCACTTTTTTTTAAACACAGGGACACATGCGCGTCTCTCTGTGCGATTGCACAAAAAATGCACACGTGTCTACATACGTGTGCGTGCACTTACACACGATCGCGTCATTAGGGAAACATGCACACTCCTACTGTCCACGCTGGAAATCTGACTTGGAGGTTCACCACTGCCAAAGCAGGAGCGCATGCACACATACAAGGGTGCATGCGTGTTCTTGTTTTGTTCTGCTCATGTGCTCCCATTGCATCATATTTGTGTAGCAGTTTCTTGCGGGCGCCCGATTACATATAGACTTAAATAAAATATCAAAAAAATTAAATTAGCATAGATCCATTTTAAACCTAAGTGATGTAAAAGCGTTCTTTTTTGGAATTTGAAAAACTAAATTAATATTTTAGAAAGTGAAAAAGTTAGTATGTAGTTATTGCAATTAATTAAAATAATTATTTTAATTATATAAGATTAGAATTAAAATTGGGAAGAAAATAATTGGAAATAGGATCTAGGTAAAATATTTTTAAGTATGTTAATGATTTAAAAATATATTTAATTATATTGATAGGTATTTATAGTTTACAATTCTGGGTGGATGATAAAGGGTTTTGTTCCTAGATTGCAAGACGATGAGACAAGTGTACTTTAAACATTTATTTTATGGTAGTAATTTCCAATTTGAACTAAACAATTACTAGCACAACCACTTAATTTTGGTTAACGAGTATACTGCTCCCTTAAGTTTGTTGGAATATGGATTATAGTTGTCATTGATGTCAAAAGAAGTTCAGTGATGACAAAGGAATAACCAAGGACATAATGGCAGAGTGAACTCGGTATAAGTCAAATGAAAGACAAAGGTAGTGATGACATGCTATGAATGATGAAATGGAAAATATGATGACATAACATAATTGATGGAAAATTAGGAAAAGACACTTCCTATGATGACAAAGCAGATGATGTGACATCATTATGGAGAAATATGGCAATTGGCAAAAATCAAGAAATCGACTAAGTATGGATAAATAGTCAAAACTGGTCTAACAGGGTTTAAGTGAATGACTGCCCTAAATCATGGGTTAGAGTAAATGCCTATAGGACATAGAGGTTTTGTAGACTTATGTTTTCTCTATCTGACCATGTCTTCAGATCATCTTGGAAGCTGTTGAGGAAGAAGTTATCGACTTGTGAAAATAATGTTTTAGGTAGATTGGATCAGACTAAGAAATTTGTCTAAGTATCATAACAAAAGGTTGGAATACTATTTTCAAATGTCCTCAAGAAGATGTGTGTGTGTCAGTATGATCTAAAAGATGACATGATCCTACTCCCTGGTGAACTGGCTATCCAACCAAGGAATTAGATTCTCATTTGGTTCTTACACGAGCGAATGATCAACCTGTCAAAAAAAGACAAATGTTAGTTTGCATGTTGAGATTAGAATTGGCCAAGTGTTAAAGCAAAAAAATCATAGATTCGACGGTAAGAAAGCATCCCACACATGATTCAATGGTTAAAGGATTAGTTTTGCAAAAACCAGTGCGAAAAACAAACTATGAAAAGAGGAAGAACATATGCCCATTCTTGGAAACATTGAGTTTCTAACTTCCACATTCCACCTTGCGGAAAATGCAAGTGCGGAAAGACAGTAGTGGAAAGACTGCAGCGGGAGCGGAAAGACGAAAAGGAAAAGTTTGAAAAACTGGAAAGTTGAAGTTTTCAATTTCTTCCTTACACAATGCGGAAAAGAAAGTGTGGAAATGAAAGTATGGAAAGCGGAACCACTGAAAGCTATTAGTAGAAGTCGTGAAAGTTGAGTTTCTGACTTTCACATTCCGTAGTGTGGAAAGGCCAATGTGGGTGAGAAATCGAGGAAAACAAAGAGTTGGAGTCATGGAAAGTTTTTTTTTGCGATTTTCTCCCTCCAGAGTGCAGAAAGGAAAGTGCGAAAAGGCCAGTCTGAAAAATGGAAAGCATAAGTCGCAGAATCCATTTTAAACCCAGATCTATCAAGCACCGAGAGGGATCCAATTTCTTGAGGTGTAAATTTTTCACCTTTGGATCCCTCTCGCTACTTGACAAATATTGGTTTAAAATGGATCTATGCTAGTTTAATTTTTGTTTATTTAAATTTATTTATGTTACATGTAATTTATATAGTTTATCTTTTTATTTTTTAATAAATTTTATTTATGTCGGCTAGCATAGCGTGACTAACGTGACAAGATCTCCCCCATACTGGGATGGGTTTGAAATGGATCTATTCTAGTATATATATATATATATATATCGCAAACATCCTAATTGGATTGACGATGTCAAAACAATATATATATATATATATATAGATATCACAAACATCCTAATTGGATTGATGATGTCAAAACAATCTATATGTACTTGCTATTGACAGTGTCAATTTTAGTTGCATCGAGAGAAGTGAGGTGCTCTTCAACTCAGTATGAGAGAGATCCTGTAACGATAGTCATGTTATGCTAGCCGATATAAATAAAAAATATAAAAAAAATGAAAAATATAAATTACATATATGCTTAAATAAAATATTAAAAAAAACAAATTAGCATAGATCCATTTTAAACCCGAGTGTTGTAAAAGTGTTCTTTTCTCGAATTTGAAAAATTAAATTAATATTTTAGAAAGTGAAAAAGTTGTTATGGACTTATTGCAATTAATTAAAATAATTATGTTAATTGTGTAAGATTAGAAATAAAAATGGGAAGGAAAAAATTGGAAATAGGATATACGTAAAATATTTTTAAGTATGTTAATGATTTAAAAATATTTTTAATTATATTGATAGGTATTTATAATTTACAATTCTCGGTGGATGATAAAGGGTTTTGTTCCTAGATTGCAAGAAGATGAGACAAGTGTACTTTCTACATTTATTTTATGGTAGTAATTCCCAATTTGAAATAAACAATTACTATCCCAACCGCTTAATTTTGGTTAACGAGTATACTGCCCCCTTAAGTTTGTTGGAAATATAGATTATAGTTGTCATTGATGTCAAAAGAATTTCAGTGATGACAAAGGAATAACCAAGGACATAATGGAAGAGTGAACTCGGTATAAGTCAAAGGAAAGACAAAGGTAGTGATGCCATGGTATGAATGATGAAATGGAAAATATGATGACATAACATCATTGATGGAAAATTAGGAAAAGACACTTCCTATGATGACAAGGTGGATGATGTGACATCATTATGGAGAAATATGGAAATTGGTGAAAATCAGGAAATTGACTAAGTATGGATAAATAGTCAAAACTGGTCTAAGAGGGTCTAAGTGAATGACCGCCCTAAATCATGGGTTAGAGTAAATTCCTGCAACACATAGAGGTTTTGTAGACTTGTGTTTTCTCTATCTGACCATGTCTTCAGATCGTCTTCAAAGTTGTTGAGAAAGAAGTTATGGACCTTCCAAAACAATGTTTTAGGAAGATAGGATCAGACTAAGAAATTTTTCGAAGTGTCATAACAAAAGGTTGGATGAGTATTTTCAAATGTCCTCCATAATATATGTGTGTGTTAGTATGATCTAAAAGATGACATGATCCTGCTCCCTGGTGAACCAAATATCCAACCATGGAATTAGATTCTCATTTGGTTCTTACGTGAGAGAATTATCAACCTGCCAAAACTAATAAAAATGTTAGTTTGCATGTTGAGATTAGAATTGGCTAAGTGTTAAAGAAAAGAAATCATAGATTCGACGGTCAGGAAGCATCCCACACGGGATCCAATGGTTAAAGGATAATTTATGCAAAAGGTAGTGCGGAAAGCAAAGTATGAAAAGCAGAACAACATATGTCCCTTCTTGGAAACATTGAGTTTCTGATTTTCGCAGTTCGCCCTACGGAAAAGGCAAGTGCGAAAAGACAGTGGTGGAAGGACTGCTACGGGAGCGGAAAGAAAAAAGTTTGAAAAAATGGAAAGTTGAAGTTTCTGGTTTCCCCCTTCCGCGGTGTGGAAAGTAAAGTCTAGAGACCGAAACTGCGGAAAGCTATAAGTAGAATTTGTGAAAGTTGAGTTTCCGACATCCGCATTTCGTAGTGCAGAAAGGCCAGTGCGCATGTGAAACTTTAGGAAAAAAGAGTTGGAGTCATGGAAAGTTGTGTTTTCCCATTTCATCCTTCCATAGTGTAGAAAGGAAAGTGCAAAAAGGCCAGTCGGGAAAACAGAAAGTGGAAGTCGCAGAATTGCGAAAATACTATAGGGAATTCCATAGTTCCGGATTCTACATCCCGCGATCCGGAAGACTGACATTCATAAAGACTTCCGTGAAAGATCGACGGTGCGAAAAGGTTAGTGTGGAAAATGAAAGGCAGAGAAGTGTGAAAACAATGTTTGAGCTTTTGAGATCCCGCACTCCGCATCCCGTATTTCGGAAGATCAATGGTCACGAAGAAACCCGGAGGATATCAATGGTGTAGAACAACTGAGGTGGAAAGCAAAGTGTGGAAAGTCGCAACTCGATATCGGACGGTGGAAATTAGAGGTGAATGAAGATCAACAGCTACAAGATATTTCGTTGATCAAAAAACAAGGAGCAAGTAGGATCAAGATCGACGGTTGGAATTGATTGTTGACTTAGATCTACGGTGGAGAAAAAATCCACTAATTCAACATGCGTGGGTTAATGGACTTTTGAAATCCGTGGAATGTGGTAGGCGCTTAAATTTTGAACAACAAATATTAAAAGAGGATTTTGATCAAAGGCTGGAAATAATTCCACTAGGTGAACTAGCACAGATAAAGTTGAAATGGAGATTAGCAGAATTAGGTAGGGGTCACATACTTCAATGGTTCAGATGAAAGCATGGCTTAGATCAATGACTGTAAGGTGTTTTGCTGGTTCAACATGTAGGTACGTTAACCGCTAGGATGGGAGTGAAATCATAAAAATTATTTCGCCTGATTAGAATATCTAGGTGTATAACCAAGAGACTATATGCGAAATTATTGTGGAATCCAGGTTTGTTCTAACCAAATCAAAACTCACAATGGTGAAAAGATGCCTCTGCAACTGTGAAGAGGTGCATCCAAAAATGGTAAAGAAGAATGTCCGCAGGGAGCTTGTAGAGGAGGAAAATAATCCCATAGGATTTGTTTGATGAATCTCGTGATGAGAGAAGAAAAGAGCTCACAGATCAGATTTCATCAAGAAGGTTTTAATTGATTATTTAATTAGAAATCATTAATATCATATTTGAAAGGGCATGTTTCCAGAACCAAGAGATGCATCTACAGGATGCGTGAAAGTACTTAAGAAGAAGATTGAAGTAGAAGAATGTGTATCTATCATCAATATCTATACATCCTTAGCATAAGACAAATATCAAAGAAGAGTAACAAGCGATGATGTTTTTAAGAATATCTGGAAGTTTAAATATATCAAATTAGGGTGGCAGGGTGGTGCTAGGGAAGGATACATGCCTACAAGGAGTCTTAGCGTCCTTCCAATAGTGGTTGGAGAATCAGGGTATTGGTGTATCTTTGTCTGTAGGTGCATATAGAAACTAGGGTGTGGGTGCATCCTCTAGTAGTAGCTGAGAAACTTGGGGATTGTGGTCTCCAGCAAGTGGGTGCTTGCAAATAACTATTGTAATTGTAAAAACAAGGTTTTGTAGACAATAGGAATGTATTGGTGGTTTACCCAATTGGTGTACCACGATAAAATATGTGTTTTATGTATCTTGTTGATTATATGTTTTGATTAAAGATTAAATAGTGGTTAAAATGGTAAAAAATTATTAATACTGATTCACCCCCCCCTCTCAGTATTAAACAGCTATCAACATTTGGTATAAGAGAGAGGTTCCTTACTAATAGTTTAAGCACTGGAGGGAAGATCTTATTAAAACCACTATGAATCAACATATGAAGATGTCAATAAGAGTCCCCATATTTGATGGTGAATATTTTGTTTTCTGGAAGATCAGAATGAAAATTTATCTGATGTCCATTGGTCTGGAAGTTTGGGCTTTATTTGAAGAAGGATATGATGTTCCAAAAAATACTCCCACAGAAGCAAAAGACAAGAAGAAATATTGGGAACTTGAAAAATCCTTAAATACATTACAAGCTGGAGTGAGTAAAAAGGTTCTTGCAAAAGTACTATCTTGTACAAGTGCGAAACAAATTTGGGACAAATTGGAAGCTTTATATGCAGAAGATTCCAAAGTAAAAATGACAAAACTACAATCCCTCAGAGTTCAGTATGAAGGTCTAAAAATGAAGGATAATGAAACTATTTCAAAGTACTTTGAAAAAAATGACAGTCTTGTCAATACAATCATCAAATTGGGAGAAAAAATAGCAGACGATGAGATAGTGCAAAAAGTATTAAGAACACTTCCTATGGCATATAATCACAAAGTATCCACCCTTGAAGATCGAGAGAAGTTAGGAGAACTTACCATGGATGAATTGTATGGAATTCTTACAGCCTATGAACTAAGACTAGGAATTGATAATACTTCAAAAGCAGAAGCAACCTTCAAATTGACCAAGAAAATAAAAAATCAAAAGAAAAAAACTCAGACTGATTATAATGAAGAATCTGATGTGGAAGAAGCCAATTTTATTAAAAAAACTTCAGAAAGGATTAGGGAAGTACAAAGGAAAACTGCCCTTCATATGTTTTAATTGTGGCAGAATTGGGCACTTTCAATCCAAGTTCCCTTATCCCAAGGAATACTCTGAAGATGAAGATGACAGTAACAAACAATACAAGCAAGAGGGAAAATTCGAATATAAGAAAAATTACAAAGGAAAAAAGAACTTCTACTCCAAAGAAGAAGAAAATAGTTCATCGACTGAGATTAGTGACGATGAAGTCCTTTTTCTAGGTATTGAAGAGTCTAATGAGATAAAAGAAATTGAGCATAAGAAAGAGTCAGAAGATGAAGAAGAGGTTAATATGGAAAAAGAACTATCCAGTGCTTTGAATGGACTAGGAAAAGAATCCCACATGACTTGTTTGATGAATCTCATGATCGGAGAAGAAGAGAGCTCACAAATTAGATTTGATCAAGAAGGTTTTAATTGATTATTTAATTTGAAATCGTTACTATCAAATTTGAAAGGGAATGATAATGAAAGGGCATGTTTCTAGAATGAAGAGATGCATCTACAGAATGCGTGAAAGTACTTAAGTAGAAGATTAACGTAGACGAATGTGTCTTTGTCATCCAAATCTATGCAGCCTTGGCATAAGACAGAGATCAAAGAAGAGTAACAAGTGACCATGTTTTTAAGAAGATTTGGAAGTTTAAATATATAAAATTAGGGTCGCAGGGTGGTGCTAGGGAAGGATACATGCCTGCAAGGAGGCCTTAGCCTCCCTCCATTAGTGGATGGAGAATCAGGGTATTGGTGTATCCTTGTTTGTAGGTGCAGGAAGAAACTAGGGTGTGGGTGCATCCTTTAGTAGTGGCTGAGAAACTTGGGGATTGTGGTCTCCAACAAGTGGGTTATTGCAAATAACTATTGTAATTGTAAAAACAAAGTTTTGTAGATAATAGGAATGTATTGGTAGTTTACCCAATTGGGGTTCCACGATAAAATGTGTTTTATGTATCTTGTTGATTATATGTTTTGATTAAAGATTAAATAGTGGTTAAAATGGTAAAAAATTATTAATATTGATTCACCCCCCACCCCCTGCCCTCCTCTCTCAGTATTAACCAGCTATCAACAAAGTTGTGGCCTTCCACAAATTAAGTGCCACAAATAAGTTTATCTATGCATGAACTAAGAGTTATCCATGCATCAACTATTAGTTATTGTTTAGGTTGTTATTATTTATAATTGTTTATTTCATATTTGGCATGATTTCCATAAAATCAATATAGACAGTATACTTATACACTTAAGGGAGGATGATGGAGACAATGCTTTTGATAAACCCTAGTGAGGGTTTCTGTAGGATTTGAGGCATCCAATTTAGATAATATAATTTTTTTGGTAGGGTTTTTAGCAGTTTATCAAATGGAAATGAATAAAAAGCTGGTATTTAATCATTGTCAGTGGGACCTGGGGTTCGGGATGAGTGGAAAAAGGAAAGAAGGGGAAAGTGGAGGTAAGGACAATGTTCACGTGGAAGGGGCTATTATGCATGCTCTAACATTTGACATTTTTCCTATGGACGGGGAGAAGGTACCTTTGTTGGGTTCCATATGGTGCAGGAGAATGTAGAGGTATGGTCTTCTAAGGACACAAACAAGGTTTTATTAGAGGAAAAAAAATTTGCAAGAAGGAAGGATTGTATCATATGGAAGGAGAAGGCGATGAAGGTTAAAAATTGGTATAAGAATTTACAGTTAGCAAGGTTTATACATTGGAGAGAGTAGAAGTTTTAACTAGACGGGTGCTGGTGGGACGTCTCAAATACAAAAAATTAAACAGAACATAGCTCATGGCATGGGTTCAGGAGACTTGGAAACCCATGATAGACTACAATCGACAGGTTATTGGGCTTTCCAGGGGGTGGTTCTATTTCATATTCCTCACTAATGAACATGCTAAGCAAATTCTGGACAAGTTCTAAGTTATAAAGGATGGATAGTTGGTATTATGGCATTGGATGATTCATTTCAACCCCTACAAGAAGAAACTCCAAAAACGACACTTGTGGATGTTGTTGCTAAGGCTTCCTCTTCAGTTATGGACCAAGGAAATTTTGGTTGACCTAGCTAATCATTTGGGTAAATTTATTTTTGTGAACCCTTATTTGTTTAGAGATGGTGAAAGAACAATTGCTAGGATTTTAGTGGAGTTTGAGATGATGGAAGGTTTACTAGAAGAGGTCACCATCAAATGGGGAGAATAGAGCTTTACATAGAGGCTTGACTATAAAGGGTTCCTATTTTGATGTTTAAAGTGTAGAGGTACAGGTCATTTGCGAGCGGAGCACCCTTGGGTGACAGACTGGTCAAAAGGAGAAAAATTTTCATCTTGGCGAAGGAATAGTGCATCGAGAGATATGGACATTGAAGAAGAGCATGAGGATCAGTCTATTGAAGGTAAGGCTATTTGTTACGCTTTGGTTCCATATGAGGACTTAACTACTAATGAACTTCATTTTATAAATTCGATTGAGAAATATTTTGAAATGAAAAAAAGGGAATTCCTAAAACCTTCCTCTCATAAGGATAGTTTTCTAGACCTAGACTCAGCTGGGAATTTTTCGAGGGAGTCGACTCGATAGAATGTTGAAACCCTAGCTAGTTTTTCTCCTTTAATTTATTTTATAAAAATAAAAGATATTACTGGAGAGGTTCCTGATTTTTCTCCTTCTTTAACATTGGGTCATGAACTTTCTTTATTGGATTCAAGCCTAAAACGCTTGAGGGATCCGAAGTTATAGGGTACTAGAAGGAAGATAAGGTGGATTATTTAGGTGATTTTCAGGTGACCCCCTTGCAAAATTTTGTTAACAGGCCTACAGAATCACCCTTGAAGATTCCTATTAATTCTATTAGTCACCAAAATGTTACCATCATAAGAAAATCTCCAATTGTTTTTGCAAAGACAGGTTTAGATCCTTTTAATGGGGAAGAATGAAGATTGGCTGGATATTACATTAACCCACCATTACCCTATATAAAACATTAAAGGAAGGAGAAATTGGTCCTACAATCGAAATAAATGAGGAACTTAAAGCAAATAATCCTCAAAGGAAGATTTCATAATGACCTGTATCTCTTTAAATTTGAGAGGGATAGGGGGAGTCCTAAGAAAAGATCCCTCAGAAGGTTTATTGGCTTGAATCGTGCAAATGTGTACTTCTTTCAAGAAACTCTAGTGGATGCAAAAAAACTTGTGAAGTTTTGTTAAACATCCTTAAATATTGGGATGCTTGTGTTGTTGAATCAGAGGGTCTTTCTGTTGGTCAAGCGGTTATTTGGAACCCTACAACTTGTGATGTAAGGCCATACAAAATTGGGGTTGGAATTCTTCTAGAGGGAAGAATTCATGGGTTTGCAAGAACTGTAAGACTTATTAATATTTATGCTCCATACAAAGAAAGAAGAGCATACTGGGATATTTTTTATTCAAGTGGTGTGCTAAGTTTTCCAAATTTGATCATATGAAGAGACATGAATTTCACATTTTTCGCTAACGAGGTCTGGGTATCTTTATCTCCTATAGATACCTGGGCTTCTTTTTTACATGATCTTTTTACCAAGAATAATCTTGTGGATATATTCCCTACCAATCTAGCACCTACCTATAAAAATAATAGTCAGGGGGTAAGGGTGGAGGTAAAAGATCAGACATGGTTTTCATGACGGAGTCTTTGGTTGGAAGGAATAGTGTAAGGTTCAGGACTTGGAATATTTTGGAAAACCTGTCTGATCTTAGTCCAATTGCTTTGCAAGTTGAGGAAGAGGATGTGGCTAAAAAATATCCTTTCAAATTTAACCAATGTTGGCTATCTGCAACATGGTGAGGGAGGTTTGGCCTTCGCTCAAAGTTCAAGAGGGTTCCAATGTTATGGAGTCCATGGTTCAGAAATTGAAAAAGATAAAAAATTTAGTTAAAGATTGGATAAAACAAAAAGGGGATGAAGAAAAACGGGACCTTATCCAAACTAAAGGTATTATTAAGGAAATTTTAGAAATAAATTTAACTACAATTTTCTCTAAGGAGGACAGACTTCAACTAAAGAATTTGGCATTTAAAAGGGATGAAATCTTGAGAAGTTCTGAAGAATTTCGGCGTTTAAAAAACAAAGTGACTTGGGTGGAAGTGAGAGACATGAATACAAATTTCTTTCATAAACATGCCTCTTACAGGAAAATTGTTAACTCAAATTGGCCCTAGCGCTCAAAATATTTGCTAAGGATAAAATCTCAGGTCCGGACGGATGGACAACTGATTTTTTCTTGGTTTTTTGGAAAGGATTTGTTCAAGATTGCGAAGTTCTTGAGAAGATAACTTTTATGAGTGGTGCCTGTAATGCTACCTTTCTGAATTTGATTTTGAAGAAGGATATCCTTGTTTCCTTCAGTGAATTCATACAAATTTCCTTGTGCAATTTTATCTACAAGTTAGTGACAAAAATATTTTCCTTCAGATTGAAACCCCTTCTCTCGGAAAGGTTTTCAAAAGAGAAATAAGAGTTCTTAAAGAACAAGAAAATTATGGAAGTAATTGGCATCACTCAAGAGTGTCTTCACTCTTCCAAGACTAAGATACCAATTTCTTTAATACCAAAGATGGATATTGGAAGAGATTATGATAAAGTGGACTAGGTTTTCTACGTTTGGTTTAATTCAACTTGGAGTTCCTCTGGATGTTACAAATTGGATTCTAGCTTCTGTATCTTCAACATACTTCATCATTTTGGTCAATGGAGCTACAACTTGTTTTTTCCCAAGTTCTCATGGCCTTGGGAAAGGATGTCCCTTATTAATGTTGCTCTTCCTGTTGATTATTGAGGGATTCAACATGTTGATCATTGAAGCTAAATTGAAGGGTTTCTTTACATGTATGAAGGTAGTGTTAGAATTTAGTTAGAATTCTGACCAAGTAGGTAAAGAGTCAGGTCACAAGAAGGAGGAATGATAAGCTACGACATAAGTAGATGAAGAAGGAAAATGAACTACGATAGAAGCAACCACAGAAGGAAGAATGAGATATAAGAAGCAACTAGAGAGGAAGTTGTGATGGAGGAAGACTGAAGCAGATAAGGAAGAAAAAGATAAGGCAAGAAGTAGTCACATAGGAAGCTACGATAGAAGATAAGTCACAACAGAAGGAAAAGATGCGACGAGATCGACTGCGATAGAAGAAAATATGTCAAAAGGCGTGCAAAGGCTCAACGGATGGAAAACGACAATTCAAGGAAGATCATGGTTATGAGGTCAGCTAGAGTCGATGAGAGTCACACATATGTTAAGGAGTAAAAACATATTTGTAATTTAGGTCGTTAGTTCCTACTGACAAGTTTCATTAAAATAGGAATGACATCCCGTTGGCTAACTGAATGAAGTCGGTTGATAGCGACATGTAAGAGTCTATAAGAAGGAAGAACCCAGGATGTGTGCGGGTTACTTCGGGTGACTTGGTTTGCTTACCTATCCATTGTTTTTTATGGAGTCAGTATAATAAAGAGTTAGTTAGTTATTTTGTAAAGAGTTGAAGAGGCATGTAGCTAAGTGCACAGAAGTGTAAAGAAGATCAAGTCGATACAGGAAATGTGTGGATCAACAGTAGGGTCAAAGAGTCAAGAGTTGTAGAGATGTAGAAGAGGTTGAGTCGATCTAGGCTGTGTGCGGATCAATAGTAGAGTCAAGTAGAGAAGAACCAGTGACAAAAGACTAGAGAGCATGAGAGGAGAAAGAAGTCTATATAGATAAGAGAAGAAGATATAGAAAAGAGTTTGCAGCTTAGTGCACAGAAAAAAAGGTGCTATATATTTCTCATACCATATGAAGGGTACCTTTTTGGTTTTTCCCGGGTGGGTTTCCACGTTAGACACTGTTTCGAATGTATAAATGATGGATTCATTTGTGTTGCATGAATGTTTACTGTGATTAAGTGTTTATACATTTGCTTATGAATGAGCTATATTATTTGTAGTTAGAATCACCTATACTTCGTTACATTTACTGTTATAATATTTGTCGAAGAACAAATAGAGTCACATCGAAACTATGCATAATAAGTATAAGTAACCCCCCCCCTGGCTTTAGTCAGGCGACTTGGTAAGATACCAAGGGAAGAGAAATCCCCCACCCAACTGTGATAACCTAGTTCTGGCACCGAGAGGGATCCATTTTTAACCACTATCCATCAAGCACTGAGAGGGATCTGATTTCTTGAGGTGTACATTTTTTTACATGATTTGGATCCCTCTCGGTACTTGATAGATCTAGGTTTAAAATGGATCTGTGCTAGTTTAATTTTTATTTTATTTTATTTAAGTCGATATGTAATTTATATTTTTTAATATTTTTTATTTATATATGCTAGCATAATGTGATCTCGTCCATATTGGGTTGGAGAGCACCTCGCTTCTCTCAGTGCAAAAATCAGCATAAGAGCTAATGCCAAAGTATGCAGAAAATCTAACAATGAATGCTCAATTGACCCGACTCAATCACACACCCCTCAGAGAGTTCCTCCCAAGCAATGACTCCACCCACAAGACCAATGGCCCGCTTGGAGAGACCATCATCCATCTTGTTGAATTCACCATAAATATGGTGGAAGGAAAGGTTATTAAAAGACCAAATTAGCCACTTGATAGGACCCAACCAGTGATGCAAATCCACAGATTGGATAGAGTGAACCTTGTTGACCCAATCCAAAATAATTTTGGAGTCCCCCAGCACCAAGAAACCATAAAATTTCTTCCTAGCAAACCATAAGGGTTTGGTTATTGCACCAAGAGTAGAGGTGCTCTCCAACCCACTATGGGGAGATGTTGTTACATTCCTAACATTATGCTACAAAAATAAAATAAAAATACTTAAAAAAAACATGCGGACTCAAAAAAATAAAAATAAAACCCATTAAAAAGGGGTTGATAAAATAAAATTTTAAAACTAAATAAAAAATTACTAAAAAAATCAATGTTGACTTACAAAATATAAAATAAAAAACAGACATCAATCTTTTTATATCCATCTATCTATCAATTAAATTTTTAATTTTTTATTGTCTTATTAGGTAGGAACATTACAATACAGACATCAATCTTTTAATAACCATCTATCTATCAATTAAATTTTTAATTTTTTATTATTTTATTAGGCAGGAACATTACAACATCTACCCAGGTTATTTTTGTGGCGGACATTAAATTAAATTTAGTCACTCCAATTATTTGATGCTCATACTTTGTGGTCAAAGTTATTTGTATGGTTAAACCTATTTATCCATGCGCTTGCTATCTATCTATAAATAGATATCGGATTGCATATTTATCCGGTTTAATTGGAAATCGGATTGCCTTATTTATCCAGTGTAATTGGATTGCCTGGTTTGACGATTGTGGAGTGTACTTGTCAAGAAAGTTGTTTCTGGGTTTAGGGCTGATCGTCACGGAGGAAAAAAGGGTTCACTCTCTTGAAGGAGCAGGACTCCGCGCCCTCATCTTCCTCTGAACAAGTGATTCCTATGGAGGAGAAAGACTCTTCCTCTGAACAGGTGATTCCTATGGAGGAGAAAGGGCTCAATATTCTCACGACGGAGGAGGAAGAGGAGCAGCAATCCTCACCTTGGTCTGAACTGCCAGAGGAACTGACAAAAGAGATATTTGCACGGTTTTCTCTGGAGTCTTTGTGTAAATCTCGCAGTGTCTGCCGAGAATGGAACAACCTCTTTTTGTCCACAAAATTCATAACTGATCAATGGGCCAAGCAAGCTCCCAATATGATGCCCAGGCTGATGATTTGCCATGCCACCAGCCCATTGTGTTGTCTTACTTACTGCTTCTTCACAGGAAAGTGGAAGCGCTGTATCTCCCTATCAATCCCAAAAGACGGGCAATTCTTTGAAGCTCATTGCAACGGGTCGGCAGCGGGCCTGTTGTTGACGGACATCTACGATTCCCCAGATGCCCTGGTATCCCGTACAGTTCACAACCCTCTGACAAAGAAGTCCTTTCTACTTCCTCCTGTCTCGGCCATATTAAGCACTTCAGCCGAAGGTATCACCGCTGGTATTTCAGGGACGTACAAAGTGGTAGCGGTAGGCAGCGGAGGCGAGGACGCGGGGGATATGAAGATAGTGGAAATATATGATTCGCTTGAGGAGTCGTGGAGAATAGCAGGGCAGCTAGTAGAGAATGTGGAAATAAATGACTCAAAGATTGTTTTCGGCGGCGGTTTCTTTTACAGCAGTGCGGTCCATCGACCTACAATGACGGAGGGCGTTGTGGGTTTCAGTCTGCAAGACGGGAGTTCTTTCTTTGTGCCGCTACCAGAGCTGACTGATTATCGCGAGCTGGTAAGGCCTAACCACCTGTTCGAGTGCGGGTCGCGGGTTCTAATGGCGGGGTTCGTAGCGGAACCGGGGATTTTCAAGTGTGATGTGATTATCTGGGAGTTTC
The DNA here is from genome assembly GCA_001517045.1 of Pseudotsuga menziesii. Lineage (NCBI taxonomy): Eukaryota > Viridiplantae > Streptophyta > Pinopsida > Pinales > Pinaceae > Pseudotsuga > Pseudotsuga menziesii. The sequence continues at coordinate 236,632 of LPNX010860948.1, read as the reverse complement.
AGAAGGTGGGAGCTGTGGGCTCAAGCTCTTCTTCTACGGCGTGGAAGGAGATTACAAGAATCCCTCCAGACATGTTGGAAGATTTTCAAGCGTTGTTCAGTTTGAGAGGGCTGTCGGAGTTCATAGGAGTAGGGAATTACGTGTGCATAAGAGCATCGCATATGCAGGTACTTACATACAATTTAACCGATAATTCATGGAATTGGCTTCTCCCATGTCCTATGATAAAGTATTTTTGGATAACCATTTTTGGATAACCAGAGACAAAAGATATTGTCATTTCTTTACACAAATGTATTCCTTTGAACCAAGGCTTGATATGAAGTTGGGTTAGCCTTGAAACACATTCAACCATTTAAATTTCAGTTTTAATATTTCCAAGTATTTTTTTGGATTATGGATGTTTGGTGCTGCTGGAGTAGGCGTCGATGTCTCCAGTGACAAGTTCGCTGTTGTTAATATCACATTCAGTGGAGTAGGCGTCGATGTCTCCAGTGACAAGTTCGCTGTTGTTAATATCACATTCAGTGGAGTAGGCGTCGATGTCTCCAGTGACAAGTTCACTGTTAATATTACATTCAGTGTTGTTAAAAGGTCCTCATCTCCAAGAGAATTATAGCTTGAGTCCTTGTTTTCGTCTATTGCAAATGGCAAGCTTGGACTCTCCTGCTTGAACTAAATGATGGTGTTTTAGGTTGATGGATTTGAATAACTGTTTAAAGGGTCCTGAATTATAGCTTGAGTCTTTGTTTTCCTTTATTGCGAATGGCAAGCTTGGGCTTTCCTGTTTGAATTAAATGATAGATGTTTTAGGTTGATGGATTTGAATAATTGTTTAAAAGGTACTCATCTTCTTTCAAGTGAATTATAGCTTGAGTCCTTGTTTTCGTCTATTGCAAGTGGCAAGCTTGGGCTCTCCTGCTTGAACTAAATGATGCTGTTTTAGGTTGATGGATTTGAATAATTCTTTAAAAGGTCCTTATCTTCTTTCAAGTGAATTATAGCTTGACTCCTTGTTTTCGTCTATTGCAAATGGCAAGCTTGGGCTCTCCTGTTTGAACTAAATGATGATGTTTTAGGTTGATGGATTTGAATAATTGTTGGGTGGTTGGGTTTGACTTTTTCTGAACAATCAGTTAGGGTTTTTAAAGAAGATTGTTCTGAAATGATTTCAATGTAGAAATGAAGTGTTGGAAGATTTGTTCTCCTGACCCTAGGTTGTGTTTAAGGTGAATTTGGTTGAGTTTTTTTTTTATCAATTTTCAATGACACATTTTGTTTCTTTTACACATGACTTGACTTCTACTTCTAGATGATTTTGAATGTTAATTTTATGAACTTGCTAAATTGCATATTGTTATCTCGTTTGTTATAAGTTGATAAGCAAAAGCTAGGATTTCTTTGCAACTTTGTTTAATGACCAAATATTTCCTATTTCCTATATGGTTGAAGTTTTTTCTGAAAAATATGATATGGCATTGGCAGACTGTAAACCTGAGATCTTTTCAATTTATTGTACCAATCATGGTCTTATAAGCTATATTTTCAACGTAAACATTTATATCGTTCATCCTTTGGGGCTTGACCAACCCTCATGCGTCAATGTGTTTTTTGGCTATAGGAAAAAAAGCTGTTCATGCGTCAATGTGTTCAATGTGTTGCCTCTGCGATATTCAATTTTGATGTTATATAAGATTGGATTTTGCTCATTTCAATCTCTGAGTGTAGTGTATATATGAAGGATCCACTTTACTCGCCATAACCTTGAGAGTTTCATATGACCCCTTACAGACACATAGTGAATATATCTCACGTTTGATTTGTCTTTTCCTATATATTTTTCTTTGTGATGGAGAAAATATTTACTTTGAACACTCATTCATTTTATCATTGATTTATTGGTCATCTCGCAACCTTTGAACAATACTTGAAAATCCAAGAAGTATGCTGCAAACATGTGAATCCTCATTCAAACCTGGTAGCCATTGTCTGTCTGACCTCCACTTTGAAGCCATTGAATATTTGTCGAGGTTGTTCTATGATTAAAATCTTGTTTCATCCCCTTGCATTTGAGCTCTGAATATTTGTGCATATGGAAAATTTTAGAAATGGCATGCGTGAATGCAGGAATATAAGAGAATTAGTTAACTTCCCATTGTGGGGTGACTTCATGACCTCATTGTAAAAAGAAGGCCTTTTATCATATTATAGATATTTCTAACATTATAGATATTTGGATTTATGAAAGTTATTTTAATTTTATCATATTTATATGTAATTTATATTTAAAAGTAGTTTTGTTTAAACATTTTAAATATTGGAACTTAAATTTATGGTTTTTATTTTAGAGTATTGACTTTTATGTGAATATATTAATGTTTTTTTTCATAACGAAAAACCACTTTATATTAAGAAAAGACAGTCTCCCATAAAATTTATTAACAACTAATAAGTTAAGCACAAGAAAGACCATACTACCATACCTAGCATAGAGCTTAACTACCATAGATCCATTTTAAACTCTCATCTATCAAACACCCAGAGGGATCCAATACATTTTTTTACCATTTGGATCCCTCTCCGTACTTGATAGATCTAGGTTTAAAATGGATCTATGTTAGTTTATTTATTTATCTATTTAAGTCAATATGTAATTGCACCGAGAGGAGCTAAGTGCTCTCTAGCCCAGAATGTGGGAGATATTGTCACGTTAGTCACGTTATGCTAGCGCACATAAATAAAAAATATTAAATATCAAAAAATAAAAAATAAAAAGTGAAAAATGAAAAATATAAATTACATATCGATTTAAATAAAAAAATAAAAAATATTAAACTAGCACAAATCCATTTTAAACCCATATCTATCAATTAAGGAGAGGGATGCAAATGGTAAAAAAATGTACACCTCAAGAAACTGGATCCCTCTTGGTGCTTCATAGATCCGGGTTTAAAATGGGTCTATGCTAGTTTATATTTTTCATTTTTTATTTATGTCGGCAAGCATAACATGACTAGTGTGACAAGATCTCCTCCATACTGGGTTGGAGAGCACCTCGCTTCTCTAGGTGCAATGATGAATGTGTTTGTGTCGCATGGATGTTTACTGTGAATAAGTGTTTATATATTTGCTTATGAATGAGCTATATGCTTTTGTAGTTAGAATTGCCTATACTTCGTTACATTTACTGTTATAATATTTGTCGAAGAACAAATAGAGTTACATCGAAACTATGCATAATAAGTATAAGTAACCCACCCCCTGGCTTCAGTCGAGCGACTTGGTAAGATACCAAGGGAAGGGAAATCCCCCACCCAACTGTGGTAACTGGTTCTGATAGTTACCCATAAAGAGATAGCTAAGGTGAGATTGCATCCATGTCACAGGTGCTGTTGGCTTAGCCTTTCTCTATCGAACCAATATCTTGGGCTTTGTTGCGTGCAAAGGAAGGACTGGACCTGGGTTGAAGGGTAGGAAAATCCAACAAATGGTTTTGTTGTCAGGACCGTGAATCATTTTGGTGAGAGATAAGGTGTGGTATCCAACAAATCCTGAAATCCAAGACTAGGTGGACTTTAAAGCATTAGAGTTGCCACAAGAAGAAAGTAAAGGGTCTTGGTTGAATCCGATGGAGTGGTTGGGGAGATACCTTTATATGGATATTCACAATATTTTCTTTTTCGAGTTTCCTATTGTGTTTCATGAGTGGTTTTCGAAATTAGCAACCTAAGAAAAGAACTTCCAAGGAGGAGAACCGATAGAGTGGAGTCCTCAGTTGATTTTATAGTGGAGTGGAGCCACTTGGGAAGTTGAAATTTTTTTACAACATCCAAAATTGGAATTGCTTGAGGACAAGAAATATTGGGTGGGGACGACTGTCATGTCCCCATCCCAATGAGACTACTAGTTGACAATGTTTCACCCACCTACTAGCTCCCTAGGTTGGGGAGAAGGCATTAAATCTTGCAATAAGGGAGGTAGGGGACCTAAGAGAACCTTTGTTTGTCATTTACACATTAAATTGGGTTATACAAATAATAAATATAGAGAAAATAAATTGGCATTTCTTCTTAAGGACATTTGGAGGTTCATGGAGACCTTGGGTTATAGTTTTTTCCTTACACATGTCATGACTTAACCCCAAATTCGAAATTATGAGTAATGGAACATTCTTGGAAGATGAGGAGGTGTCAAGTAACATATTATGAGTCCAAGTATTTGAATGGGTGAAGAGGAGTAACTCCCCATAGAAGTGGAAGAGGCTAGGAAGAAACTAGATGCCACTTGGAGAGAGATTCCTTGCATTTTATGAGAACAATGATGGAAGATTCTATGATAAGTCAGACCTGATTGCACAACTATGAAAACTTGACATGTTAGGGCTCAAAATAGCCTCTAAGAGGTTTGGTGGCAGCAATTCAGATTTGGAGGAAGATGAAGGGTTGAGGAGAAGGACAAGTGTCATATAGGTTACTAAACATCAAGGATGAGTTGGAGGAAGCCTATGTGAGTGGACTTGACCTTGGAGGACCTTAGGAGGGTTATAAAAATATGTCATGAGGAATGAGAATGGATTTTGATCACTTCATAATTTGTATTTAGAATTTTTGAAATCACTAGGGTGTCCATTGCATGGTGAGTGCTCACTTACCCTACTAGCGAGCCAATTTCGAGAGAGTGAGATTCTCATCCAAGTTGGTTGTGGGAGAGTCCAAACTGATTGCTCATTTGGAGCTTAATGGAGTGTTTTTACTACATATAGGAGGCTTCTACTATTCATGACCCATCTCTCCTCCCATTCTCTCAATCCCCACTTCAATATTTGCATATTTCTCTATGATGGTGCACTTGTGTGAATGGTGGTTACGCCCCATTAAGTCTAGTTGATTCCTAAACATGGGTGAATGATTTATTGCTCTGTAATATGTTTCACATCTTCTATGTATGTCAAAATCAACAGAAATACATTTGCAAATGTCCACATTTTCAAGATTTGTTGTGACTAGTTTCCATGTGTTGATTTCCCATTTCAATGGAGTTTTATATTTGATGTATGTTGTGACTTGGTTCTGATTTTATATGATTTTAGTGAGATATTACTATGCTGTTAATGATATATATTTGTTATGCTCCATTCTAAACCATTATATACACAATTTGTGTCAAGTCAAAGTTGAGCTTTTACATGTCATTTCCCTTAAGCAAATATCATTGAATTTATGCATTCAAATATGAAGTTGTACGCCTATGTTGTAGAACTATTAACCATACCAAATGAAATTAAATGAAGTCTAATAATAGTTCCCATACTATTTTTTACAAGTTGGGAGGGTCGCATAGGATTTAGAGAGCCATTTCTGCTCACACCCTAGGGGAAATTGCACCATAAATTACTAGCACCAAATCTTTGACCACTTTAGCACTTCCTTGGGAAATATTTAGAATAATTTCATGCACATAAAGAATCACAAGGTTCTTGACTTTCTACTACTTACATCCACATTCTGACTTTCTACCACATACATCCACATTCTGGGAAATTATAACTTTTGTTGTTTTCATGTTGTTAATATCCTTTGACTTCATGTGGAATTCCTACTTTTCACATTGTATTACTGATGGTTTTAGGCCTCAATGAGGTTTGCAATCCACTTAGAAAACAATTCAACATAAATTGCTTATCCTTTATTTTGGATACATACTTTAGAGATTCCATGAACTTGTCTTCATATTGGATTATTGACATTGATCCCTACCTAAGGGCATGAAAATTATTGATCATCTTCTTAAAGAATGAGCAGAAAACTACCCTTGCTTAAAATGTCTTTGGAATTGTTTCCGCGTTTTCGAAATTCATAACAGACCATATACCCATTCTGGGTAATGGGTATATGGTATATACCATATACCCATTCTGGGTATATACCATCTTTACAGACATCAATGCACATGATAAGGTATTTTTTCAGATTTGTTATTCTCAACATTGGTGCATTAGTAAGAAGCTTCCTCAATAACTGAAATCTTTCTTCACACCTCAATTTCCACTCAAACTTCGTAGCCATCTTTTGAAGCGAGATAGTAGGAAATGTAATCTTGGAGAACCCCTTAATGAATCTCCTAGAATACCCTACAAGACTCATACTCTTTGAGCCTTGAATTCTAACATTTGACATTCATAAATCATAAGCCATGATTCATGTTGATTTTGAATCTTTATGGACGGATGATAATGATGGATATGATGGTTGATCCTGATCATATCATGTACATTGTATGATATAGTTGTCTTGGTTATGTTGATTTTGCATTATATTTGGTGTATTTGCATTATAATCAGTGTGTTGATTTTTCATTATATTTGGTGTATTTGCATTATAATCAGTGTGTTGATTTTTCATTATATTTGGTGTATTTGCATTATAATCAGTGTAATATGCAATGTATCATCTAAAAAAAAAAATCCATGAAAATCTATAGTTTTTGCATTTTGTATGGTGTCGAGTCTTTGTTGAGGCAAGTTCGACTGTCCAGCCAAAATGAATCACAACCCAAATCGAGTTTGGTGACTATGTTAAATGATATGCACACATAACACTTCATTATTTGCACAACCACTAAAAATTGTCAGGATTGCAGTACCAAGGATCATGTCCTTTCTGCTTAGGATTTTTTGAGTACTTAAATTGTCACACGCTCCTCGATAACCCTCATAGAAGGGTGCTAGAAAATCCAAACCTAGATCCAGAGTTAACAAGCTCTCAAACCTGGATCTCTCTTTGTGCATATCAGCTATATCAAAGAGACTCTTATGCTCAGATATGAACACTAACAAATATGCAACATAGAAAACCGATGATATATTCTTTTATTCTTAAGAAAAGAATATAAGCACAGGAAAAGTAGAATCAAGAAGAAAATGGAGAGCATTGGAATGGCTTAGTTCCTGGGGAGCATATGAAACATTTTCATCCATTATCAGGACAAAAATCCATATGCATGACCACAAAATATTTACATGCCAAACCCTAGTGAAAAATAACATTTATATTCGAAAATGTTAATCTACTATTTAATCATCAGCCTAAGGTTAACACCTTTTTAGAGTACATTGTAGGGTTTCATAGCTGGACATATTGTAATAATTTTTCTGGTTTAAGCTGAATAAAACTTTTATCTAGTTCAAACCAGATAATTATGAGCTTTTCAAAAATAATATTTGCTTCAATCCCCATCAGCACCATGGTGTCAGAAGGATGTAATAGAGAAGCAAGTATACTATCGTATTTATTTACTTTACCTTTCTATGCAGCTGCAAAATATATTATACACCTTAAAATCTCAACATATTAACTTAGTTTAATACAACAGTTAATGCAATTGCAGGATTAGCTATTTCATCCTTTGAATTGTGGAAATAGCAAAAATTATCTGGTCTCAAAGCTCAAACCTTTAACTTCCAACATGTATATGTCATACACAAGTGGTATTCACAGTAATTTTAAGATCTGCTTCAATAAAACACTCTTTGGTTGCCATTATGCATGAACAATCTGATTTTATCACATATTGCATGCTTATGTTCCCATTGATGTCCTAGTTCTGATTGTGTTCTCCTTTCAAGAATTTATTTCAGTGTTGTATTTTGCACATCTGCAAAAGAACCAACCTCAATTAAGTGAAAATGAACACATTCATAATGGTTGATAACTACTATTCTTCATCCAATCATAGCTCTTATCATGAAAGGTCTCTGATCCAAATAAGAAATATTAACTTTTAAGAATTCACTTCAATTATGGTACATAAACTGTTGTTCCATGGACTCTCTAACCTAACCACACTTTGAATGACAAGAAATTTCAGATCCCCTAGGAATTGCTGGAAATTAAGAGCATTTTAGAAAGAAAGTAATGTAGGTTTCTAGCACTAAAAGATCATAAGCAATTTTGAACAACCATCTAATGAACTACTTTCTAAGTAATTAACTATATGAGAAATACTAACCAGAAGATGGTACACTTATTTCATAACAAGCCCGTTCTTCCCATAAATTACATAAGCCAATATGATAAGAATGGAAAACAAAGCATTAAGAACAAATAATCAATATTTCATAATGATCAAACTGCATGGCAAAAAGAGGCCTAAAGAAAACCAACATAAGCAAGTATCAAGCTGGTTGGTGACCCCCACCAAAGACGTACCATAGTTACTATATCAAAGCTTGTGTCAATTGCAGAAGCACCTTATAATTATGGCATATTAAATAAGGGGTCCATGTCATCTTGATGCATTGCATGCTAGTTATAAATAGTTAGAACATCATTTGGCACTTATGTTGTCAGTATTTGGTGTGCATTGATTGGGTTACACTAGCCTTCGAATGGATGGAATTTTATTTCTTGTGCATGTCCCCCTGTCTCTTTCATACAAAATAGATGTTGATGTAAATGTGATCTATGTTTGAACTGATTTATCAATTCTTCCATGATCCTCAAATTTTCAAAAGTCCCTTGAGGTACACCTTTAGTAGATGGATTTTGCATTCTTGCCTCTTTATTTTTAATAGCACCATTGCAACCTTGCATTGTACTTTTTGTATTCCCGTTAGCTTCAGTAATTTTTTTTACTAGTGCTTGAGCATATTTATCCTTAGGTCCTTGATTGCCTTCAATCACTTCTTCTTGCCTTTCTTCCCACCTTCCAGACAGAAACTTCTCATTTTCCCAGGCTATGGCCTCTTTCATTGCTATGTTTGAAGCATATAGCATCATATTATCATCTACATAATCTTCATTTTCATCATGGAAAGTAAAATTCTCTTTTCTTTCAGAGTCAATTTCAATTACATATGATTCAAGAACATCAGAGCCTTCTCCATCATCTAGTAAGTTTTCTCCCAGAGTTTCCAATCTTGACCTTTGAGGTTTTTCTTGGGTCCCATTACTACCTTCTATGGTTGGAGAAATATATGAAGAACCCCGAGAAGAGATAGAATGAAAGCCTCTTTTCTAATTGACAAACAAATCGTTAAGTTCTGGCATCCAATCTTTCCAAGTTTTCATTTTCTATGGTGTAGAGGGGGACTGTGAATGTGTGGGAGAGGGGTGCATATGTTGTGTCATAAGAAGCATCTTACCCTTAGGTGCTAATGAATTGCAATTCTCTCCAACATCATACCCAAATTTTGTTGAGCTTTTCCTTATGGTGTTTAGGAGAACGAGGTATTTTTTCTCATATATATATGTGATGAATCCAGGTTTCCGAGTGTTGTTTCAATATTAAAATCGTTGGAAGTCTCTTCTGTTTTTTGGGAATATTGCAAGAAGGAGAAATTCATTTTCTAAGGGAAGCCACCAAAAACATCATCCATTTTTAGCCTACCCATACCATTGTTGAATTCTCGAGGCTTCTCGAAATAGGAATAAGCTACACCAGGTGGCTCTGTAAAGTTAGTTAGGGAAGGGGAGGAGCAATTGTTTAAAATAACAAAAACATCATTTGAATATTGAGAGGGATAGCTCACTCCTCGTCTACAAGGGAGGCCAAAGAGGAGAGACATGTCCTGCTTTGGAGAGAGAGCAATTGGCCTGCACAATCATAACAACTATTCAAAACATTTTCTTTTGCATCTTTCCATGACAGATAAAGTTATTTGATTTATGCTTCATGCATATATAGATGGTGGATTATCAATAGATATGCAATAAAAATAAATATGGATATAACAAAACTTTTGTCCAAACATGATTATCTGATGAACATTGGTAACACATTGGATGGATTCTCAGAGCTCCTTAAGAACCTAATCTCAGTAAAAACATGCATAATTACCTGTCTAATAAACCAAATCTATTTTTTTCCAACATGAACAACTATGTTGATGCACATTTTGATTACAAATATATATAATCACTAACGTATGAAACTACATAGATAGTTTCTTTTTCTCTACAATGAATTTTCTCAAATTCTAAAAAAATCCTATTATGTATAGGAAACACATAGTTAAAACTTAGCAATAGTTTGTTTGAAGTTGAAGATGAATTGGAGAATTCCGATGAATAGCACATATTGAAAATCTAATACAAGTCAGAATTCCTCAAAATAAAAATGCCAACTATGCCTAAATTGCAAGGGATTAAATTGCAAAATTGAACAAGGATTTTCACTTCCCTCCCTGCATTTCTTGGTTTTTTGCTTTTGAGTGTACATTTTTGCGAAATCTCCATTATCATTTGATCTGTTTGTAAATTTTATGTTACTTTTCATCCACAATCGAATTGATACAGAAGTTTGGTTAGCTTCATCTTCCAGGGTTTGCAATGTTCAAAATTGGGTAGAGCAACCTTGAGTTACTCATCTTGCTAAAAAAGATATAATGGTCTCTTAGACGAACTAGCTACTGACATAAATACATTGAGTGACTTTGACAGGTTTCTCTGCATTGGCAATGTGCATTGAGAAGTATGATGGGTCATACAAAAGTTTTTTTTGCCTTTAGGCTTAATGTGGCAAGACTGCTTAAAGTGGATAACACTTTTTATTCTCTTTTATTTTTGCTTTGGCTAAGGAAAGAGTTTAATATTTCGCAGTCCTTACCTTTGCTATAATATTTGTGATGTTTAATATTGATGCATGGTTTTATATCCATTATTAATTTATATGTGTTTGTTGTCAGGATTTGGGCAATACTATTGGCTTTCTTGTTATATATTATAGTTGTGTCATTTTCTATATAAATAGCCTCATTAGATTGATTTCATTATGCATATCTTCTGAGTTTCTCGGTCTTTTTTCTTTTTAATGTACCTCTAATGTTGAAAATTTTGACATGTTTGTAAATTGTGTTACTTTCTTTCATACTCAAATTGATATGGAAGTTTGGGCAAATTCATCTTCTAGGGTTTGTTTGTTCAAAATTGGGCAGAGCAACCTTGAGTTAGTCATCTGGATAAAGAAGGAATAATGGCATCTAAATACTGATTGGCTTTCTACATAAATAGATGGAATGACTCTGACAAGCTTCTCTGCATTGGTAGTGTGCAGTGGGTAGTATGATGGGTCATACAGATGTTTTTTATACAGTCTTTCTACATTAATGTGGCAAGACTGTGTAAAGTGGAGAATACCCTTTTTATCCTTTTTTTTGGGTTTTTCTTTGGTTGAGGAAAGACACCAAGAGTTAAATTTTCATAGTCGTTGATATTTGTGATGTTTAATCTTGGTGCATGATTTTATATCCATCATTTAACTCTATATGTTTTTTGTCAGGATTTGGACAATACCATTGAATTTCCTGTTATATATTCAAGTTGTGGTGTTTTTTAGATAAATAATCCCATTAGATTGATTGCATTATGCATGTATTCTAAGGTTCTTGGTCTTTTTGTTTCCTAGTGTACCTCCAATGCTGGATTTTTTCGTCTGTTTGTAAATTGTATGTTACTTTTCATTCACAATAAACTGATATGGAACTTTGGGTCACTTCATATTCCAGGGTTTGCATGCTCATGCTCAAAATTGGGCAGAACAAACCTTGAGATAGTCATCTGGATAAATAAGGAATAATGGCATCTAAGACTCCCTGGCTTCCTACATAAAAACATGGAATGACTCTGACAGGTTTCTGTGCGTTGGTAGTGTGTAGTGAGAAGTATGATGGGTCGTACAAATGGTTTTTTCCATTATGATTAATGTGGAAAGACTGTAAAGTGGAAAATACCCTCCTTTTTCTCTTTTTTTTGTTATGCTTTGGATGAGGAAAGATACCAAGAGTTCAAATATTTAATAGTCATTAATATTTTTGATGTTTAATCTTGATGCACGATTTTATATCCATCATTCACTCTATGTGTTTGTTGTCAAGATTTGGACAATACTATTTCCTTTACTGTTATATATTTTGGTTGTGTTGTTTTCTAGGTAAACTGTCTCATTAGTTTCATTGCATTATGCAAATTTTGAGTTTTTCTGCATTTTTGCTTCCCAGTGTATGATGCCAAATCTTTAGACCTGTTTGTAAATTGTGCTTTACTTTTCATTCACAGTCAAATTAATATGGAAGATCGGGCAACTTCATCATCCAGGGTTTGCATGTTCAAAATTGGGTAGAGCAAACTTTAGTTAGTCATCTGGCTAAAGAAGGAATAATGGCATCTAAAACTGACTGGCTTCCTATATATATATATATGGAATGAATCTGACAGGTTTCTCTACATTGGTAGTATGCAGTGAGAAGTATGATGGGTCATACACATACTTTTATTGGTCATACCGGTGGTATGCAGTGAGAAATATGATGGGTCATATATATAATTTTATTCATCTGGGTAATCTAAAATTGACTGGATTCCTACATATATATGGAATGACTCTAATAGGTTTCTTTGCACTGGTAGTATGTAGTGAGAAGTATCATGGTTCATAAAGATAATTTTATTGGTCATACTGGTGGTATGTAGTGAGAAATATGATGGGTCATATAGATGCTTTTACTGGTCATACAAATGCTTTTATTGTCGGTAAGATTAATTTAGAAAGACTATCAAGAAGATGAATACATAATATCCTTTTTTCTCGTTTCTCTTTTCTTTGTATGAGGAAAGACATCAAGAGTTTAATTTTGATGTGATTTTATATCTAACACTGACTTGATATGTGTTTGTTTAAGGATTTGGACAATAGTGAAATATCAAAGTATATGAACTATGGTATTGGATTTCCTGTCATATATACCGGTTGTATTTTCTTTTGGATAAATACTCTCATTATATTTATTTCATTATGCACATATTGCTTCCTATTGTGCATTTAATGCTGAATATTTTTCCCATATGCCAGTTATGATGTTGCACATTTGATGATTTGCCACTATTTGACCTCTCTATACATCGTGTTTAACTTTTATCCATAATCTGAATGCATTGTATATTGGGGCAACTTCATCTTCTTGGGTTTTCATGTTCAGAATTGGGCACAAAAACCTTGAATGATTGATCTGGTTTATTAAGGAATAGTGGTCGTTGAGATTGACCTGCTTCCAACGTAAATATATTGATCAATATTTCTCATGTTTGGGGTGTTGGATTTGGTGTTGCTTTAGTGTTGTGGCCATGGAAGCTTATCTTTAACAATGCCAGATGAGATTAATAATAAAAATGGAAATCCAAGGAGGCCAAATGGAGCAGTGTTGATTAATGGGTTATGGAATTCAATGATGATCACCAAATGCATAAATTCTGCGGAGGCTTCTCACTGTCCTATAGGAAGGAAAATAATTCACAAGGATTTGGATCACAACAATATTCCATAGATATATTACCGTGATGATGAATGAATATTTGTCAATCTGGTTATATTTAATGCTTGATTTGATGGATATAGAGGAAAAATCTTGAACAGGTTTTAGAGGCAATAACTATCCTCTTACACATGGATATGAACCTATTTAGACTATTAATGCAAATAATGGGTACCTCGCTGGATATCTTGGTTTTCTCTTTTGGCTATGGATCCATATATTTGTGTGCCAATAAATTCCAACTTCATCATTCGCTTTTAGCAGTAGTTAACCATAGTCACGATGTAAATATTTATAGAATGAAAACGATAGTAAGATAAGTTCTTTAGCATAAACAACCAAATTTCCAATGTGAATTTTCAGTCCTTATTATCTATTTTTCATGGATGGATTTAGTTTACAAGGTTTAATTTTTAATCTGTGGTAAAGTAAATAAAACATCATTGAGGTAATTTTATTAAGTTAAATTTTGTCAAGACTTAAGTTTTTATCTTTCAATGAAAAATTCACCAAAATTTACAAGATTTTTAATTTAGTGAAAGATTTGCTAAAGATTCGTCTTATTTCACAAGATTTTATAATTTTGTAAGAGATTCTCCAATATTTTACAAGATTTTATAATTTCATGAAAGATTCACCCATATTTTACAAGGTTTTATAAGTCCATGAAAGATTCGCCCATATTTTACAAGGTTTTATAATTCTATCAAAGATTCACTAAAAAATTATATATGCATATTATATTATTGATAAAATAGCCTTCCAACTTTCTCATGTATCATGGGGATTCACCCATTTATTATATATATCAATTTACGGGGGGTTCTTAAAATTTTCCCTATCGAGGAGTTTCCTTTGCCATATCCTCCACTGTAGTTGCTTCTTCCAAGCTATACAAAATTCAAGGATTCTCTCTTCTATGCAGACAATTTCTAAGAATGGGTCTCCTCCACATCCCCAACACCAAAGTGGTCTTTTTTATGTTGCTACTGCTAGTCCATTTCCACTTTGTGCTTGCTACCCTGGATGAAAAATCCTTGGCCGAACTCCAAAAGGGGGTTTGAATCCACTTTTCTTTTGGTCAAACCTTCCTTTTGGATTTAGGCTTCCATGCTCGCTGAACTTTGGATTTTCCTTTGCTTTGCTCATAACAATGCATTTCCATTATGATGGCTTCATCAAGACTGGGTGGGTTAACAAACTCAATCCTTTCTCTGTAACTTTGGGGAATAATTCCAAGGAAGCTTTGAATCTTTACTCTTTCATTTTTTATGTAACCCACATACCTCAACAATTCTTATGGACATGCTCTTCCACTGACTTTTGTCCCGATTTTAGTTCATGGAACTCTTTCCTCTTGTTATCGTAATACATGGTAGATAAGTACTTTTCCTTGAAATGCCTTTGGAATCACTCCCTATTGATCCTCCTCTCCTTAATCATTTTTGCTTACATGAGGTGCTCCCTACACCAAACTGAAGCTCATCCATTGAGGTTGTAAATAAAAAATTTGGCATTTTCATTTTTTGAGTAGTCATGAATCCAGAAGTATTTCTTCATTCCAAGAAGCCATGCTTTTGCTTCCTTTCCTACCTTATTTTATCCATCAAATGTGGGAGCCCTTTCCTTTCTAATTTATCCTTGCAGAATTCTTTTAAAATTCTTTCTTCTATAAAACCTATGGGAAGTACTCTTTGGAGTACTTCGAGAAACACGGGATTCACATGACCTGCTAGAAGAAGATCTTGATGAAGATGTATTACATGCTTTGGTCGTAGAACCATTTCTTAGAATTAACATCCTCTTTCTAGCATGACTTCTAGAGTGACTCTCTGCATTTCTTTGACTAAATTTTCTTGGGTTAGACCCAAGATTACCTCTATGTTAAATATCACAGAGGCTTCGAAGGATGGAAGTGTTAATTTCATTATGATCTTGTTGAGACTTGATTAACCTCTCATTGAAACTTCTCATTGTCTGAACTAAATTTTGGGGAGTACTTTTCTCTCTTCTCCTATTGGAATCTATCTCAACATTTCTCTCTAGCATATTTTCTCCAAGCACATCCTCATCATGCTCATAGGGGTCCTAGATATCATTCATAGTCACTATTTGCTTTCAAAATCCTTTTCCCTTCACTGGATTCCCTCCACTATAGCCATTCAAAGATTATCAACTGAAAACACTGTGCATCATATATATATATTTATTATACATATTAGTAATACATGAAATGACACACAATAACCATTCTTTAATATAATCAGTCTCATGGATTAATTTACAAGGTTCTTAATTCATTTGTCCCATTTATGTAATCCCAGAAACTACATGAAGCAGCCCAATGGCCACATTTCATATTCATCTTTGGTTTGCAAATTAAAGAAGTCATTATATGGGTAAAACAGGCCCCAAGAGAGTGGTATTCCAAGATGGATGCCTTCCTTCTCTCGCAAAACTTCCAATAGTGTAAATCAGATCCGAATGTGTATCTACAGTAGTATGATGGTCATGTGCTTATTATTGTTTTATATGTTGATGATCTCTTGATTATTGGTATCACAGTTGCTTCCATTTTAGTCATAAAAACTTCCCTCCATGATGCATTTGAGATGAGGGATTTGGGGCTCTTGAAGCAATTTCTGGGGCTTGAAATTGCCCAAAATTTTGATGGGATCATGGTTACTCAGTATAAATACATATCATACCTATTAGTTAAGTTTAACATGGCTGAATGTAAGACTTCTCCATTTCCTTTCCTTTCAGGAATCAGCCTTGAAGAAGGAAAAAGCACTCCACCCATGGATTGCACAATCTACTGCCAACTGATTGGTATCTTGATTTAATTGACTCATTCTTAGCCTGATATATGTTATGTCATGAATGATATATAAAGATACATGAATAATACTCATGATATTTAGTGGAAGGAAGCCAATAGGATCCTCCGGTATATTCAAGGCACCGGGACCTACGACATTCACTATGCTGCAGACTCTGAGCTAAAGTTGGTTGGTTACACAGATTTGGATTGGGTGAGAGATTCTATTGATCAGAATTCTACTTCTGGATATGTATTCATGTTTGATGGTGGCCCTATTTTCTGGTCTAGAAAAAATTAGGCCACCATTGCATTGTGTTTAGAAAAGGCCGAGTACCGAGGAGCAGTGAATGCTTACATCCAAGCTGTTTGGTTGCAAGGCCTTCTTTCATAGTTCGATTTTGGTAGTAATTTGTCCACTGTCCTCTTTTGTCACAATAAAAGTGCTATTAATATATCCACAGATCCAGTTACCAGGCAGAGGACCAATCATGTAGAGATACACATGCACTATATCAGGGAATTGGTGCATGACAGGACCATCATTCTGCAATACTGCCCTACTGATGAGAAGATTGTAGACATCTTCACCAAGATATTTTCAGAGAATAATTTCACTTCCCTCTGTTCACTGTTGGGGGTGAGTTCATCAGGGTGATCAGATTACCTTCTAGTGTTCAGCTTGAGGGGGGTGGGGGGGGGTTCCCACTAGGTTTTCCCTCTTTCATCGCTTAGATTTAGTTTTGGGCATTGTTTGAGTTACATTATTGTACTGGATGACCTATGGAATTTGTTTCTGGGTCCCTATAATTTCATGCATTTTATTTTTACTGCTNTTTACCCAACATGCACACTTATTTGGTCAATTTTGGCCTATTTACCCACTATCCTAAGTTTAATTGACTTACTTGGCATCAAATGAGCACACTATGACATCATCATGAGCACACCCATGCCCTCCTTCATTCAAGGAGGCTAACTAAGTCTTCTCCTTCATTCGGGGAGGCTAACTGGGCTTCCTCCTTCAAATAGGAAGCAATTCTAGGGTGATCTGAGTGTCACAAATGCACCTAATTGCTAACTGATTGTTGTTTCACCTAAAAATTAGTTAATTTGAGTTGTGAAGGAACCTTCATTCATTATTTGATTATTTTTGGCCAATATTTATGAACTGGAGCTAACACTGGCACCTACAACCACTTCTGATGGCATGTGTCACTTCAGTTAACTCCATCGGAGCTACTTGGAGTTATGGGTGCACTAAATCCTTTAGTTGGACATGTAGTTACATGTGATGAGTCACTTTCAGTTAGACTCAGTCATCTATTGCACTCCGATTCAGTTAGGACTTAGTGTGAGAGTCAGTTATTGATTAGTTCAATGGTTAACTAAGTGTGCCGATTGTGGCTGACATTCAGTTAAGCTACACCCATTCATTCAATTCGAATGAACTCCTTGGGAATTCAAATTGTCTTGGAATTCATACACTCTGCATGACCATTGTATTGTACTATCATTATTTTATTGATTATATAGATCTACAACATTCTATTGTAGCACCATTATGCCATTTTCATGCTTAATTGTCTTAAATCTCTTATGAGACGGTGTTTTAGTCCCTAGATTACCGTGACACATTAATAGAAAGAAGTAGTCATAGAGGAAGCTACGACAGAAGAGAAGTCACAATAGAAGGAAATGATGTGACAAGATCAACTGCGATAGAAGAAAATATGTCAGAAGGCGTGCAGAGGCTCAACGGATGGAAAACGACAGCTCAAGGAAGATCATAGGTATGAGGTCATCTAGAGTCGACGAGAGTCACACATATATTAAGGGATAAAAACATATTTGTAATTTGGGCCATTAGTTCCCACTGACAAGTGTCATTAGAATAGGAATGACATACCATTGGCTAACTGAATGAAGTTGGTTGATAGCGACATGTAAGATTCTATAAGAAGGAAGAACCCAGGCTGTGTGCCGGTTACTTCGGGCGAATTAGTTTGCTTACCTATCTATTGTTGTTTTAGCTAGTCAGTACAACAAAGAGTTAGTTATTTATTTTGTGAAGAGTCAAATAGGTATGTAGCTAAGTGAGCAGAAGTGTAGAGAAGATCAAGTCGATCTAGGCTGTGTGCGGATGAACAGTAGGGTCAAAGAGTCAAGAGTTGTAGAGTTGTATAAAAGGTTTAGTCGATCTAGGCTGTGTGTAGATCAACAGTAGAGTCAAGTAGAGAAGAACCAGTGACAAAAGATCAGAGACCATGAGAGGAGAAATAATTCTATATAGATAAGAGAAAAATATCTAGAAAAACGTTTGCAGCTTAGTCCACAGACAAAAAGGTGTCATATATTTCTCATGCCATATGATGAGTACCTTTTTGGTTTTTCCTGGATTGGTTTCCAAGTTAGACACTGTCTCGAATGTATAAATGATGAATTTGTTTGTGCCACATGAATGTTTATTGTGAATAAGTGTTTATAAATGATATTTTTAATTGGTTTATGAGCAAGGGTTTAATAAAAGGGTTTTATTTTCTCTTATTCAGATCATGGTAAACCCAAGAGATAAGATCACGTTGATATGGAAATCGGTGAATTTGCAATTTTGAAAACCATACAAATTGAGCAATTTTTATTAATATACAATTTTTTTTATTAATATACAGTACCCCATTGGTTATCAAACATTCAATTCCTAGCAGCTATTGTCAGATTTCATGTCAATCTGATGATGTTGCTGTGGCTATGACAGTATATTGTCATTGCATTTTTGACATCCTAGGGCCCTTGTCCGATGACCTTGTCATAGGAAATTCAATAACCTTGTCGTAGGAAATTTGACGACCTTGTTGTAGGAAATTCGATGACCTTAGCGTATGAAGTTCGGCAACCTTGTTGTAGGAAATTCAATGACCTTGTCGCAGGAAATTTGACAACCTTGGCTTGTCGTCGAATATCTGACATTATGCCATCGACGACAAAAAAATTTGAGGTTGTCGAATACTTGACAAGTTATTGTCAAATTTTAGACATGGAAGCTGTTGGATTTTGGGCTCAAATTCTGTTGTGGATGGATTCCTCAGCCGTTGTACCACAGATCCTTACATCCTTCAACTATGTTAATTGGAGGGCATATATGTAGGTCTCCTTGCACAATCTTGGCCTTTTTAGGATGAAAATGGGCAGAGAGATAGATCCCCATGACCCTACTGAGAAAAATAAGTTATTGAATCGATTGGATGAAGCCTTTGGCTTCCTATGCACTCATATCTCCCGAGATCTTCTCTTTCACCTTGAGTGATTAAAGCGTCCGAAGGAATATTGGGAGAATATTGAATCATTGTTTGGAAAACAAGATGAGCTTCAAGGGCACATATTGGAGTATGAGCTCATTGCATTGCAACCCAACAGTTTTGAAACTATCCAACAATTTTCCACAAAATTCAAGTCACTAGAACTCCAATGTAAACAATGCAGAATAGAGAGGAAATATTAGCAACTGGTTCTATCAGTATTGAGCAAGACTATCTCAAAGTACTGTGTCTTTGTCTCTACCTTCCATTCCAGAAGATATTCCATACCCAATTGGAAGATTCCTTCTCTAGATGGCTTAGCTGAGTCCTTAATACTGGAGCATGATAAATTGGTTCAAATGGGAGTGATTCAAACCTCTAAGAATCAGTCTCTTATGATGAAAAACTCAAACAATGTGCAAGACAAAGTGAAGCACAAGTGGAAGTAGTCCAAAGCCTCTAATTCAAAGCCAAAATAGAATCATAAGTATTCTGAAGGAGCCTCGGGCTCTAATAAAAAAAAGAAGTTTAAAAAGACTAAGTGTCCATGCTATATTAGAGTATTTCATCTTGAAATCCAATGCATGAAGAAGAAAATTGACCAACTGTCAACCCTCCTAGAACAAAACAATATTCCCCTTCCACAAGGAGCAAGGAAGTCTGATGCTGGACCACATAGAGAAGATCATGAGAGATGCCATGCCTTGAAGGTAGGCCTTATGCAGTCAAAATCTTACTTGATTAATTATGGAGCATCCAACCACATGATTTCCTCCAAGGAATCCTTCTCCACTCTCACTCTATCAAGAGGACCTAACATTCACATGGGAGATGACTCCCAAATCCCAGCTGTCGGGAGAGCTTAAATTAAAATCAAACCTGGTGAGTTCAAAAATGTTCTTTTTGTTCCCTCTCTTGCAACAAATTTGATGTCTGTTTATCATATGACCCATATAGGCTCTCCCAAGAGAGTTACATTCGACTCTGATTCAGTTGAAATCACATAAAAAGCTACTGGAAATATCATAGCGAAAGGGATTGCTAATCATGCCATAAAGGCTGATGAGTTCTCTCATTTTTTTCATGTTTCACATCCTATAACTCTGTTGAATCATGCTAACAACACCAGCAAGATATGGCATGAGAGATTTGGGTATCTCAATTTCAAATACCTCCACCAACTCCACAATGACAAAATGGTTGAAGGCTTGCCTCTCATATAAACATTAGATGGATTATGTTATGGTTTCTTGGTAGGTAAGCATCCGAAGAAGAGATATGAAATCAGGGAGGAACATAGATATGCCTCTATACTTGATCTGATACACAATGATGTTTCAAGACCTATGCCTACAACATAAAACAATGGTTCTAGGTATTTCCTTACTTTTATTGATGATTATTCAAGGTTATGTTGGGTATATTTCATGAAACAAAAATCAGAAGTATTTGGAAATTTTAAATTTTTTAAAGCTTTGATTGAGAATAGTTTTAGGAAAAAGATCAAGTCCATTGGATCAGATAATGGAGGTGAATATATTAAAATATATTTTTAGCATTATTGTGAATTAGAGGGTATTCGAATGGAACACTCAGTTCCATACATACCATAGAAGAATGGTGTGGCTAAGAGGAAAAATAGATCATTGATGGATATGGAAACTTGTCTTCTCCAAGCCAAGAATCTTCCTCCTTCTGTTTGGGATGAAGCTGTAAATTGTGCTTCATACATACAAAATAGAGTGCCTCATAAATTAGTGGTTGGGACCACTCCATTCAAATCACTACATGGGCATAATCCTAATGTCTCTCACTTGAGAGTTTTTTGTTCCAAAGCTTGGGCCATACTACCCATGCATAACAGAAAGGCCTTCCAAGCCCAGAGTAGAGAATGGATACTGTTGGGATATGCTGAGAATGAAAAATCATATAAGTTGATGGAACTTGTAACTAGAAAATGCTTCATTGAGTGCAATGTTTAGTTTGAAGAAGATCAGTTCTTTGATCTACCACCTTCCGAAGCACAAGAAGGTATACACTCTTTTCCACTTCCTTTTGATGATGATATTTTGTCACATGTTTCATATTTAGATGAAGAGGAACAAGATCAACATGATCTTGATATTGAGGTTGAACCTCGTGAGAATCTAGATCCAGATCCAACTCCCATCCCAAATCAGTGGCCTAATCCTAAATGAGCCCAAAATCTCATTTTTCCAGCGGGGAATGGTGTTGGGAATCTAGAAGACAGAAGGAGAACAAGGTCCCATCATCACAATGAGCATGTTGCACTCTCTCACACAGATTCACTCTCTACGGAGTAGTGCAACAAAATTCGAGGAAAGTGCTACTTGATGATAGCGAATGATCAACCATTTGGCCCAAGAAAGAAGAAAATTGATCATTCCATTCCTCCTTCAGAAATAAGAAACACATACAACATCCATCAGATCAGAAGAACATTGAGAGGTTCACATGCACAGCTTCAGGATGTTGTTGCGTAAAAGAACCATGATGCAAATTGCAACCAATTTTTTTGCAAGTTATTTCCCAAATAGCAATATTTTTCTCCTAAAAATAGCTTGTATTTTTTGTTCCTTCTTATTTTAAGGGGGTGGGGGGTTCCCATGAGGTTTTCCCCATTTTCCTTAGTTTATTAAGCAATTTTTTTATTCTTTTAGATTATGATGGGCAACTTTTGGTCTTTTTTCTAGGTCCCATAGTTGTCCAAGTTAGGATTAAGGGGGGATTTTATGATTTATAATCCTACCTTGTCCATATATAGTGTATTAGATCATTTTTCCTAACTTAATATTCATTGGGTCCACTAGTGCCTTTGGTACCATCAGTACAAACCACTAGAGCATGGGGAACAAATATAGAGGTTAACTACCACTTACTACATGTTCATACATCAATTAATGTGCCTATGATACCTATCCCTACATTTTAGGAGCCACTCTAAGTGCCACTAGTAGGCTCCATCAGTTGGTTGTGGTAGGTAAGTAGTTATGCTAAGTTAACCTCCAGTTACATTTAGCTAGATGTATTTTAGTTTAGTTAGCATCAGTCTTGCATGGATGCATGGGAGTAGGTGCCTTTTCTCACCCGCCTCATCAATTTAATTGGTTTAACTAATTGATAGACTGAATTATACACGTGGAGTTAAACTAGTGAGCTCTGATAGTGATTTATACACTTCTAGTAGCCAGTCAGCCAGGATTGAGTTGGTAGATTTGAATCGTATCCACATGATTCAAATTATCCTTATTGTAAAACTATTGTATACTAATGAAATTAATGAATATTAATGTTGTAATTTACTAATAAGATCTTATCATTTTTATCTAAAATTTGTCTTGTTCAGTGTACATTGTTCTTACTATTCCACTGCACAATTCTACCTTTCAATTGCTCACATTGGATGTAGATAAATGTCTCAATAATTCAAACACTTAGCACATGTTGGAGTCCACTATTCATGTTTACTGATGATGAAATCCCTCCATTAGAAATTGAGTCTGGACACATTAACAGTGGAAGAGAAGAAAGTGAAGAAATCAATTCTAGGTATGAGAAGATTAGAAAAGAACTAGGATTTGGAGACATGGTTAACAAGGAAGATAATTAGGACATTACAAAATTCATTAAATCATCTCTTGCAAGGATGAACAAACATTTTATGCAAGGGTTTGAACTGTTCACTATCCAACTTGGGGCAATTCAACACCAGGGAGTAGTAGTAGTTCACTTCATGTTGAGAATAAAACCAATGAGGAAGCCATTTTTTTAAAGACTGGACCTCATAATCGACCTGATGAGTTCAAGAATCAGAATGCACCTGGAATACCTAAGTTTTTAGAGTCCAAATAAGGCCCTTACACTACTTATTATGTGATGGAAGCAACAAACGATTGGCAACAACTAAGTGATGAATGTAGGAAAGTCCTACCTTTCGATCAGTTCATTACAACCTCTCTTCAGTTTAAGCAAATAAGAAGTGGGAATAGGGAACCTCCTCTTAATCATGAATTAAAGTACACCATGGGAAATGTAAATATTCCTTCCTTTTATGGTTCCTCACAAATGTCTGTGAATGCTTGGTTGCAAAAATTAAGTGTGTATTTTCAGTTAAATCCTATGGTTGAAGAAGATGCATTGATAATGGCCATTTTTCATCTTGAAGGGGAAGACATTGAATGGTGGTTCCATGGTCTTGTAACCTTGGGACATGATAATATTTTATCTTATGAGGGGTTCTCCAATGCATTACTGGAGATATTTAAGAGGAAAGACCCAAAAATTCCTTTCAAAGAACTAGCACAATTGAAACAAGTAGGAACTCTTGAAGCATATATGTTAGAATTTGAAAAGCTTTTAGTAATGGTTTCTGATGTATCTATGGCTAGGATGGTTTTATTATTTATTGAAGGATTGATAGATCCTTTGAGAGGTATCGTGAAATCCCATAGGCCAACCACATTGGAGGATTCCATGAATATGACAAGAGATTTGCATAATGTGTTTCCAAGAACCAAATGCCCCCCCAAGCCAAATTTCCCTTCCAAGTTTAAGGAAGGTAAGAAACCATGAAAAAAGGACTCCTCTACCAATGAAAATAAAGGAGGACCAAGCAAAGAAGAACTTAGAAGAAATAAGCTATGTTTGACATGCCAAGAACCTTGGGTTTCAGGACATAAATGTGCCAAGGGGAAGGCACGCTACATTGAAGTCTTTTATGAAGATGACGAAGAGGGGGAGAAGAAGGAGGAAGCACAACTTGCAGCCCAATAAGAGGGGTATGAAACAACGGAATAAGAAAAACTCACTCTTCAGACATGAAAATTTGTAGTACTCTCAGGTGTAAGTAGATTCCACACCTTGAGGCTCAAGGGTAACATACAAGGCCAAAAGGTCATGGTTCTAGTTGATGGTGGAGCCAGTCATAGCTTCATAGATGCATCCTTGGTGGAGAGGAGAAAGTTACAAGATGAAACTTTTGATGGTTTCATAGTCATCATTCCAGGTAGCAATTCTATGGAATGGACTAAATGGATTCCAAAGCTTCAAGTTACTATTGGAAATCATACTATCATTGACAATTTTTATGTAGTGAATGTGGCTGATACAAATGTGGTTTTGGGAGTACAATGGTTGTATTCTTTAGGGGAACATATAGTGAACTATCAAGTCCCTAAAATGAGGCTCAAAATTTTTGAAGGGAAACCCATCTTGTTGAGGGAAATGCATGTTATGATTTATAATCCTCCCTTTTCCATACTTAGTCTATTAGATTATATTTTCCTACCTTAGGAGGAATTACTTGATATTGGGTCCACTAGTACCATTGGGTCCACTTCGGCTATTGGTGCTACCAATGCCAACCACTAGAGTGTGGGGAACACATATAGAGGTTAACTGCAACTGGCTGCATCTTCATGCATCATCTTATGTTCATCCTAGACCAATCCCTACAATTTAGGAGGCACTCTTAGTGCCACTAGCAACCTCCTTTAGTTGGTTGTGGTAGGTAATTAGTTAAGCTAAGTTAACCTCTAGTTACATTTAGTTAGATTTCCTTCAGTTCAGCTATCGCCAGTCTTTCATGGATGCATGGGAGTAGTAGGCACCTATTCTCACCTACCTCATCAGTTTAACTGGTTTAACTGATTGATAGACAGAATTAGACATGTGGAGTTAGACTAGTGAGATTTAATAGTGATTTAGACACTTCTAGTTATCCAGTCAGTTAGGAATGAGTTGGTAGATTTGAATCACATCCACATGATTCGAATTCTCCTTTATGTAACACAGTTGTATACTGATAGGATTAATGAAGATAATATTGTAATTTTACTGAGAATTTCTTATCATTTTTCTGTGAAATTTGTCTTGTTCAACATATATTTTTCATTCCATTCCACTGCACAATTCTATAATTCAACTGCACTCATTTCCTGTAGATCAATG
This sequence comes from Pseudotsuga menziesii, assembly GCA_001517045.1. NCBI lineage: Eukaryota > Viridiplantae > Streptophyta > Pinopsida > Pinales > Pinaceae > Pseudotsuga > Pseudotsuga menziesii. Next base: position 211,236 of record LPNX010860948.1, on the reverse strand, counting down.
GAACAATAATTCAAACATGGTATCAAAGCCTATTCAGGAAAGCATCAAGTCTGTCCAATCTCCATTGTACACTATAAGCAGCTGGGTTTCAACATATGTCTTGCAAAGTGTGCATTTCTAAATCTCGATTTGTCTAGAGGTGATTCCATGAAGCTGGGTAACACTTTTTGGCCAAATTTGGCGATGAAAACCTGATATTTTACTCATGTGCTAGATAGAATCCCTTGAAACACATATATGCCATGTGAATTTTGACTTGTAGTAAAAAAACAAATTGTAGAATATTATGTTGGCTTCCCAATGATATTTTAACAAAAATATTCCGATGTCATTTAATGTGTGAAATTTTGCATTTAATGAACTGTGTGACCTTAAAACTTTGAAGAATTTAATAAGTGGCTCATGTCCCACCCCAATAATTCAATCTTACATTAATAATTAAATATCTATCTATCTATCTATCTATCTATATATATATATGAGCATGATCTACACAAAATGCATTGTGGTCTGCATATTTTTTGTTAGTTTATTTAGCAATATACAATTATTTATTATTTTTTGAATGTGACCACATCTGATTTCAACATCATTTTATACACATGTTTGTCCATCCCATATTTCTTTTCATTGTTTTCAAAACTTGAAAAACAAAACATACCCTTTTGAATAGGACGTGTCTATGTGTGGGATGTGTATTTTTAAGAAATTTTTGGATGTGTATTTTTTACCTTCCAGATTTTTCTTTGAGCTACTTAGAATTTGTTGTCGAACTAATTAAAAAAAAACCCATATGAATGCAAAAAATGCATGCATGATAACTCAATGGATAGAGGATTCGGTGATGAATCTATCAGTATGAACTCCGCTCAGTTATGTTCCATGAATGGTAGGGTTTACACCCCTAGAAGACACAGAGAAACATTGATTTTCTTGCAAGAGGGCCAATTCTCTATTTTTCAGGCCCTCGATCAAGGTATTCAAATCCCTTGATTGAGGTTTTAAAAAAATATCAACTGAGGGTTTATTGAACCCTAGATCGAGGGTCTAATAAACCCTCGATCGAGATACTATTAAACACTAAAAAAAAAAAATTTTACATGACTACCAAGGTTTTATATGCATGCTCACCACGTTTATATTTAGTACAAAAAATTGATTTAAGTCCTATCCCCCTGGTTCTCAACATCTTGTGGACACTAAATACCATAATCCCTATCTAGAAGATTATGCCCATGCAGGACATTTTAGAATGGGCTTCAAGGACCCAATTAAGAAAATGGAGGTAAGGAATTTCAACATCATTTGATTCATATCAGGAATATATCCAATGTGTATACAATTTCTTGAACCTAATGTTTTCCTACACCTAAATACATATTCAGACAAATCCTTTTATTTATCAAGGAATACCTCATCTAAACACTGCTTTCAAGCTACTAATGACAAGTTTGGGAATAGAGATTCAACTCGATGAGGTGATGGAGGTTATCCTAGTTTCCCTCAATAGTTTCAAAGAAACACATCTTGGTTTCCATTAACATGATTGGAAAGAGCATCTCTAGTGTAGTTATTAGATAACAGAAGATGCATCTCTTTGAACTCAAAACTATCCCGTGGTTTTGATAAGATGCATATTCTCTTTTGAAAGGACAATTAGTATGCATTTTCATAAGAATAAAACTGATGATGATGATGCTTAAATTTGCATGTAGAATAAGATATTAAGAGTTGTTTCTTCATATACGAGCATAAAAAACTTGTAGAATTAATGCCTAGCTCTGCAGACATTTCTTAAGATGATGGTTCTTTAACAAAGGGGTTGGAATAGCATTAGAAGGGAAACTATTTTCTTGTTGGAATTACAATTTCATAAGTATCAAATACTACAAAATTTAAAACTACGACAGCCATTCATTGACTTCCAACTAAATATGTAGAGGAAAAATCCATAGATTGTCAGCCAACATACGTCCACGTTTTCTTTCCAGTTCTACCTATTCCATAGATACAGCTATGTCCAACACAATTTTCCAACAAATTCAACTTAACCAACTCTACAAATAATAAATCTCTTAGAAATTTAAACAAAAAAAATAGTCATGACATTGCCAGCTTATTCTACCAATAAACCTTTCAGCATTTTACCTAGAAACCAAAATTCCATGCTACAAATCGTCATGGGGCCAAGGGTTTGAGAAATGGATTGTTGAAATATTTTTAATGTTCATTAAACTAATTTTTCATAACACAAAATAGGGCTGGAATGGAGAAACAGTGGGGGTGGGGGGGGGATTGAGGATCATAATTAGAGTTACAGAAATGTAGTGAAAGGTCTTAAATACTAAAAATACTTTTCTCCTTCGTATATAATTTTTAATTTAAAAAAACTACAATTATGTGATATGACTCCAAAAACACTAATTTTTATCTTCGTCATGCTCTATTCTACCCTGGTCTCTGGGATTTAAATATCTATCTCGAATATCTATATCATAGCTAGATCATAGTCCTGAGAATCTAGGTCGAGTGGAAACAACTCACCTAAGTTTATCTCATTAACTTAATTGCATGCATCATTTCTCTCCTTGGTTCAATGCGAAAAATAAACATATCGCTTCACTTGATCCCCAAGGTGATTCCCTTTATTTTTTCCTCAACTATGTGTTTTCTTGTAATAGGAAAGTTTTGTAACTTGTAAGACTAGAGGGAATCACCTTGGGGATCAACTGAAGTGATATGTTTCTTTTTGCATGGAAACAAGGAGAGTAATGATCCATGCAAATCAATTGATGAGTTGAACTTAAGCGAGTTGTGTCTACTCAACCTGGATTCTTAGGATTATGATCTACCTATGATATAGATCTTCAGGACATATATTTAAATCCCAGAGCCTAGGGAGGAATAGAATAGGATGATTAAGATACAAATTACTGTTAAATTCAAAGTCAGATCACATAATTGTATTTTTTTTTAAATGAAAAAATATATATGAAGGAGCAAAGTATTTTTTTTTAAACCTTTCACTACATTTCTGTAACTCTAATTCTGATCCTCAATTCCCTCCTCCCACTATTGCTCCATTCCATCCCTATTTTGTGTTATGAAGAAGTAGTTTAATGAACATTAAAAATATTTCAAAAATCCATTTTGCAAACCCTTGGCCCCATGGTGGTTTGTACCAAGGACTTCTTGTAATAGGCCATTATGAATGTTATAATCAAATAATTGTGAATCAACAAGTTAAGTACCTTTAGAGAGATGGAAATGTGAGCATGAAAAAAAATATGACCTCATTTCCTTGGGCTATATCAATTTCCATTGTTTACACTTCAAAATTTTATTGTGTCACACATTGCAGTTAATCTTGCTAGTAAATTATTGAATGACATTAGAATTTACATCAATAACATGTGACTAATTGTTTTTTTGTTTCATAATGTTAAAAGTGGAGGAAAATAAATAAAGGAAAACATGTTATGGTGACTGTGGGATCCGGAAAAATGAAAATTATGTAAACTAAACATGCTACTAATTCTCATTTCGACAAGAATTGGAAATGTTCAATGACATGAATTCAAATGGGGATTCAAAATACAAGGTGTCCAAGCATCTTTTCGAAGACTTCATTAAATGAAACTTTACATGATGCATATGGAAATACAATGTCAAGATCAAGCTATGAGTTCGATCAAGGTCTCTAAAACCATCGATCGAGCTTTTAGACGTGCTTTTAAATACCTCTATTGAACGTTTATGTGTGGTTAGAGAAAATCTCGATCGAGCTAGCAGCTCCATCGAGCTTTTCAAAACTTTAACTAAGAAAATATTCGAGTGACCATATTCGTGTGTGCACACGAATATGGACACGAAATTTTTTATTTAATCAAAGTTTTTAAAATCTTGTATTGTTCATGGGAATGAGGTATTTGAATTCAATTAAAATAAAACATAGAATTATATGATAATAAAATTTAATAAAACATAATTTCGACTAGAAGAATGATACTTGTGGGTAATAATACATACTTTGAAGAAGAAACAAGTAAAAGCATTACTCCTCCCACTTCCTCTAGATTTTATGTGTAAATATTAGTCATGGAGTAACTGGAGTTATAGATGTGATGAATCATATCTATAACTCCAATTACTCTGTGACCCATATTTACAAATGAATATAAATGACCCATATCTTTCACTAAATTTCTATGCAACAAACGCATCAAATTAAATCATGGGTTTGTTGCCTATTTATAGTTATAACAATTAGAGATGCTCGATTGAGTTGTCTTCTTAAACCCTTGATCGAGCTTTTCCTAAACCCTCGATCAAGGTCGTAACACCTCAATTGAGGTTTTAGAAAAAGATAGATCGAGGGTTTAATCAAACCTTAATCGTGCATTTTCTAAGCCCTCGATCGAGGGTTTAGAAAATCACGATCGAGGTAGGTTTTTTGTTTCTGCCGAAATTTCCTTGCTAAAAATTGTAGCCCACCTTCATAGATGCACGCCTAGAGAAGTGTACATGTTGAGATGGAAGGCTTGATTCTGAAACAATTGCAAATTGATTGTATTGGGTGAGTTTTGGCCTTGTTTCTAGGGCCCACAATTGTCCAAGTTAGGATTAAGGGGGGGTGTTAGGATTTATAATCCTCCCTTGTCCATACTTAGTCTATTATATTATATTTGCCTAACTTAGGAGTCATTACTTGATATTCGGTCCACTAGTACCATTGGGTCCATTTGGGCTATTGGTGCCATTAGTACCAACCACTAGAGTGTGGGGAACACATATATAGGATAACTACAACTGACTGCATGTTCATGCATCAGTTTATGTGCCTATGAGACAAATTCCTACAATTTAGGAGCCACTTTGAGTGCCACCAATAGCCTCCTTTAGTTGTTTATGGTAGGTACCTAGTTAAGCTAAGTTAACATCCAGTTACATTCAATTAGATGTCCTTCAGTTTCATTAGCGCTAGTCTTGCATGGTTGCATGGGAGTAGGTGCCTATTCTCACCTACCTCATTGGTTTAACTGGTTTAACTGATTGATATACTGAATTAGACATTTGGAGTTAGACTAGTAAGCTACTATAGTGTTTTAGACACTTCTAGTTAGTCAGTTAGCTAGGATTGAGTTGGTAGATTCAAATCATATCCACATGATTCAAAATATCCTTTATGTAACACTGTTGTATACTACTGGGATTAATGAAGACAATATTGTAATTTTACTGAGCAATTCTCATCAGTTTTCTATGAAATTTGTCTTGTTCAATGTATATTTTTCATTCCATTCCACTGACCAATTATACAATTCAATTGAACTCATTTCTTGTAGATCAATGGAAGAATAATTCAAACACCCAATTGGAAGATGCCTTCACTGGATGGCTTTGCTGAGTCTTTAATACATGAGTAGGATAGGTTGGTCAAAATGGGAGTCCTCCAAACTTCCAAGAACCAAGCTCTAATGATGTAAGAATCAACCAATGCATAAGCTAAAGGGAATCACAAGGGGAAGGATCCTAGAGCTTCTAATTCGAAGCCAAGAGAGAATCAGAAGAATTTTGAAGGAGCCTTAGGTTCCAAAAAGAATAAAATTATGAAAATACTAAGTTTCTATATTGTGTGAGGGGATTTCATCCTGAAATCCAGTGCATGTAGAAGCATATCAACCAATTTTCATCCCTCCTTGAACATAACAATATTTCCCTTCCATAAGGAGCAAAGAACAGTGATGCTGGACCACCAACATAAGATCATGAGAGATTCCATGCCTTGAAGGTAGGCCTTACTCAGTCGAAAGATTACTTGATTGATTCTGGAGCATCCAACCGTATGGTTACCTCCAGGGAATCCTTATCCACTCTCACTCTATCAGGAGGACCTAACATTGACATGGGAGACAACTCCCAAATCTTAGCTATCGGGAGAGGTTTAGTTAAAATAGAACATGGTGTGTTTAAGAATGTTCTTTATGTACCCTCTCTTGCAGCAATTTTTCTTTTCTGTTTATCAGATGGCCCATATAGTCTCTCTCAACAGAGTTACATTCGAATATGAGTTAGTTGAAATCACAAAAAAACTACTAGAAATCTCACAACGAAAGGTATTACTAATCATGCCACTAAGGCTTGTGAGTTCTCTCATTTTTTGGTTGTTTCACCTCCTACAACTCTATTGACTGATACTAACAACACCAACAAGATATGGCATGGTATATTTTGGAATCTCAATTTCAAATATCTCTAGAAAATCCACAATGATATAATGGTTGAAGGCTTTCCTCTCATCCAAACTTTCAATGGAGTATGTACTGGTTGCTTGGTGGTGAGAATCCAGAGAATATGTATGAAGTTGGGAAGGCACATAGAGCTGCTTCTACACTTGATTTCATACATAGTGATGTGTTAGGACCCATGCCTACAATATCAATTAATGGTTCTAGGTATTTCCTTACTTTTATTGATGATTGTTCTAGGTTATGCTGGATATATTTCATGAAACATAAATCATAAGTATTTGGTATTTTTAAAGCTTTGATTGAGAATAGTTTTAGGAAAAATATCAAGTCCATAAGAACATATAATGGAGGTGAATACATAAAAATAGATTTTTGGCATTATTGTGAATCAGAGGGGATTCTAATGGAACACTCAGTTCCATACACACCACAACATAATGGTGTGGCTAAGAGGAAAAATAGATCATTGAAGGAGATGTCAAACTATCTTCTCCAAGCCAAGAATATTCCTCCTTCTCTTTGGGAAAAAGTTGCAAACTGTGCTTCATACATACATAATAGAGTGCCTCATAAATCGGTGGTTGGGGCCACTCCATTCGAAGCATTACATGGGCATAAGATTAATGTCTCTCACTTGAGAGTTTTTTGTTCAAAATCTTGGGCCAGAATACCCATGGACAAGAGAAAGGAATTTCCAGCCCATAGTAGTGAATGCATACTGCTAGGATATGATGAGGATGCAAAAGCATATAAGTTGATAGAACTTGCAACTAGGAAATGCTTCATTGAGCACATTGTTCAGTTTGAAGAAGATCAATTGTTTGATCTACCACGATCCGAAGCACAAGAAGGTATAAAACTCTTCCACTACCTTTAGATGATAATATTTTGTCACATGTTCCAGATTCAAATGAAGAGGATCAAGATCAGAATGAGTTTGGTATTGAGGCTGAACCTCATGGCATTTTAGATTGAGATCCAAATCCGACCCAAATTAGTGGCCTAAGCCTAAATGGGCCCAAAAATTCATCGTTGCAGCTGGGGATGGTGCTGGGTATCCAAAAAAAAGAAGGAGAACAATGTCCCATTATTAGAATGATCATGTTGATGTATCTCTCTCACATATTTACTCTCTACAGAGTGGTGCAACAAGGTTCCAGGAAATTTCTACTTGATGATAGCGAATGATCATACATTTCTCCCACAGAGGAAGAAAATCGATCATTCCCTTCCTCTTCTAGAAAGAAGAAACACATACAACATCAATCAAATCAGAAGGACATTGAAAGGTTCACATACACAGCTTCAGGATGCTATTGCACAAAAAAACCATGTTGCTGCATAGTGTTGCAATTTGCAACAAATTTTTTGCAAGTTATTTCCCAAAGAGGAAGACTTTTCTCCTAAGAATAAATTGTATTTCTTGTTCCTGCTTATTTTGAAGGGGGGGGGGGGTTCCCATGAGGTTTTCCCATATTTCCTCATTTTAATAAGTAGCTTTTTTATTCTTTTCGATTGTAATGGGTGACTTTTGGACTTGTTGCTAGGGCCCACAGTTCTCCAAGTTAGGATTAAGGAGGGATGTTAGGATTTATAATCCTCCCTTGTTCATACTTATTCTATTAGATTATACTTTCCTAACTTAGGATTCATTACTTGATATTGGTTCCACTAGTACCATTGGTTCCACTTTGGCTATTGGTTCCACCAATACCAACCAGTAGAGTATGGGTAACACATATAAAGGTTAACTGCAATTGATTGCATGTTCATGCATCAATTTATGTCCCTTTGAGACCAATCCCTACAATTTAGGAGCCACTCTCAGTGGAACTTGTTAGCACTAGAAAATTACCAAAGTTTGTAAAGGCTATTCCCAGGTAACAACAAAAACCACTTTTAAAGAGAAAACTGGCTTTTTTATCTTCTAAGAGGGATCTCTCACAAAATATTAACAAGGCCAGATAGGTATGAGCAAAACAGTTTATAATTGGTAAAATTGGTTGAAATTGAAAACATGACCATTGGGCTATGGATTCAAGATATGAATATGGATGAATAGAACCTATGCATGGAAGTTTAATAGAGGTAAGGTAGCTACTTAGTCACAGTCAAAATTTGATTGTCTGGCGAAAAGGGAAGAACATGAATAGACCATTAACACAGAGCATTATAAAAATGAATTATGTATCAACTTTAGAAGAAAGGCTTGGTGAATATCTGAAAAGAACAGCTAGAGCATAGTAAATATGAATTCTAAACTCTTATACACTCATTTCAGACATGAAGGAATACATAATGGCAAGGTCAACTGGAAAAATATTCATATGAGAAAATAAAGTACATACTACCACATGAAATAACACAGTAATCTCTGAACAAAAATGCCAATTTTTGGCTCTGTAAATTAAAGAAATATTTGAATACACAAGTTCTCCAAAAGCTCACAGGTTCCAACCCTTGCTTCATCAAAAGTTTGAATACTTATACATTGCTCCTTGAGCTGAGCAATAAACCTAACCACCTAATAGTTTCAACCATTTATTACATATGTCAAAGCATTTATTTATTACAAAATAGTTCTGAGATAACAAAACTTTTTAACTAATGTTTTTTTTTTTTAAATAACATCTTTTCATAAAATATACTTCGCTGAACTCCTATTGCACTGTCCTCCTTGATGTCTTCATGGATGTATCTTATACTTTGTTGATCTGTATTGCTGAACTACTCTCCACTATTTCAGCTCAAGAAAATCCACAACAACCATTTCATGTGCCAGAACTCTGAGCTCCATGCTTTCTGCATATGTAAGATTAGGCACCTTGGCACACATGACTTTAAAATCAAACAATAACTCGAACTCTTTAGCCAATTTATCAAACACGACTCTTGCAGATAGAGCATGCTGCATATCTTGAAACTTGCTATGATTTGACCTGCAATTTACCAACTTCTCCAGATAATCCTCTTGAGACAATAATGGTCCCATTTCCTCCCAGAAGAAAGGAATTCCCCTATTTACTAATGGAGTGAATAAGTTATTCACTTCTTTGATTCTATGACTTATAATATCAACTTTGGGTTGTACAGTATCCAACATTCTATATTTTCCTATCAATTTTCTACCCCAAGAGGCAATAACAACTTTGTCTTGGATACCAAGCCTTTTGACTTGATCTTCTAACAAGGAACTTAAAAAGTTGATAGCATTTTGAGATACTTCCATTGGCTTCTTATTTAATCCCTGCATTACTATCAAAATATTTTTCCTCAATGCTTTCAAAGCACTCTCCTGATCTGCAATAAAATCTAAATATAGTCTAAAATTATTAGCTTCTTTAATAATTTCATCCCAAATCATATGTTTGGCTCCTTGCAAGGCCATTTGACCAACTACCTGCTTTCTTAGCTTAGTATTATGATTTATTAACTCTTGACATCTCTCCTCTAGTTTCTTCTTTTATTCTTCTTTTTTCAAAGATATATCTTCTAGATTCTGGTTCTTTTGTTTTAACCCTGTGAGCTCTACCTCTTTCAGCTTTACCTGGGACATTGCTTCAAAAAGAGAGGTTGTATCTACTTCTGTAGAAGGAACAGTAGACTGATTTTTAACTCTTTCATATTTTTCCTATAATTCTTTTTCTTTTACTACCATCTTAGCTTTTAGGTCCTTCTCACTTTCTACTAGAATCTTGGCATCTTTTTCCCACTGATTTTCTTTTTCTTCAAGCTTTAATAGCTTGGTTTTACAATTAGTCAATTCAATGTTCAATGCTTCTTTCTCCTTCTCAAACTCTGTCAATTTAGAAGTTTGAATAAGTTGAGTGGAAGGAATTTTCAATTTATTTTTCAGCACTTGAACCTCTTTCTCTTTTTCATCAAGTAGTTTCTGAGTCATTGCTCCTTTGTCTGAATTCCCATCATCCTTCAACGAATCATCCTGCAACTTTTTAATTTTGATTCTAATAGCCTTGTTCTCAACCTTTTCTTTCCTTATGAGGTCCTGATCTCTCTTTTTATTTGACTCTAGTTTAGATATCTATAATTTAGATTTGAGCAGTCTTGTATATAAAATATCACTTGTTTCTCTAAGAAAATGTATCATATTTGTGGTAGGGATATTTTCTAAATTCACATTCACCTCTGATACCTTATTTCCAACAGTCATGGCCAAACTTAGGTATCTTGGGCATGGTCCCTTATAGTCTTCAATATTACATATGGCTTTGGAAACTGTCTTACTTCCTCACATAATTTCACTATCTCATCAAAGATTTTATCATCCTTTTCCCTATAGGTGTTCAACCATTCCTCCTTTGATGAATACTTATTTGGGGTTAATCCATAAAACACATATTCTTGAAGTTAAAGACCAACTACTATGGGATTTTCTTGTTTCATTTTACCTTTCATACTGCTTTTCTTCACCTGCACCATTTGTCCCTCTTGTTTAGTTTTCTACTTCTTTGGTGTACTAACAGTGTCTACTTCTTCAGTGTCCATGAAATCTGAATTCTCTCTCTTCTTTGAGGTTCTTGAAAAACTTATTAAGGATGAAATATTAACAACAACTACAACTATATTAGAAAGATCCATTGGGGGAGAATTATTTCTAGGTAAGGAAGATACATAGTCTGAGGCAGCTACTTCAGTATGTTCAAAAGGCTTATTGTTATTTTCCTATCTTCTTTTGGAAATTGTAACGTCCCCAACCCTCTGACCAACAAAGAGGACGCTACCATACATCAAACATTCGGGCAACTAGCCCCGTGAACATGAAACATACATACATATAATGATGAAACAAATGCCTAAACATTTTACATTCTAAGATGCATAATCGTTTATATACACAATGGAAGCAAAACATACAATTCAGTATTTAACATGTCCATCATCATAATTTATTAACAGTAAATATGATTGCAAAACAGACTAGTCAAGAATACTTATCTTATGAGAACTGTCTCGCAACTAGCTACATCACTGCAATGTTCCACCCAACCATAGGCCAGTGTGCTCCTTAATCTCTCGGCAATGCTGCCACCCCCAAGCCAGGCATGATTCCCCAAGGAATAAGGAACTAGAAGGCTTACACATAGCCAAGGATAACAAAACAACCAAGCCAACACAGTTGGGTTTCTCAGGAAAACAACAGATCAGGAAAGCCAACACTGTTGGGTTTATCAGGCCATCCAAGAGCTGGGAAAGGCTAAATGCTAAGCTCGTGAGCTCATTGAAGAGTTAAGGACACCTACACTAGAAATAGCCTGACTTCTAGGACATCCACACACACCCAACACAAGGAAATTAGTCCTTTCTCTGCTACATAGTCCCTCAGGCCCTGACCTCCCTTCTAGTGCTATTTAGGGGTTTTGGAGAAGAAAGAAATCCCTCTAGCTCTATCTATGTGGTTCCCAAACACACTAGGTTTGTTAAACAAATCAGGCCCTCATCACCACTCCAATGCAGTCCAAAGACCAACCTTTTCATACATGTAACAAATCAAGCACTTCACAACTTGGATAGGGGAAGACAATCCCTGAGTCGTTCTTGGCCCTATCGTGGCCAAAACGACTCCCCAACAACCTACAGTAGATACCACTCCATAAAGGGAAACACGGTCAACAAGACGTGGATGAGACCGCAGCCAATGATTAGTGAAGAAAATCACAGCACACAATCCACAAAGGAAGGACGGGACAATACACAGTCCGATAATACAAAAGGAAAATCCATTCTCTGTGTGACCGAAAGGGAAAACCGCTTACTCAGACCATCAATTGGTGAGAGAAAAGAGAGTGAACCCCCACACATGAAATCGTGAGTCCTTTTATCTCCACTCTATGTGAGGAAAATGAACAACCAACCATCAGAGAGAGTGGACAGAACGATTGGTATCCCAAACAGCGCGTGAGGAAAGCATTCCCATCTCGTGCGTGTGTCTGAACCAGCTGGTGGAGAGTGCATGGGGGCAGCCTGCCACCCACCACTACCCAACATTAACTACCCTCAACTAGCATAGGAGCTTAAGTGGTTGTCAGGTGGCTTTTCCCCATGGGTTCTAGGTTTAACAATTCCCCCCCTATCCTTAGGAAAATCATGCCCTTTTCAATATAGTTGCATTGACATAGCTGGTTGGGGTTATTTTAATTAAAATGTATAGTTACATGATGCCACAACTTAATATGTGTCATATATCCCGATATACTATCGGTGACAATTTCAATCACCGAAGTGAAGAAATTCTGCATTTTACTATTTGCTGGTTTATGTCAACATTTCATGGTTTTCACATACAGCCGGTTTTGCATTGGCTGTAGGTTACTTATGAAATTTTATTGAACAATTAAACACACAGTAAAATACACTAACAGGATGAAAAACACATTTAACAATCACACCATAAAATGATAGACTCAGAGATTTTTGGCCAAAATCAAGCCCTGGAAAAACCCCCACGGGGAAAACCAGTTAGAGAGAGAGAGAGATTTTATTATCTTCAGAAAAATATCAGAATAGAAATACAGTGAAAATTTAACTTATCTCCACCCAAGATTTCATCTCAAAATCTTGAAAAACGTGCCTGTAAAGCCTTGAAAACTGTGCAGAAAAATAACAGTAGTCCATACAACTGTACGGCCTCGATTTTTGTGCCCTGTTTTATCTCCAAAGTTGTGCAGAGTTTACCTCAACTTTTGTGCCAAAAATATGCCTAGAAAACTGTGCCAAAATCTGTACTGTACGGAATCTGTACACCTTGAAAATTGTGCAGCATTAAATGCAATCTGTACACCTCAAAAACTGTGCAGCATTAAATGCAGTCCGTACCTCTGTCTTGATTTCTGTGCAGCATTAAATGCAGTTCGTACACCCTCGATTTTTGTGCAGTCTCTCTTCTTGGGAATTGTTCCAATGCCCTCGCTCGACCTCCTTCTCTCTCAGCTCAGTCTCTCCTTCTCCAAAAATTAAAAAGTAAAGTGTTTTGCCTCTCTCAATCCTTTTTGTCTAAACCCTAAGTGGGAATCTAATCCAATGATGGAGAAAGATCCAATCCAATGGCTAAGATTCAATGAGAGTAAAAATCACATTTATTTAAATCACTTAAATAAATTTACTCACCCACTTAAATTTATCAAAAAGTGACTTTAACTATATAAAGTCTCATTAAGTAGCTTTTAATGTGAGGGTCACCTTTTTCCCTTTTCTAAGTGACTTAGGCAAAAAGTCACTTAGGGAACACATTCCTAGGTACAAAACTAACACGAAGCATCACATAACCAAATCGATGGTGGGGCCTTTTCCTTTAGCTCCACACCATGATTGTTTACAATATATATGTATCATGTATATTTAATGCATCGGGGTCAAAACTAAGGTGTTACATTCCCCTCCCCCTTCAATAGCACCGTCCTCAGTGCTTTACAAAATTTTAACAAAATGCCACACTAGTACCACCTTAGTGTTTCATAGAATTGAACAAAAATGGATGTGCCAATCGCATGGCATCCTCCAGCTCCCACGTAGCCTCTTCAGGTCCATAGTGCTCCCATTGCACCTTTACCTGGCCTATGGCTCGGTTCTGGAGCATTGTGACCTTCCTATCAAGGATGCGCATTGGATTGATTTGGAACTCTCCCTCGAGTTCCACCTGAATCACATCCCAATTTATCACATGGTTAGGATCATGCACATATCTCTTAAGCAAAGAAACATGAAAAACATTATGAGCTCTAGTACTAGCAGGCAATGCAAGTCTATATGCAACTGGCCCTATTCTTTCAAACACTTCAAACACCCCACAATATCTTGGTGAAAGCTTGGCACGACTTCCAAGTTTCAAGGAACTCTTCTTGGCCCTCACTCTGAGGTAAACATGATCCCCAACACTGAACTCTCTATTCACCCTATGCTTATCTGCATAGCTTTTCAGTTTGTCATGTGCTGCTTTCAGATTCTTCCTGATCTTTACAGCCTCTTGCTCCATTACCTTGAGCAATTTTGGTCCAAGCACAACCCTTTTCACTGGATTATCCCACATCACTAGTGTCCTACACCTTCTTTCATACAAGGTTTCATACTGACTCATCCCCAAGGATGCCTGCGGTCCATTGTTATAAGCAAACTCTACCAAGTGTAAGTAATCTTCCCACTTGGTTGGTTTGTCCATCACATACATGTGAAGCATATCTTCAAGCACCTGATTAACTCTTTCTGTCTATACATTTGTCTAAGGATGGTATGTAGTGCTGAAGTTTAGCATTGTACCGAAATCTGCAAACAACCCTTTCCAAAAATTGGAAGTGAACTTGACATCTCTGTCAGAAACTATTGCCTTTGACAATCCATGCAATTTGAAAATCTCCTTCATGAAGATCTTTGCAATGTCATCAGTCTTATGCGTAGAATTCACTGGTATAAAATGTGTTTCCTTTGTCAACTTGTCTACCACAACCATGATGGAATCATGCTATCTCCAATTCATTGGAAATCCTGTAATAAAATCCATGGTAATAACTTCCCATTTCCATTCTGAAACTGGCAAGCGCTGTAACAAACCTGTAGGGTGTTGATGCTCAACCTTTACCTGTTGACATTTCATGAACCTTGAAATGTATTCATCCATGTCCTTTTTCATTCCTGGCCAAAAGTATTGCTTTCTAGCGGTAGAAATCATCTTCTGATATCCTGGGTGACCAGAATACAGAGCTTCATGGATTTCATCCATAACAACTCTCCTCAAATCCGCTAAATTTGGAATATAAATTCTTCCTTTATAAGTAATAAGTCCATCTTCTTCCAGTTTATATCCCTCATATCTCTTCTCAATACTTTGCTGCTGCAATTTGTCTTTTACCTACTCATACAATACATCTCTAGCAGTATGATTAACAATCTGCTGCCTCAAATCTGATTGTTAAATACTAACAGATGCCACATGCATTTTCTGCACCTTTCTATTGAGCGCATCAGCTACCTTATTCTATTTCCCCTTTATGTGCTTGATTTCAAAATCAATTTCGCATAAAAAATCCAACCATCTCACTTGCCTAGCATTCAGAGTAGGTTGATCAAATAGATACTTCAGACCACAATGATCTGTCCTCAGTTCAAATCTTCTACCCATCAAGTAGTGCCTCCACATCTTGAGAGCATGTACTATGGCTGCAAGTTCTAGATCATGAGTGGCATAGTTCTTCTCATGATCCTTCATCTTTCTCAACTCGTAACATATCACGTGGTTGTGCTACAAAAGGATTCCTCCAATCCATTGTTCGCATGCATCAATACATACCACAAAATCTTTCTCTGGATACGCAACTCTCAACACTCGTGCACTGGTGAGAAGTTTCTTCAGCTACTGGAAGCTTTCTTCACACCTCGATGTCCATTTGAAATTTATCCCCTTATTTTGCAAAGAAGTGATGGCATGTGCAACTTTGGAGAATCCTTCAATGAATCTCCTGTAATATCCTGCAAGTCCCATAAAATATCTTAATTCTGTCACATTTCTTGAAGTAGGCCAATTCATAATGGCTTCAATCTTTTCAGGGTCCATAGATATACCCTCCTCTGAGATAATGTGACCCAAATACTAAATTGTATCTCTATAGAAGTCACACTTGCTTAGTTTTGCATACAGTTGATGCTCCCTGAGCAATTGCAATGTCAATCTCAAATGCTCTTCATGCTCTTTCTCATTCTTAGAATAAACAAGAATGTCATCAAGGAAAACAAGAACAAACTTGTCCAAATATCTGCTGAAGACACTATTCATAAGGTGCATAAATGTAGCTGGTGCATTTGTGAGGCCAAATGGTACCACTACAAACTCATAATGTCCATACCTTGTTCTAAAGGCTTCCTTATGAATGTCTTCATCCTTGATTCTCACCTGATGGTATCCAAACCTCAATTCAATCTTGGAAAATACCTTTTCTCCTCCCATTTGATCAAAGAGGTCATCAATCCTAGGAAAAGGATATTTATTCTTCACAGTAACCTTATTCAACTGTCTCTAATCAATACATAACCTGAGTGTACTTCTTTACAAACAGAACTGGTGCTCCCCAAGGAGACACACTCGGTCATATATACTTCTTTTCCAACAACTCTTGCAGTTACATCTTCAACTCTAGCATCTCTGGTGTACTCATCCTATAGTGTGTCTTGGACACTGGTACTGCTCCTGGCACAAGTTCAATTGTGAAATCAATGTCCCTCTTTGGAGGAAGTCCTAGGATCTCATCAAGAAACACATCCTTGAATTCTTGTAACACCTAATAGTCCTCCAACCTAGTATTTTCATCTCCTATTTATGTGGAAATTGAACCCAGGTGTTAGAACAATTACACTCACAAAAATTGCCAATTACACATGCAGATTACACAAAGGAGACTGAATATGGAGTAGAACACTAATCTGTATTGAATAAGTGTACAATATCCAACCCTATGAAGTCATAGGCTACCACAATAAATAATTACATGAGAGATTCAAATGCATAAGGATTCCATTCGAATTTGGTCAAAAGAAGGCTTACTAAATCTAAGCAAATCCCCCATAGGTGCATAAAGCAGTTTCCAAATCTTTCTAGGAGCTCACGAATTGGAAAAATCAATTAGGAAAGCTAATAGATGATGGAAGGACAACTCATACATGCTTTTCACAGGATACAAGAGTGGAGGATGATGAGGATAAAAAACAAGTTAACTTCACCTAGTCAAACTTTGCCAATTGCCTTAAAACTTAGAAAAAGTAGGCAATAAAGCAGAAAAAGCAAACATGTGCTAGGAAAGCCAGGAATAAAGCATATTTGATTCCAAGTGGTTTTCCAAGCACTTCATGACTCAAATTTATCAAGTTTGACCACTTTGGATGTGTGGAGGACAACTTGCATAAGGTGGAATATGGAAACTAGGCAAATAAGACAAAAATTGGATTAATTAATGTCTAAGGTAGCTAACTATGGGTTGATTATTCTAACACCCCCCCTTAAGCTTGATTTATGATTAAAATATCAGAAAATTATAGGGTCTAGAAACAAGGCTTAGTCACCCTTTACATACTGCATGTCCATTTAACCAAGGAAAGAGGCAAAAACCCAATGGGAAAAATCCTCCCTTAAACATGGACAGTAAAACAAAATTTGAAAATATTGTCATCACTCATGCTTCACAGCATGATCAGCAATCCCTAGCAGTGATTTGAGATTGCTGAATGTCTTCTCACAAAAAACTTTGGG